>JAPTHL010000129.1:0-42924 GCA_028455855.1 Meloe dianella
TTCCACTACAACGTTTGTTGGCCAATTAACTACTGGATGCGCTGGAAAAAATCCTTAACGATTCGTTGTTTTTCATTGAGAGACATTATTGCTTTTCTTTGGTATGGTCGTACCGTTTTCATTATTATTTTGTAGCCGTCACCAAATAAACCATTATCGACCGAATTGATTAAATTTTTCCAGCATTCCCGCTTTGATATGATTATAGCTTTTCTTAAATTTTTTCTACATGATTTATAACTTTCCAGATGACTATTATCATTACTATTATTACCATTTCTTCTATTTTGTCTCAGAAGTTTTCGGCGAGCTTCTTTTGTCGCATTTCTCAAACCATCAATTTCGTTTATCATCTGATACAATCATTTTTGGAGTTGTATCCCTATGACATTGTATGATATGTTTAATCAGATCATCGATTTCTAAATTTTCGTAATCAATTGTATTTGATTCTAAATATTGTATAATTTTTTCTTCATCAACTTTGCCAAAGACAATTCTTAATAGTGGTGAATTAACAACGCGTTTTTTACTAATTTCGATTTCGAAATAAATATAGTTATGGTCAGACATGGTTTCTTCACTCATCACTTTCCATTCGAATCTATGACGTAGCATTCTTGTACTAATTGCAGTTATGTCTATATATATTGCTCTATCACGGCATTCATAAGTGGGTCTGTTACCAGCATTGATAGTTGTTAAATCATAAGTTGATAACCATTCGGCCAGGATATCTCCACGCCGATCTGTAACTGCAGAACCCCATTCTGATGATTTCGCATTGAAATCCCCTGTCAAAATAACGTTCTTACTCCATCTACCAATATCATTACCCAAATCATTTAAGTAACTTTCAAAATCAATGATATTTATATTTGGTGAGGCATAGCAACTGTAGATGACAATTTTTTCAAATTCTGCCCAGGTAGCACCATTAATTTGACCACAATTAATCAATGAAAAACTATCAGATCTCGGCCATATTGCCGAGTCTGTACGTGTGTCCACAATCCAATTTTTATTTTTTGTTACGACTTTTTTATTTGGTTCTGACACCACTAGAATATCTATTTCTAAGTTAGACGCTGTTTCATATGCTAAGTCTTGGGCAGTCCTACTGCGATTCAAGTTAATTTGTAATATCTTCAGTGGCATTTTATTTTGAACAGGTCTCCAGAAAATTTGATGACATCAAAATGAATAAATAGATTAATAAATAAATAAATATGTAAATAACAAATAAATATATATAAGGGCAGATCCATTACTTTTCACCGAAAGTGTGCGCACTCATGTCAGCGATTTTGATGCCGATTTTTTCCTTGAAAGTACATCAGAAAAGAAGACAATCCCGATAATTTGAGGCGTATTTGATCAAATCCGTCCGCTGGAGAATTTTTTGAAATTTGAAAAAGTCGATTTTTTAATCATTTTCGAAAATTTGTATCTCAGTTTCTAGATAACTTAGAGACTCTGTTCAGACGGCATTCTTCTCTGTAAGCCCTCTACTTTTAAGAAAAAAATATACATTAGCGATGAACTCATTTTTGGCTTAGCTGGAAGTTTCCAGCACATCCCCACTACATTAGTAAAAGTTTACCTGTTTTCAAAATGCTCTCAAATCTACAGTTTCCAAAATATAGGGTTCCTTAACATCTGATAGTGTTTGTGGAGGTGCATTCTTGTGATTTCTGCCCTATTTGCTATTAGTTGTTTCGATTTCGTTATTATACGGCCGTTCAAAGCCGAGCGATTTTTCGAAAATTGCCATATTTAGATAGCTGGAACTTTTTTCTCGGGACTTCAATTTTCTTCAAATTTTCAGAAAAGTTAGTCAATTATGTCCCCAATGAGCCCTGAAAATTTCAATTATGGTTCTGATCTTAAATCTGAGCTATAAATTTTCAAATATCTCGTAAATTGCGTTGAACTAAACATGCAATTCTTTAATGTTTATCATTTCAGAGTATAATATAATAACAGAAATAAAAAAAATAAAGAAATAGTAATAATAATAATAATAATAATAATATTACAGTTAAATAGCAATGATTTTATTGACTTTAACTTAAATTTATTATATAGTATGTCATCATAATATAAATATGAAGTATACGAAAATATTACGCTAGTGATTTTTTTGAAATATTTGGAAAATTTTTGTTTATAAATTTACTTGAACTACTTTGGAATCTTTTTCAGAAACATCAAAAGAAAAAGAAAAAAAACGATTCGATACTGTAAAAACAATTAAGGACACTCGAATTAACCATTCTTTTACACCTATTAATGACAATACATTAGAAGTGAGAGTGACTTCTTTCGAAAAGCTCCATCGCAGCCGCACCCCTATCTGGAGTTGGTCTGCAACAGCCTCATTGTTTGCTTTTACGAGACTTGGACTTCATATCGTCCACACATTTCTTGTACGCAGGGCAGCCTCGAGAGTCCGCCCTGTGACCAACCACGCCACACACGTAGCACTTGGCTTCAGCAGCCTTGCACTCCTGTGCTTTGTGGCCAGTCTCTCCGCACCTCAGGCATACGTTCCTACGTTCCTTCTCCTTACACGAAGCCGCAAGGTGTCCAAAGCCAAGGCACTTAAAGCACCTTGTCGGCTTCACATTCTCACTCACTCGGCACTTAATCCATCCTACACGGATGCGGGCCTTCTCCAGCAGGGCAGCCGCCGCCCTCATTGACAGAGCGACCACTGCCATACTGCCCCCCGCGGACCTTGCGGAGGGACTTCACCTCGCACTCCTTACAGTCCACCGTCTTTTGGACGGCCTCTTCACCTCGTCGACGGTGGTAGCCTCATCCATGTCTCTCATCAGGACGCTTTTGAGGCCAACCTCCGTCTTTACCTCACGCACCGCCTCAGTTACCTGAGCCATTCTCGCTGCCAGGCGTTGTTTTTCCCCAGCATCTTTTACTCTCAGGATGAGGTCTCCGCCACGGGACTTCTTCATCCCCTGTACACTAACGTCATCCACCTTAACCTGTTTTTTGAGGGCATTAACCATCTGCGCATAACATACGCCCTTCTTCACCAGGACGGACTGTGTCGTCCTGGTGCCTCCAGCACCTTCCACTCTGGGCTTCGCGCCCTGAACATTCCTCCAGCGCAGGGCTATTTCAGCTCCTGTGCCGGACCACACACACTCTACCATCTTCCTCACTGCCCACCTATTCAGGTTTCCAGCCACCCCGATGGCGAGGCACTTCCTTCCAGCCCCCTCACACACCTCCCTCATCTTCACTAGGGCCTCGAACGCTTTTGGTTCAGCGTCCGCGACCCCTTGATCGACCCACCGGGCGACGGACTGATAGCTCCTTTCAGAGCCACCAGTTTCATCGCCCCCCAGGCATACCACATTCTCACTTTTGATGTAGGCTACTTTGCCCACATCCAATGCCTCGCTCACCTTTCTGGCCTGGGGGAACTGGTCAAGCAGCCCCCAGCCCAGCCGCTCACTCTTCTCCCCTTCGCCCCAGCAACCAACAGGAGCACATCTACGCCCCGAGCATGAGGGGAACCCTCGGCCATCCTCACAATTGTGAAGGCGTCCTCGGGCCACCGCCTCTTTGCCAGGGACATGTACTCCTGCACATTCATCCCTGGTTTCAACGCACTACTCGATTTCTTCTCCTTCCCCTGATTCTGTTTGGGTGCTGACACCCTTGCACTCTACCTTTGTTGTTTGTGTGTCTCCGTCAGACACATCCGCTGAACTGGCTCATATTGGTGGTTCTTGAGCCAGGCACTCACTGAATCCCTATTAAGGACGTTGACGGATTTCCTAATCCAACCTGCCACGTCCTTAATCTCTCGCCTAGTGTTGCTGTTCGCGGAAATCACCCGTTCTAACTCCCCAAAATGCCTAGTGAGGCACCCAATTGCCTCCACCAGGGTGAAAACAATCGGGCACTCTTTTTTGGCGTACGGACCGTCCTCCTCTATCGACCGATCCGCCACCTTCCTTTTTTTTGGAGTCTCTCCTACAGAAAGGCTCCTAACAAAATTAAAACCCTTAAACTTACCCCCCGAAGGACCGGGCTGGTCATCCTCAATACCTGGTTTTTGTCCGTAGTCGTAGTTGTTGTCGTCGTTGTTGTTCCCGTCTTACTTGTTTTTGTTGTTGTTGGTATTAAGCTCATACTTGATACCACGCAAAGGGCCGACCTAAAAATCACCCCTTGGCAGTGCGCTTGTACCAAGGGGAGGGCTTTCATACTGTGGGGTGCGCCTGGTGCCCCACAGGGATTCTAGCATTACCTTTGCCTTCTTTTATAGAGGATTTGTCCTCACGAGCCGGCCGGTTAAGGCAAGGCCCCCGATCCGAACTCACACAACGTACCCCCACTACGCCCTGTGGAGGTTGCTGGAGTGCGAGCAGAGATTACGGTAATTAACAGATGACTGGCGCTCACCCATCCGTGGCTCAAGAATACCTCGGGTTCGCCTGTTCCCCGTACTACACACAAGCGTGTAGCCTTTGATGTTGAGCTGCTCTTAGCTTTCACCGCTCCCCTCTAGACCTTGCCAGCATGGGTAACCCTACCTGGCATCGCTCTAGAGTTCATCACAGTTACTTGAGCCTCCCCACCACGACAAGGTGGCAGCTACTCAGGGAGTGACCTGACCTGACCTATACATACATATATAGTTTAGATTTAACGTGCGATACCTGTCGTTAGACTTAACTCACACGGCACCCAGTGCGCGAGGTTGAGAGAATGCCCAACCAGCATCGCCAGGCTTTGCCAGAGTCCAGCTACCAATTCCCCTCAGAGCTGCAGGCTCATCGGGCCTATTGGTGGAGGTGAGGCCTATCTATACCTCTGCTGCCACGGCCAAGCAGCTGCGAGCTAGTTCTGCGTTGCTCACCCGCCGAGGGTAGTTGCTGCACCAACCCCCTCTACTCTGCATGAGTCTCAACCACTACCACTACGAATCCTCCTCAAAAAGACCAACCTGGTCGCTACTCCAGGTCGGGCTCCATCGGTCCCCCGTAGTACCAGTCTCATCAGTATCACTGGTTGGATACTTCGTGGAATCTAGTCCACTACCAGTTGAGTCCTGCAATACTCAGCACTGGTGGGCCGGCTTGGGTCCGTGGGATTGCTACACCCAACCAACAGGGTCGCCACTCCTGCTGGCCCCAATGCGGCATGCACCTTATTTCTAAGTACACTTTAGGAAACGCTCCCGCATCCACAAGAAGAGTCGCTCTCCGAGGGCCCTTTCGAGTCACCTCTGCCATCCTCCTTACTACTCCATACGAACCCCTACCCCCTGCCACACAGGGAGAGGCCACGCACAGAGCAGTTTTACGGGTAAGCGGCGATGACAACCGCTTACCCCACACCCCTGTCGTTTAGCTACACTGCCTCGAGAAGCATGGAAACCCCTCGAGACAGCTTACCCAGCCCACGCCACAAGGAGGCACGACATAGGACAATTACCACAGAAGGCCTGCTTCCGTTTTTTGGGTGCTAATTTCAAACCATTATTAGTCATCCATTGACTTATTTTTCCCAGTACGTCGTTGGCCTTACACATTAGGTCTGTCTCCATATTACCGCTGCATAGCACCGCTAAATCGTCAGCAAATGCTATCGGCTTTGTTCCAGATGGTACTGATATCTCCAGTACGCCGTTATAAAGTATGTTCCACAATGTGGGTCCGATACGGATCCCTGTGGCACACCTGATGTCACGTCGATCAGTGTTGTTTTGTTTATCATTATTTTCCTGTTAGAGAAGTAATTCTTTATTATATCTATCAGATATTTACTGATGTTCATGTTCTGTAGACTTTCTATTATTTTCAGCCATGTTGCCGAATTAAAAGCGTTTTTGACATCCAAAGAGATCAGTGCCCATAATGGTCGTTCGCTACTGATCCTGTTGTTGTTTCCTTTAACTGTCTTTATAATTGATTCTATTGCTTGCAGGGTACTTCTATTGTCCCTGTAGCTATATTGGTTTTCTGCCAATGGGGATTTTTCTTCCATTTCCGTCTTTAATCGATTCAGTACCAGTCCCTCCATGAGTTTCCCCGTGGTGTCCAGCAGACAGATTGGTCTGTACGTCTTTCTAGCATCCGGAGATTTTTCGGTTTCTCAATAAAAACAACTCTTGCTGTTTTCCACGCGTCTGGAAAACGTCTTCTTTCAGCAGGCTGTTATACAGTTGTTTCATTAATTCCGGTTCCTCTTTTGTGATGAACTTGAGTGTATCTGGACGTATTCCGTCGATGCCAGGTGCCTTCTTATTTTTTAATCTACTGGCTGCTGTCTGTATTTCATCATTTGTAAATTCTGTTATCTCAAGCCCATCATCATTGTCAATTTGCCAATTGACAACAGGATGCACAGGAAACAAATCGCTGACGATTTCCTTTTTCATCCAATTCTAGGTTGGTACCGACATTGCATTGTGTCAATGATTTAGTTACTATCTTGTAACCATCACCCCATAAATCATTTTCAACACTATCAATTAATTCATTCCAACAGTTTCTCGTGGTCCGTTGTATTATTTCTCAGTTCTTTTTTATGTGCTTTATATTCTTCTCTATTTCTATTTTTTTGTTCTTCGCTGATATGTGAGTTCCTATTTTCTCGTGTTAGTTTCCTCTTGGATTGTAATGTTTCCTCCCTTGTTTCTTTTATTTCCTCGGTCCACCAATAAGGTATGGTGTTGTTGTTATTCCTTAAGGTTATCCGGGGAGTTGCTGCATCAACAGTTTCTACAATTGTTTTTATTATATCATCGGTTGTTTGTTGATCATCATTGTTTATCAAAATTCCTAGTGTTGCCTTCACTGTTTCGTGATCTGTCTTATCTTGTATAACTCTTGTGTCTCATGGTGTTGCGTGTTTTGTCCATGCATCGCATCGATGCGAAAATAAATGTAATTGTGGTCGCTTAATGACTCTTCGTCAATTACGCGCCACTCATATCCACCTCTAAAGAGACCTGCACTAATTGCAGTTAGATCAATAAATGAGACCGTTCCATGTCTCTCGAATGTTGGCTGTAATCCATCGTTTAATATAGTCAATTCAAGTTCTGTCAACCATTCAGTCAGGATATCTCCTCTTCTATCTGTTATTACCGAACCCCATTCTACAGCGTGGGCGTTAAAATCACCGGTAATAACAAGTTCCTTATTCTGATGTTGCTGTATATCCTGTTTCAGATCCAACAGATAGTTTTCGAATTCTGCAATCGTGCAGTTTGGTGTTATGTAGCAAATGTACAATACGAAATTTTGATATTCCACCCATACAGCACCGTTTATCGATCCTGTATTTATTTGTTGATATTCTTTATTTTTCAGGTAGATCGCAGTGTCCTGTATAGGGTCTGTTATCCAATCATTTTTCCTTGTTTTTGTTTTATTTGGTTCCGATGTTAAGATTATATCACATTTTAGCTTTAATGCTGTTGCATAAGCTCTTCCTCTATTTAAATTTATTTGGAGAACTCTGAGACTCATAATGCGTAAGGCCGTTCATTGTTGATATTCACTATATTTATTAAATAACTTGACCTGTTAAGTTTAGCTGTAAACGCAAAAATCGCGGTAAACAGCTGTTTATACGTGAATATCTTTTCTTGTGATAACACTATCAATGGCAGTATGAGCGTTGTCATCAATAGTAATAATAATAATAATAATAAATAATTTAATAATAAATAATTTAATAATAAAGAAAATTGTAAAGTTTTATCACAGTTATATTCATATATCACAGTCTTGTTTGAATTATCTATCACAGATAATTTGTATAAATTAAAATTTGTATAAATAAAATTTGTTAATAAATAAATATAAATAAAATAAATAAATCCATATATATAATAAATAATAATAAAATTTGTATAAATATATCTTTTTAAATAAAATTTAATTTTAATTTGTTTGTTTACGTAGTTACACCCTGTATAGGTGTTTACTATTTTCATTATCGATGGCCATTTTTGATAATTTATTATCAATAAACGATAAACTGAACAATTTGTTCGTCTTTTTGATTTTATTTCATTATTTATTCTAATATTTATTGATTTATCAATTTTAATTTTCTTAATTGTTGTTAATTTAATAATAATAATTAAATATTTATCACTCACATTTGTTGTTTTCTTTATCTTACTATTATTTGTAATGTCCCAGCATCTGTATTGGTGTGGGACTGCATTAATGATGGCCATTTGATTTTCGTGGTGTCTTCCTCCATGGCACGACCAGTACTGGCCGACCGGTTTTCGGACACCTCGCTTCCTCTTATCACCGAGGAATCCTTTCCACTTTATTCTTTCTAGATTAACAATAATAATAAAATTTATGTTAGTTTTAAAATTCATTATTTGTTTTTTATTATTCCTTTTTTTAAATTAATTTAAAATTAATTTATCCCTGTCCTGTTGTTTTATTCTTGGATGCATTTGCACCCTTATTTTTCTTATCACCATCTTGTTTCTTTTTTAGGTCTCGATATATTGGACATTTCATGGTGCCCGCTTGATGACCATCTGTCTTGCATTGGTAGCATGTTGGTGCGTTGGTGCACTGCTTTGCCGTGTGGTCCTTGGAACCGCAACGTAAACATTTCCCAACCATGTCTTCACTGTTACTGCACTGTTGCGTTGAATGTCCATATTGCTGGCATTTTCCGCATCTTCTAAGATATGTCATAATTTCGGTGCGGCAGGACACCCACCCAATCATGATTCTGCCATCTTTGGTAAGTTTGATGGCGTCGTCTTTTCGATAGTCACATATGCGACTTTCAATCCGATTTTGTTTGGTGTGTCGGGTATATTGATTCTGTAAGGTACAGCAGTATACCCTAATTTTTCAGAGATGGCCACCTGGATGTCGTCTCTGGTTGTTGTGCCCTCGAGGTCTTTTATGATGATCGTTTTATTATTGTTTATTATCTCTGCCTTACCCACACCCGCCATTGCAGTTGATATTATCTCTTTAAAGTTGATGTTGGCTTCTTTGCCTTTCGATGACATCACAAGTTTGACATGTCCTGTCTTTGTTTTTGTGATTTGGTGTACACGTACACCCGTATCTTTTATATTTATTTTGTTTTTCATATCGCAGACAATCTGCGAATATGATTTGTCACTCCCATCCACGGATTTTATAATGATAGTATCCCGATGGGGTTTTTCTTTTGTTGTTGCCGGTTTGTTCAGTGTTTTTTCATCTTTTTTCTCGCCATATAACGATACCATGATGTTGCTACCATGGAAGATGTATTCAATTAATTTTCTTTGTCGGTTTATCCCCAACAAAGGTATCACTGGTATTTTTAATTTGTTGCATTGTTTCCTCAATGCTAGATTTTTCATTCTTGTGTATAGCTCGTATGCGACACTGAGTATTGGTTTGCCCTCAGCATCGCACGTCCCACTACCATGAATTATGTAAGATGCTGCTTCCATACTGGTGTCTTCGTCTTCTTTTGCTGCTCCACTAGCAGCTATTTCCATGTATTTGATGATTCCCATGTTGTTGATTAGGATTTTCGCGTCAGGATAATTTGTGATGAATTTATCCAGAAGCGGTGTCTTTCTCGTTGGATCAATGTCCAGTATGGCAATACTGGATCCTTTTCGTTGTTGATTTTGCCGCCATTTGTTATGATGTCGGTGTTATCATAAGCACTGGCTGGCCACGGGTCTATCGTGTTTAGTTTCCTAAATTCTTCGATTTTTTTAGGTTTCTTTATACAGACCAACAAGTCTTCAATTAGTTCTCGTCGTCTGTTTTCTTGTTGATCGATGGGGTCGGTTTGGACTTCCATCTCTCTTGTTTCTGTTTTTTTTTTGCCACTTGGGTGGTGTTTTCTGTAATTTCTTCAATGTAATTACGCATTTTTCTTCGGCCAAGTATTTGGCCATGCCATTCAGTCGTTGTGCTGAATGTTTAATTTCGGTCTTGATATTGTATTGTGCACCGACGATCTCATTAAGCTTAATGATCTCTTGGTACATTTTGTCCAGGAGTTTCCTGGTTCTTGCGCCCATGTCTTGGGGTTTCTTATGCTTCTTTTTCTTCTTGTCTCTTGTAAGAACAACGATGTCATCCTCCTTGTTGGGGGGGGTCTGCTCGCTTTCTTTTTTCTTCATCTCTTTTGAACTTTGCAAGTCCTCGGACTCAAAGTCATCCATGGACGAGCAATTTGTTCTCGAAGGACTTGTTGTCATTGAACGAAGTCTTTCACTAGACACGTCGCGGCTGGTCGGCTGTCTTATTGTTTTCCTGGGGATTTCCATCCTCAATTTTGTGCCAGTAGATGTTCTTCCAACCCGGCCTGGTCACCTACCGAGGTTGTTCCGCAGTCGTCGGCTGACGGTCGGGTCCGGCCTGCGTCACCACCGGATAACCGACCAGTACTGAGGGATGCCCCCTCTGCACCGTAAACGTTTTTATCCTTATTCGTCTCCATTTCCATATTTCGTAGCGGTTTTTTCTCCTTTCCTCGTTTGTTACCCGACCCTGCCTTCCACCGGGGTTGGTTACCCGATCTCCAACAGAGTTGCTCGGGATAACGGGGTCCACCACGTGAAGGTGAGGATAAGTAATGGACAGTGAGAGGCTAATGTGACACCGAAACCAGGGCATCATGTGTTGCGCATCACCATCCTCTGGACCCCGACCTTTTTTTTTTGAGGGGTGTAGTGAGCGTCATAAGGCTAACTCAACTAGTGACCCTACTGAAACCACCACCACCGGAACCGTTTAACACATGACTTCAGTGGTGGTGTTTTTTTAGTACTTCTTGTTTTTATTTACTTACTTATTTTTCTATACCATTTTTCCTACGTCCCCGTCCCCCACTTTCATGAAGATTAGGGGTTCGGATTCGATGTTGATGGTGATGTATTACTATTATTACTATTATTGATGTTGTTATTTTTCTCATCATTTGTTTTTGTTTTTATAACTCTTTCTATAAACATTTTTAAAATTATGTACCAATTTTTTCTACTTTCCAACATTATATCAATAATATTTTCTTCCTTTATTTCACATCCCAAAGCAATTTCTGTTTTCGTCCGGTATTTGTGCATACGCGGACAGTGGAAGAATTTATGTGTAACATCCCCTATTATTCTATTACCATCGTTATCATCATTATTATTACCATCATTATCATTATCATTATTGGTAGTATTTATACCATTTCCATTATTACCATCATTACCACTACTATTACTATTGTTACCATTACCATTACTACCACCATTACTATTATTACCACTATTGTTATTACTACAGTGACAACATGTGTCACTGTTTCTTTTACCAATTCTTTTTAAGTAATTCTCAAAGCTACCATGACCACTGAGAAATTGTGCGACATGATATGTTATTTCCCCATGTTTTCTTTGATACCATCTAATGAAATTACTATCATTTATCAATCTTCTAGTACATTTACCATTTGAAGCCATCAACCAGCGATCTCTCCATCCGGCCAATGTATTTATTCGTTCATTTTTGATGTTCTCCACGGTTCTACCTAAAACATATAACTTTTTCCTTTCATTAACTAATAAATCAATCGGTATAGTCCCGGAGATGACATCCGCCGCCTCACTAGAAACAGTTCTATACAGTCTGCCAATTCGCAGCGTTACCTTGCGTTGCAATTGGATAAGTTTTTGTTTGTAAATTTTAATTTTTGTTACATCGCACCATATGGGTGCACCATATAGTATGATTGACTGTATAACTGCATACAACATGTGCCGTTTCTTTCCACTTGGCCCATTTATATTGGGAATTAATCTATTTATTGCCAAAATTGTCTTGTCTGATTTTATTACCACGTTGTTGATATGTTCTCCATATGATAGGTTATCATCAATCCATACACCAAGGTATTTGATTGATTTTTTGGGTTTAATTTTTTCCCCTTGAAGTTTGAAATATATATCATTTTTTAGCCTTTTACATTCTTTTATTATCACTGCCTCGGTTTTTTCCGGAGCTAATTTTAGACCATTATCAGTCATCCATTGACTGATTTCCATTAAAGTATTATTTGCCTTACGCATTAGTTCTAATTCGGATTTACCACTACAAAGCACTGCTAGATCATCGGCAAAAGCTATTAGTTTTACTCCATCATTAACTTGTATTCTCAACACATCATCGTACAGGACATTCCACAGTGTTGGCCCTAAGACCGAACCCTGTGGAACGCCTGATGTAACGTTTATAAACGTATTTTTATTAATCGTGATTTTTCGATTTGTGAAATATTCCTTTATTAATTCGATCAAATATTTACTAATCTTCATTTTAATTAATTTGTTGACAATTATTCGCCATGACGCTGTGTTAAACGCATTCTTTACGTCTAGTGATATTAATGTCCACAATGTTCTTTCACATGTTCTTCTATTTGTTGTTCGAATTTCGTTGATTATTGATTCAATTGCTTGAATTGTACTTTTATTTTGTCTAAATCCATATTGATTATTTGATAGTGGGGCTTTTTCCTCTATTTCCACTTTTAATCGATTTAATATTAAACTTTCCATTAGTTTTCCCATTGTATTTAACATATTGGTCGATATGATGTTTCTACGTCTGGTGTTTTTTTTGGTTTTTCAATAAAAATGATACGGGCCGTTTTCCAATCGTTTGGAAAACGTCTCTCTTTTAACAGTTTATTATAAATGTAATTTAATAATTCTGGTTTTTCTTTAACCATATATTTAACAATCTCTGGTCTTATACCATCCATGCCAGGTGCTTTTTTATTTTTCATTTTACTGGCTGCAACTTGAATTTCTTCATTTTTGAATTTTATTAATTCAAAATTATTATTATTATCATCATCATTATTATTACCATCATTATTATTGTCATTATTTGCATTGAATGTTGTCCAATCTACAATCGGATGTATAGGAAATAGATCATTTACTATTTTCATTTTTTCATTTATATTTAAATTCGTTTTGGAATTATTTCGTAGTTTTAATGATTTGGTGACAATTTTATACCCATCTCCCCATAAATCGTTTTCCACGCTATCAATCAATTCATTCCAATATTTCTTTTTTGTTTGTAATATAACCTTTCTTAGTTCTTTTTTGGATTTTTTGTATTCCTCTTTATTGGCGATTCTTGTTTCTTCGCTTATTTGATGATGATTGTGATTATTATTATTTTGTCTTGTCATTTTTCTTTTATTCTTCAAAGTTTTCTTTCTTAATTCATTTATTTCCTCTGTCCACCAATATGGCATACTATTGATGTTTCTAATTAATATTTTAGGGGTTGCTATATCAACAGCCTCTACAATCTTTTTAATTGTAGTTTCTGGTGTCTTGTTTATTATTATTCTTCTTCTTCTTCTTCCTCTTCTTGTTGTTGTTCTTCTTGATTACAATTGATATTTTCTAATAAATTTTTTAATTGATCAATATTTGTATTACCCTGAATTAAACGTGTATCTTTTTGATTTGTTATTGTTGTATTACTAATCGTTGTATTTATTTCAAAATAAATATAATTATGATCACTTAGTGATTCTTCTTCTAATACACGCCATTCATAGCCATTACTAAATAAACCAGCACTAATTGTAGTAATATCAATATATGATTTTCGATCGTTGATTTCATATGTTGGTGTTGTACCTTCATTTATGATAATCAATTCCATTTCAATTAACCATTCAACAAGGATATATCCTCTTCTATCAGTTGATGGTGATCCCCATTCAACTGCTTTTGCATTAAAATCACCTGTTATTATGATTTTTTTATTATTATGTTGTTGTATATCCTGTTTTAGGTTAGTTAGATAATCTTCATATTCTACAATCGTACTATTTGGTGATATATAACAACTATATATTATGAATGAATTTTCATATTCAATCCATACAGCTCCATCAGTTGAACCAGTTTTTGTTTGTATATAATGTTTTGTTCTTGTGTAAATTGCTGTATTCTCTTCAGGGTCCATAATCCAATCATTTTTCCTTGTTGCTTTTTTATTTGGTTCACTAACTACAATTATATCAACCTTTTGTTTGGATGCTGTTGCATATACTAGATCTTGTGCAACACCATTTCTATTTAAATTTATTTGTAGAATTCTTAATTTCATTATAATATGCGTAAGACTAATTATTACTATATTTAATATTTACCACATACATTTGTCTATATGTGGGTTTTTGTATAATAAAAAATAATTTTTTCATAACAACATTATTTATAAAAATAATAAAAATACTACTATTGAATAATACCAACACGAAATAAATATAATCTCAAGATATCACAGCCTTATGATTATATAATGTTATCACCAATTTGTAGTAAAATTGTACATATATCACAGCATTGTGTTTGTTTATCACAGTTAATGAGTATTTAATAAAATAATTTGTATAGATAAAATGTCTAAATAAATAAATTGTATAAATAAATAATATAAATATATTTAGAATATCTGCATGTATATATCACTTCAATTGTTATAATTATGTATTTGTTTTTTTGTAGATAAATCATTTTATAATCATTTTTAGTTTTCTGGCCACACGCTGTATATTTAATATTTATTAATTTCACTTTCAATGTTTGATAGGAATTCTTTATCATCCACTGATAAGCTACTATATCATCGTACATTCTTTTCATCGTCACCAATTTATTTTGAACAATTCTAATTATTATTTTTATTATTTTTGTTGTTATTTGTATATTAATTAAATAAATTTGATCACTTACATTTGTTGTTTTCTTATTACCATTATCATCATCATTATTATTATTCTTACCGTTTTGTATAATTTCCATTTCTTTAATTGGTTCATCATCATCATCATGGTGTATTCTTTGTCCATTGCACGACCACCAATACTCGTTGTCGTCCAATTGCTCCCTCAGCAAATTGCTGAGGAATTTCTTTGATAATTTCCAATACCAGTTTGGTGTGGTCTTATCTATATTTGTAGAAATCAAATTATTATTATTATTATTATGTTGAATTTTATACATTATTTGAAAATAAATAAATATTCCTGTACGAATAATTCTTTTTATTATTCTTTTTTCTTTGTTGTTTTTATTAATGACTTGTAAATTGGGCGTTTCATTGTGCCCGCCTGATGACCCTCCATCTTACATTGGTAACATGTAGGCGTGTTTTTACAATCTTTTGCTGTATGGTCCATTAAACCACATCTAAGACATTTACCATTCATATCTTCTGTGTTTTTACACTGTTGTGGCGAATGTCCATACATTTGGCATTTGCCACATCTTCTTTAAATATGTCATGATTTCGGTTCTGCATGATATCCACCCTATCATGATTCGTCCATCTTTCGTCAATTTCGTTGCATCATTCTTTTCCATTATCATATATAATTAATATATATTAATTTTACTCTTCATATCATTGACGATTTGAGAGTACGATTTATCACTACCATCGATTGGTTTAATTATAATGGTGTCCCTATGGGACTTTTCTCTTTTATTTTGATTATTATCGTCTCTTTTTTCTTCATATAAAGTGATAGTGATCTCACTATCATGAAATATGTATTCTATTGATTTTCGTAATCTATTTAATCCCAATAATGGGGTCACTGGCATTTTTATGTTTTTACAATTTTTTCTAATTGCTAAATTCTTTATTCTAATCAACAAATTATATGCATCATGCAGAATAGGTTTCCCATCTTCATCACATGTGCTACTACCATGTCTAATATAGGATACTGGTATTATATTCGGGTCTTCATCTTCTGTTACCGCCGTACTTGAAAATACTTCCATGTATCTGACGGTATTTAAGTTGTTACCATTTTCTATTAAAGCTTTTGCGTCTGGATAATTGTTTATAATTTTGTCCATAAGCGGTGTCTTTTTTGCTGTATCAATATCCAGCACTACAATACTGGAATCTTTTTCCATGTTAATCTTGCTTCCTGGGGTTGCAATTTTTGTCTTTTCGAATACGCTGGTCGGCCATGGATCCAACATATTCAACCTTCTGAAATCATCAATTGTTTTTGGTTTCTTAATCCCGTAAACCAAGTCTTCTATAAGTTGTTTTCTTCTTGCCTCCTGCTCATCCATTGGATCAGTTTGAATAGCAATTTCACTTGTTGTTATTTTTTTACCATTATTATTATTTTTATTACCATTATTATTACTATTACCATCATCATTATTTGTCGTCTTTTTTTCTGCGGAGTTGTCTGTAATCTCCTCGATGTACTGTTTCATTTTCTCTTCGGCTAAATATCTAGCCATGTCATTTAGCCGTTGAGTCGAGTATTTAATCTCGTTTTTAATATTGTATTGTTTTCCAACAATTTCATTCAATCTTATTATTTCCACTTGGATTGAATCCAATAATTTTCGTGTTCTGGCACCCATATCATGTGATTTTTTGTGCTTTTTCTTCTTTTTTTCTTTCAATATAACAATATCATCATCTTTTGGAGGAGTGATTATTCTCTTCCTTTTCTTTTTCTTTGAATCCATTGAGCTCTCCGGCTCATAATCGTCTTCATCCATGGATGAGACGTTAGTCTTTGACGGGCTCGTCGTGTAAGAGTGATGACCTCTTTCTTTGGACACATCACGTGAACGTGATTGTCTTCTTCCCGTAGGGAGTTCTATCTTGTTTTTTTGTTGTTGTTGTGTGCCAGTAATCATTGTTACCAACCCGGCCTGGTCACCCACCGGGGTTGGGCCACAGTCGTCGGCTGACGGTCGGGTCCGGCCTGCTCCACCACCGGATGTCCGACCGGTACTGAGGGATCCCTCCTCTTGTCCATATCCATTATCATTGCGGTTTTTGCTCCTTTCCTCGTTTGTTACCCGACCTTGCCTTCCACCGGGGTTGGTTACCCGATCTCCAGCAAGGTTGCTCGGGATAACAGGGTCCACCACGTGAAGGTGAGGATAAGTTATAGACAGTGAGAGGCTAAGTGACACCAAAACCATACCAGGGCATCATGTGTTGCGCATCACCGCCCTCTGGACCCCGACCTTTTTTTTAAAGGGATGTAGTGTGCGCATTCTGCTAACACAACAAGTGACCCCTCTGAAGCTTCAATACCGGAACCGTCGCTAGACATATCGTCGTTATTGAAGTTGCCCTATTCTTCGTATTCTTTCACGTGTATTTCAATCCATTAAAGAGTCTACGTCCCCCGTCCTCATATCTAGAAATTAGGGGTTCAGCAGCTGTTGTCACCGTTCACTCTCCATCTTTAGTTGTATTATTTCTTTCAAATAATCATTCACGATATTCCATTTGGTTTCATCTTCCATCATAATTTCCACCATATTATCTTTGTCGACCTTTTGCCCTATAAGCAATTCTAGTGTCAATCTCTTGTCAACCGTAGTACTACAATCAAATATTATATGATGAGGATTTCCAGTTCCATTAGAACATGATGTGCAGACTTCGTCATTTGTCTTGCCTATTCTTTTTAAATAGCTTTCGAAGCTTCCATGACCTGTCAGCGCTTGCGCTAGATAGTAGTTCATTTGTCCAAATTTTCGATTATACCACGGCTCAATGTTTTTTATAAGTCCCTTAATCCATTCAGCGGACCCTGAATCTTTTTGCCATTCTATTTGCCACTTTTGTATTGTGAGAATTCTCAGTTCTTTCCTATTTAGTTCAGGATGTTTATATGCCTTTATTCTTTCTTTAATTAGAAGATCTATTGGGACTGTTCTTGATATCACATCCGCCGCTTCTGATGATACAGTTCTGTAAGCTCTGGCCACCCTCATCGCAGCTTTCCTTTGTATTCGTTTCAACATCCGATTGTATCTCTGTATTGCGGTCACTTCGCCCATATGGGACACCCATATAATATTATTGATTGGACCACCGAGTACAGTAGTCTCCTTTTGCACTCTGATGGTCCATTTATGTTTGGCATCAATGTCATCAATGCACTTAACGTCGTCTCAGCTTTTATCACAGTCTTTCTTACGTGCTCCGAGTATGTAATGTTCTCGTCTATATAGATTCCTAAGTATTTTATAAACTTTGAAGGTCTTATAATTTTCCCCATTATTTCAAAAGTGATAGGAATTTTAGGCCTGCGCCACTGCTTCAGTACGACAGCCTCTGTCTTTTCCGGTGCTAACGACAATCTATGTTCGACCATCCATCTGTTTATAATTGTCAATGCGTTATTGGTTTTATTCATCAATTCATTTTCATTTGCAGCACAGCTCACAACCGCCAAGTCGTCAGCGAATGCCACAAGCTGAACATCTGTAGGAAGCTCCAATTCTAGGACTTCATCATAAAGAATGTTCCAGAGTGTAGGTCCAAGGACCGAACCCTGCGGTACACCGGAAGTGACGTTGAAGTAAGTATTCTTGTCTACCATGATTTTTCTTTTTGTGAAATAATCTTCTATCAGTGCTATAATATATTCACTTATTTTTCTCTTTCTCATTTTCGCTATTATTAATTCAAATGATGCTGCATTGAATGCATTTCTGACATCCAAAGACACAAGAGCACACAATTTTCTCTGGTCAACTTTTACTGTTGCTTTCGCGATATCAATTATTCTGCTGATCGCTTGTATTGTACTCTTTCCCGGCAGAAGCCATATTGTGAATCTGAAAGGGGCTTTTTGTCCTCTAGTTCTAAGAGCAGTCTATTCAAAATGAGAGTCTCCATTAGTTTTCCCAATGTGCTCAGCAAGCATATCCGCCGATACGTTGTCGGATCGTCTATTGCCTTTTTCGGCTTGTCAATAAATATTATCTTGGAGATTTTCCACTCTTCTGGCCACTTTTGCGTTTTTAGTACCTGGTTGTACATATTTAACAGAAACAGGGGCTTATTTTTAGCAATGCATTTCAGGACCTCGGAAGGAACGCCATCGATGCCTGGTGCTTTATTGTTTTTGAGCCTACAGACTGCTAAGTTCAACTCGTTATTATCAAACTCATTGACGGTAAGTGCTCTCCTTTGTGGCCACTTTATATTAGGATGTGCGGGGAATAGTTCCGTCACCAGCTGTATTTTATCTTTCCGAGACAGGTTTGTTCTTGCATTAATGTTCAATGTTTTACTCATGAGTCTGTAGCCTTCGCCCCACACATCATTTTCGACTGTTTGGATCAGTGCCTCCCAGCATTTCTTTTTTGATATTTTTATGGCCTTCCTGAGTTCTTTCCTTGCTTGTTTATATATGTCTTGTTGTTCTATGTTTCCATCGTTGTGTCGATTTATTCGTTGCAGTTTACGTCTATTTCGTAGTGTTGTCTGTCTCAATTCCCCTATCTCGTGTGTCCACCAGTATGGTATTGGTTTATTTTGTTTTGTTTTGATCTTTGGTGTTGTTTTTTCGTATATCTGTACAGTTGCTTTCATATAGTCATGGACTTTCATATTCTCTGCGTATGTTGTATTTTGTAGGTATTCCCTAATCCTGCCTTCATCAATTTTCCCAAATGCCATTGCTGTCTTACTACTTATTAGTTTTCTTGGAGGTGCTCTGCCTATCTCGAAACAGATGTAATTATGATCACTGAGTGTCTCCTCCAGCATCACTCGCCAGTCATACTTGTGTTTCAACAGTCTATCGCTGATTGCTGTTATGTCGATATGCGACTCCATCCCCCTGGACTGAAACGTTGGTGTGTCTCCATTATTGATAATGACTAGATTGTTTTCGACTAGAAATTCAGACAGAATTTCGCCACGTTTATCTGTGTAGCTGGAGCCCCATTCTATCGACTTCGAATTTAGATCTCCAGTAAATATGACTGGCTTTGTCCATTTCTTTAATTCTTCATCAATTATATTTATACGATACTCGAATTCTCTATTTGCAATGTTGGGTGATATATAACAACTATAAATAACATAATTTTCGTACTCGACGCACACAGTGTATTCACTTTTTTTATAGCTGATTATTCTTTTCTCTCTATTTGTGTTCGTTATCCAGTTTTGTTTCGTAACTGCTTTTTTGTTCGGCTCCGTAACGACAACCACATCCACTTCAAGTTCAGCAGCTGTTGCATAAAGCAAGTCGTGTGCTGCATTACTTCTATTCAGATTTATTTGGAGTACCTTAATATCCATCACAAGGTTTCTCGGCCGTTGCCCTACTTATCTGCCTGATATTTATGAAATTGGATTTATCCATTGTGAGTGTCTTGGATAGCATCTCGTAATCTCGTGATTTCCCAATTAGAACGCCACACAACATCAACCTGACCTTTATTATTATATAATTAAGTACATTATAATCTTTATGTAGATTCTCTGTATATATATTCAAATTTGTAAATAAATAAGTGTATAAATATATCTCTGTTGGCATATATATATATATATATATATATGAGTAAAATCTTGTAATTAAATATATCTGTAAATAAATCACTGTTAATAAATATGTATATAATTTAAAATTTGTAAATAAATAAATGTATAAATATATCTCTGTTGGTATATATACGCATGTATAAGTCTCTCTTTGTAAATAATTTAGTAAGCTCCAAAGCAACCATCTATGTAAATAATTCTCTGTTGCTATATGTATATATGAGTAAAATCTTGTAAATAAATATATCTGTAAATAAATCTCTATTAATAAATATGTATATAATTTAAAATTTGTAAATAAATAAGTGTATAAATATATCTCTGTTGGTATATATACGCATGTATAAATCTCTCTTTGTAAATAATTAAGTGAACCAAACCATAAGCATTTTTCTGTTAATACATATCTTCCAGCATTATGGAGATTTTCTTCTATACTCGTTTCGCTCTCGGAGTGCTGTCCGATGGGGTGGCCAGAATTTCCATTACGTCTACTGTAGTTTTGTTTGTAAATGGGTATTAATTTGGATTGTTGTATTTGTTTGTTGTCACAGTTGATTTCTATAAGTAAATTATTGTAAATAGATATATCTATATAAGAACATATATATAATTGTATATTATCACAGTCCGTCTTATTTGTTTTGAATTGTTGTATTTGTTTGTTATCACGGTTGGTTTCTATAAGTAAATTATTGTAAATAAGTATATCTATATATGAAAATATATATAATTGTATATTATCACAGTCCGTCTTATTTGTTTTGAATTGTTGTATTTGTTTGTTATCACAGTTGGTTTCTATAAGTATATTATTGTAAATAATTATATCTATATGAGAAAATATATATAATTGTATATTATCACAGTCCGTCTTTTTTGTACTTGTACTCCTATTGACTAGAATAAAATTGTAAACTTTTGTATATGGAAAAATTGGGATACTTATCATTCACTTTTTGTTTTTCTACTGTTTCCTTTTGTCTGCCAGCTTTTCCCTATGCTTCGGGCAGCCCGCGTTATCCCATCTGTGTCCAGTCTTTTCACAAATTGGGCAGTAGCTCTGTGCTTGACACTCTTTTGAGGTATGTCCATTATTTGCGCAATTTGTGCACATTTTACTTCTATCTGGTCCTCTGCACTTTGCTGCGATATGATCGTATCCCCAGCATTTAAAGCATTTTTGGATATGTATCCGTTCTTGTATCGGGCACATCGTTATCCCTATCAGTATTCGCTTGTTCTCACAGAGTTTACCGGCTATGTCTTGTGTTGTTTTAATCGTTACTGTTTGGCAGTTTCCGTAGCTTGGTCGCATATTTGTAATTTCCCATATGGGATCTTTGATTTTCATTTTCCTTAAACTATCAGCCAAGGATTCTTGTACTTCTTCCTTGGTTGTAATTCCATCGATGCCTCTAATATGTAGGATGGTCTGCCTTAGATCTCTGCCTGTTCGTACCTTCTCTTTACCCATTTTATCTTCTACCAGTTTTTTAAGATTATTCTTGCCATTTTCATCAACGACAGAGAAGGTCTCCTTGCTTAGTTTGTCTTATATTTGTTATTTTATGTATCATACCACAATGTCCTACGTGCTGTTTGATATCTTTTAATAATTCTGCATACGTTGTGGTCTTTTCTTTCTTGACGATAATCGCATCTGTTGTTTTTGGTTTATATGTCTTAGTTTGTGTTTTGTCTGAGGTCATTTCATTCGGTATTATCTTGGGGACATATACCTTTATATCAATTCCTGTGTTTTTGAAAAGGATCTCAATCATCTTTCGTAATTTGTTTATTTCCATTCCTGTGATTTTTGGTATAATTATCTCTGTTTTTTTGTCCCGTATCAGTTGTGTTTTTATTTTCTCTATGTATTCGATCACTTCGCTGTCTTCGGCTTGGTTCAAATTGCATATAAATATCGACCTGTCATTCGTTGTACAATCTTCTCCTTTCATGATTTTTGTTTGTTGTCTTATACACACAATTTTGTCCTCTTCATTTTCGTCTACTGTTATCTCCGGATATCTATCTTTCATTTGTTTAGATAGGCCCCTACCTGTGTCTCTTTCTACTCTGGTAGTCATTATTACAAGGTCATCTCTTGTTCCACTCAATGGATTCCCTTCGACTATCCTGGTTACTTTATAGATATCATCTGGCCATTCGTCGTTTACTACCTCTAGTATCTCGCAGACTTCAGTTGCGTTGCTAATTTTGTATCTTATTTTTTCTTCGGACTCTATGTCCACTGTCTGTGTGCCCACTGTTTCTGTTTGACATCTGATTTCGTTCTTAGTCTGTTCTATTGTCTGCTTAGATGGCATTGTGCTACTATTTCGTTCCGTTATTGTCTTTTGACTTTCAACGTGTTCTCTTTCCACTGTCTTTACTAGGTAATTGATTTCACTAGAGAGGCGCTTAATTTCACGATGAACATTGTTGTTTTTCATGCAAAATAATGAGAGCTCTTCTACTTTCGTCTGCAGTTTTAGCAGGGTCTTACTTACATTTATTGCCTCCATTCTAAATTTATGAGCGAGTGCCTTCGAATTAGTCACTACTCTTTTCCTTTTTGCAGGATTATCGTCTGGCTGATCGTCGTCGCTGTCAATCTGGACTATATTGGGATCCGAATTTGACCTGGAAAACCCAGGTGATAAATTTCCCCATACTGTTTTGGGCGGTGGAGTCCTGTACAGACGATCTTTTCTTGGGAATTTATTGTCCGTGTTCTTAGCAGTTTCGTCAATTTGGAGCTGGGGGTCGACACAAGGAGCAGCTCCATCTCCTTGTGCCACTTATTCCGAGGCATCTTCCTTAGCTCTGTCCATTGGTTTTGCCTTTTATGGCTACGGCCAGCCCGTGGAGTGTATCAAGTTTCCCCCAACAGCAGAGCTCCACCGAATCGCTACTTATTTCACGATTGTGCTGTTGGGGGGGGGATTTTTACGCCAAGTGGTCCCCTTTCCCACCTGGGATCTCGTTATCCATGTCATAGCCAGGGTCGTTGTTTTTCCATTGTAACTTCTATCCATCCACACCAAGTTCATTTTCCGTTGTCGTTGCATGCGTCGTCGTCGTTTGAGTCACTTTTGGCTTCCTCATCGCCTCCGAACCTGTCTGGCATGGGTGTCCCTACCAGGGGTCTCTTCACATCCGACCCCCGCCAGCATAGCAACATCAGCGATGAGTACTGAGCCTCTCCACCACGACAAGGTAGTGACCCTTTGGAGAGGTGACCTGACCTTTTTTTTTTAAGGAGGGTGTAGTGGGCGCCGTAAGGCTAACCCAACTAGTGACCCTACTGAAACCACCACCACCGGAATCGTTTGTCACATGGCTTCAGTGGTGGTGTTTTTTATTTCTTCTTGTTTCTAATCACTTACTCAATCAATCAATTACCTACATCCCCGTCCTCCATGCATGCAAGCATGCATGGAGATTAGGGGTTCGGATTTGTTGTTGTTGTTGTTGTTGTTGTTGTTGATGATGTTCTTTTTTCATCTTCTGTTTTGATTTTTATTATCTTGTCAATAAATTTCCTTGATATGGTATACCAATTGTTTTCATTCATTAGCATTATATTAATCACGCTACCAATGTTGATTTCGTATCCCAGTTCTGTCTCTATTTCAATCCTGTATCTTAATGTTCGTGGGCATTGGAAGAAGGTGTGTATCACATCACCTATTACTCTGCCGTCATCATCATTATCATCAATATCGTTGTTACCATCGTTGCAGTGACAGCATTTGTCACTGTTCCGTTTTCCTATCCTTTTTAGGTAACTTTCGAAACTTCCATGTCCACCCAGGAACTGTCCCATTTGGTACGTGAGTGCGCCATGTTTTCTGTTGTACCATTCCAAGAAATTATCGTTGTTTATCATCAACCTGGTGCATCTACCATTCGTAGATTGCATCCATCTGTCCTTCCACTTGTTTAGTGTGTTCTGTCTCACACGTTTTATATTTTCGGGTGTTCTCCCGATTTCATTCAGTTCGATGCGTTCATCGATTAGTAAATCGATCGGTATCGTTCTAGCGATTACGTCTGCCGCATCACTAGACGTTGTTCTATATAATCTTCCTATACGAAGTGCCACTTTTCGTTGAAGCTGTATCAGTTTGTTTTTGTAGGTTTGTATTCTTGTAACGCTGCCCCATATTGGTGCACCGTACAACATTATCGATTGTACCATAGAATACAATATGTGCCGCTTCTTTTCCGATGGGCCTTTGATGTTAGGCATAAGTCGGTTGACTGCCATTATTGTCTTATCTGTTTTTTCGACGATTTTGTTAACATGCACTCCATACGTCATGTTGTCGTCTATCCAGATTCCTAGGTATTTTATTGCCTTCTTCGGCTTTATCGTTTCACCCTCGAGTTTAAATTCTATGTTCTTTTTTATTCTTTTGCAGTCTTTTAATATGACTGCTTCGGTCTTTTCGGGTGCTAATTTCAAACCGTTATTAGTCATCCATTGACTTATTTTTCCCAGTACGTCGTTGGCCTTACGCATTAGGTCCGTCTCCGTGTTACCGCTGCATAGCACCGCTAAATCGTCAGCGAATGCTATCAGCTTTGTTCCAGATGGTACTGATATCTCCAGTACGCCGTTGTAGAGTATGTTCCACAATGTGGGTCCGAGTACGGATCCCTGTGGCACACCTGATGTCACGTCGATTAGTGTTGATTTGTTTATCATTATTTTCCTATTAGAGAAGTAATTCTTTATTATATCTATCAGATATTTGCTGATGTTCATGTTCTGTAGATTTTCTATTATCTTCAGCCATGTTGCCGAATTAAAAGCGTTTTTGACATCCAAGGAGATCAGTGCCCATAACGGTCGTTCGCTACTGATCCTGTTGTTGTTTCCTTTAACTGTTTTTATAATTGATTCTATAGCTTGCAGGGTACTTCTATTGTCCCTGAAGCCGTATTGGTTTTCTGATAATGGGGATTTTTCTTCCATTTCTATCTTTAATCTATTCAGTACCAGTCTCTCCATGAGTTTCCCCATGGTGTCCAACAGACAGATTGGTCTGTACGTCTTCCTAGCATCCGGGGATTTCTTCGGTTTTTCAATAAAAACAACTCTAGCTGTTTTCCACGCGTCTGGGAAACGTCTTTCTTTCAGCAGGCTGTTGTACAGTTGTTTCATTAATAGTGGTTCCTCTTTTGTGATAAACTTGAGTGTCTCTGGACGTATTCCGTCGATGCCAGGTGCCTTTTTATTTTTTAATCTACTGGCTGCTGTCTGTATTTCATCATTTGTGAATTCTGTTATCTCAAGCCCATCATCATTGTCAATTTGCCAATTGACAACAGGATGCACAGGAAACAAATCGCTGACGATTTCCTTTTTTCATTCAATTCTAGGTTGGTACCAACATTACATTGTTTCAGTGATTTAGTCACTATCTTGTAACCATCACCCCATAAATCATTTTCGACACTATCAATTAATTCGTTCCAACAGTTTCTCTTGGTCCGTTGTATTATTTTTCTAAGTTCTTTTTTATGTGCTTTATATTCTTCTCTGTTGCTGTTTTTTTGTTCATCGCTGATATGTGAGTTCCTATTTTCTCGTGTTAGTTTTCTCTTGGATTGTAGTGTTTTTTCCCTTGTTTCTTTTATTTCCTCGGTCCACCAATAAGGTATGGTATTGTTGTTGTTCCTTAGGGTTATACGGGGAGTTGCTGCGTCAACAGTTTCCACAATTGTTTTTATAATATCATCGGTTGTTAGTTGTTCATCGTTGTTTATCAAAATTCCTAGTGTTGCCTTCACTGTCTCGTGATCTGTCTTATCTTTTATGACTCTTGTGTCTCTATGGTGTTGCGTATTTCGTCCATGCATCGCTTCGATGCGAAAATAAATGTAATTGTGATCGCTCAATGACTCTTCGTCAATTACGCGCCACTCACATCCACCTCTATAGAGACCTGCACTAATTGCAGTTAGATCAATAAATGAGACCGTTCCATGTCTCTCGAATGTTGGCTGTAATCCATCGTTTAATATAATCAATTCAAGTTCTGTCAACCATTCAGTCAGGATATCTCCTCTTCTATCTGTTATTACCGAACCCCATTCTACAGCGTGGGCGTTAAAATCACCGGTAATAACAAGTTCCTTATTCTGATGTTGCTGTATATCCTGTTTCAGATTCAACAGATAGTTTTCGAATTCTGCAATCGTGCAGTTTGGCGTTATGTAGCAACTGTACAATTCGAAATTTTGATATTCCACCCATACAGCACTGTTTATCGATCCTGTATTTATTTGTTGATGTTGTTTGTTTTTCAGGTAGATCGCAGTGTCCTGTATAGGATCAGTTATCCAATCATTTTTTCTTGTTTTTGTTTTATTTGGTTCCGATGTTACGATGATATCACATTTTAGCTTTAATGCTGTTGCATAAGCTAAATCTTGTGCAGCTCTTCCTCTATTTAAATTTATTTGGAGAACTCTGAGCCTCATAATGCGTAAGGCCGTTCATTGTTGATATTCACTATATTTATTAAATAACTTGACCTGTTAAGTTTAGCTGTAAACGCAAAAATCGCGGTAAACAGCTGTTTATACGTGAATATCTTTTCTGGTGATAACACTATCAATGGCAGTATGAGCGTTGTCATCAATAGTAATAATAATAATAATAATAAATAATTTAATAATAAATAACTTAATAATAAATAAAATTGTAAAGTTTTATCACAGCTATATTCATATATCACAGTCTTGTTTGAATTATCTATCACAGATAATTTGTATGTATTAAAATTTGTATAAATAAAATTTGTTAATAAATAAATATAAATAAAATAAATAAATCCATATATATAATAAATAATAATAAAATTTGTATAAATATATCTTTTTAAATAAAATTTAAATTTAATTTGTTTGTTTGTGTAGTTGCACCCTGTATAGGTGTTTGCTATTTTCATTATCAATGGCCATTTTTGATAATTTATTATCAATGAGCGATAAACTGAACTATGTGTTCGTCTTTTTGATTTTATTTCATTATTTATTCCAATATTTATTGATTTATCAATTTTAATTCTCTTAATTGTTGTTAATTTAATAATAATAATTAAATATTTATTACTCACATTTGTTGTTTTCTTTGTCTTACTATTATTTGTAATGTCCCAGCATCTGTATTGGTGTGGGACTGCATCAATGATGGCCATTTGATTTTCGTGGTGTCTTCCTCCATGGCACGACCAGTACTGGCCGACCGGTTTTCGGACACCTAGCTTCCTCTTATCACCAAGGAATTCTTTCCACTTTATTCTTTCTAGATTAGTAATAATAATAAAATTTATATTAGTTTTAAAATTCATTATTTGTGTTTTTATTATTATTTCTTTTTTTTTAACTAATTAAAATTAATTTATCCCTGTCCTGTTGTTTTACTCTTAGGTGCATTTGCACCCTTATTTTTCTTATCACCATCTTGTTTCTTTTTTAGGTCTCGATATACCGGACATTTCATGGTGCCCGCTTGATGACCATCTGTCTTGCATTGGTAGCATGTTGGTGCGTTGGTGCACTGCTTTGCCGTGTGGTCCTTGGAACCGCAACGTAAACATTTCCCAACCATATCTTCGCTATTGCTGCACTGTTGCGTTGAATGCCCATATTGCTGGCATTTTCCGCATCTTCTAAGATATGTCATGATTTCGGTGCGGCAGGACACCCACCCAATCATAATTCTGCCATCTTTGGTGAGTTTGATGGCGTCGTCTTTTTCAATAGTCACATATGCGACTTTCAATCCAATTTTGTTTGGTGTGTCATGTATATTGATTCTGTAAGGTACAGCAGTATACCCTAATTTTTCAGAGATGGCCACCTGGATGTCGTCTCTGGTTGTTGTGCCCTCGAGGTCTTTTATGATGATCGTTTTATTATTATTAATTATCTCTGCCTTGGCAACACCCACCATTGCAGTTGATATTTTTTCTTTGAAATTGGTGTTGGCTTCTTTGCCTTTCGATGACAGCACAAGTTTAACATGTCCTGTCTTTGTTTTTGTGATTTGGTGTACACGTACACCCGTATCTTTATATTTATTTTATTTTTCATATCGCAGAAGTAGTATATTTATGGGGATTCTAGGACAGGAAGTGCAGGTGCAGTCTTGAGCGCTACGTATTTTGTCAACCCTGTCAACAGCGTTGCGTATATAGAGTTGCCTACCTCGTGTATTTGGTTGTAAATTTTTTACGTCATCACTCTCTGTCAACAGAGCCTGTGTGCGCCCAGGGGGGTGGGGGTGTGGAATAAAATTTCAAATCAGTTTCAATGTTTATTGAAAAAAAATTTTTTTTAGACAAGCCTTGCCAAGCCTTGCCAGTCTTGAAAACCTTGCCAAACCAAGCCTTGTCAGTCTTGCTTAAGAGAATATGGCAATTATATTAAAAAAATGGTAATTTTAGTACTTATCACTATCATCAGATGAATATGTACCAAATTCCATACTTGTTACATTATAAGAATGTGTTTGTTTACAGCAGATTGTATAGGGTTGTATTTCGAATAATGGTGTTTTTATACAAAACATACACCACGATGTTTCATCTCTTGTAAAGTCGATTACGCTGCTTCTCAGAATACCTTCATGTACACTAATTCTAGTAAATTTAAATAATTGCTGGCTTGAAGAACAAATAGATTTATAATTTCTCCAACAGTCAAAACATATACGTAAACTTTCTTCAGATTTGAAATAATCATAATGTATACACAGGTGGTCACATGTATATATTTCATTATAGTCTGCTAACCAAACGAAATATTTCATTTCAATTTCAGTGAAAAATTTATCACCAAATGAAAAGTTTTCATAGCAGGAGATATGCGTGATATCGGGAATTTTCAAAAAGAAATCTTCATGACCATCGACTGTATTATCAATTTCTTCGAATAGTTTCAACCATTTTCTTCCATTAAATTTTTGTAAAAATTGATGTGCAATTATATTTGGAAATGTTGTAAACACAAAACTAAGTGAAAAACTATCGATGTTGATATTATCAATAATTGTATGTAAAGAAGATTTATATAATGATTTCACTGATTGTAACATTGTTGTTTTTTTGTTTATAATTCGGAATTACTACTGTTTTATATATATGAAATTTGTGGAAGGTTTCGGGGTGCGGAAAAAAAACTTTGGTTAGCTGATAATATTCGATGAGTTATAATTTATTATAACATGAAAATTTATAATACTGTTTCATAAAAAATCCATCTAAATAATTTATTATTTTTTAAAATAATAATTTTATGATGTTGATGTCGGTTCATCATATAAAATAGTCTTCATATCTTCATCGTCGTCCAAAAGATTGAAACGATATTTTTCAATCACATTTTCCAATAAATCCAATTCACTAGGATCATCAATTTTCATCTTAATGTATTTAATTGGAAGATTTCCAAACTTCTTAAGAAGTGTATTTGCTTTTGGTGTATAAGATAAAGAAATAACAATTTTTTCATTACGTATCTCAATATTCTTAACACCATATCTGAGAAAAGTTATTAGTCGTAGGTGTGAAAAAGAAAACAAAATGATGTACTTACTGAAAAATCTGTTTCACAATTATATGTAATAATTTCACTGGTAGATTGATAGAATCTTGACTGTAAACAATAATTGTTGATGGTACTGTTGCCATTTTCGTAGATGTAATAACACTGCTTTTTTGGAATGGAAAACACCTTTTATACAGGAAAAACATTAAATTAGCCTTTTTTATTACATGAAATTGCGCATCGTTTTTTCTTTTTCTAAATCGTCAACGTCATGGAAAAATTTTGAAAATCGCATAGTTCTAGAAAAAACATTGATAAAATCAGAATGTTCTGGAAAAAATTGATAATTTTTTTGGTTTCCGTAATTAATCAAATTTTGGAAAATGTGGTTTTATAAATTCTTAGTTTTATCAGAATAAAAAAAGATAAATTGAAAAATATAACGGTTTTAAGTGAAAAATATAACGGTTTTTCTAGAAAAAATTGAAAATAATTGAACCGATATAAAAGGTGCAGATAAGCGGATGCACATCAGTTTATATGTGATAGTTGAATATATTAGTTAACAAGATGTCAAAAGTTAATTTAAAGTGCAACATTTGTGGTAGACTCTTTGCAAGAAGATATACATTGAATCGTCATGTACACAATATACATTCAGTTAATGGTAAGTCTTATGAAAAAATTGTAAGATGTTTTTAATAATAAGTGTTTTATATAAAGGTGGTAATCGTAAAAACAAAACTCATTTACCATCCACATCATCTTTACCTACATCATCGTTAACAACAACAACAACAACAACAACAACAAAATACTGTGAGACGTGTTCTATGGAAATACCTTATGATAAATGGAGCAACCATATACGAACATTAAATCATCGATTGAAAATTTCTCAACAATACTCATCAAAATTAAAAATCGTCAAAAGTGTATTCAAAGAAAGAATTACCACTTTGATATATGAAAATGAAAATGATGACAATTTGGAACCACAAATATTTTTAAAATCAGCACAAGAGTCAGTTGTAATTGAACTGATACAACAATTATCAAAACATATATCCTTTAAATTCAACATTGAATTATTTGCTGAATATATAAAATTTTCCGATAATGATGATGAAAATGCAGAAATATCAATGAAATCTTTCAATTCTAAAATGGTAATTGTAACAAATGAAAATGAAATTGTTCTTAATTATGAAACAATGATTAACACTATATTGAAGAAAATGGAAGAATTTCAAGAAAAAGATAGTGGATGGGCTTTATGTAATATCATACATTTAGAAGTCAATATAAATAAATATCAACCTCTTAAAGGATCACAGTATTTACCACTACCAAGAAAAATAGCAAATAAGAAAGCTTGTATTAATGTGAAGAATCAGGATGAATTTTGTTTTAAATGGTCCATAATTTCTGCTTTATATCCTGTCAGCGTTCATCCAGAAAGAACATCATCATATGGTATACAAGATATTAGAAATAAAACAATAATTTTAAAGAATTCTATAAAGTTGGAGTTTGATAATTTAGAATTTCCGTTGAAATTAATTGATATTAGTAAATTTGAAGAAAGAAATCCGGAGATTAGTGTTAACGTTTTTGGAATAGAGGATAATTGTGTAGTAGGGCCATTTTATTGTACAAAAAAGAGAAGATGTATCATTTAAATTTACTTTTTTTACAAGATGAAGATAAAAATCATTATGTATTCATCAAAGATATGTCAAGATTATTACGTAGTCAAATTACCAAACACAAGTCAAAAACGTTTATGTGCAACTCATGTTTGATTCACTTTTATTCAAATGAACAATTGGAAATTCATAAAGGTGAATGTAATCGGACTGTAACAATTATGCCCACAGAAGAAAAACGTTTTATCGAGTTCGAGAAATATGAAAGAAAATTACAGGTGCCGTTTGTTGTATATGCAGATTTCGAATGTATTCTACAAGACGTTGATACTTGTTGTCCGGATTCATCAAAATCGTACACTACAAACATTCAACAACATGTTCCTTGTGCATTTGCGTATTATATTAAGTGTTCATATGATTCCAGTTTAGATAAATTAAAAGTGTATAAAGGTATAGATTGTGCTGATAAATTTTTTATAAATTTAGTGGAAGATTTAAAGAACATTTATAATAATATTATTAAGTGTCCTAAGCCGATGGAAGTGTTGAATAGTGAACAACGACAAATACAATTATTATCTGATAACTGTCATATATGTAAACAAAGGTTAGATAATGATAGAGTAGCCGACCATTGTCATCTGACTGGTAAATATGGGGTCCAGCTCATAATAATTGTAATTTACGTTATCAAATAGCACACTTTTTTCCGATTTTTTTCCATAACTTTTCCGGCTATGATTGTCATTTATTTGTAAAATCGTTAGATAAAATTGAAGGTCAAATTAATTTAATTCCTCTAAACAAGGAATTATACGTTTCATTATCAAAACGAATTTCCCTCAATGAATTCGAAACGATTGAGTTGAGGTTTTTAGATTCTTTTCGATTCATGCAATCCAGTTTAGATTCATTAGCTAGAAATCTTTCACCTGAAGATTTTCATACGGTAAAACAACATTTCAATGATAATGAACAATTTGAATTTATTACAAGAAAAGGTGTTCTACCATATGAATATATAAATTCGTGGAATCGTTTAGATGAAAGTGAATTACCATCTCAAGATAAATTCTTTTCTAAATTAACAAACAAATCATGTTCTGATGTTGACTACGAACATGCGAAAAAAGTCTGGGAAAAGTTTAATTGTAGTAGTTTATGGGATTATTTAAAAATATATTTAATTACAGATGTATTGTTATTAACGGATATTTTTCAAAATTTTCGAATGTTATGTCAGAGAATTTATGAGCTGGATCCTTGTCATTATTATACATCACCGGGATTATCTTGGGATGCCATGTTGTCTTATACGAAAATTCGTATTGAACTCTTAACTGATATCACCATGCATACATTCATAAAAAGAGGTATCAGAGGAGGCATCACTCAATGTTCACATCGTCATTCCGTTGCAAATAATAAATATATGTGTGATTATGATAATTCAAAACCAAGTGTATATTTAATGTACTTGGATGCTAACAACTTATACGGATGGGCAATGTCTCAACAACTTCCGTATGGTGAATTTAAGTGGGTTGATAATGTGGATACAATTGATTATACAAAAATTGCCGAAGATTCTGAGATCGGTTATATTTTAGAAGTTGATTTAGTTTATAATGAGACTTTACATGACCGTCATAATGATTTACCATTTTGTCCGGAAAACAAAATTAGTGCAAATTCGAAATGTAAAAAGTTAATTGCCGATCTTAATGATAAACATAAATATATAATTCATTATAGAAATTTGCAACAATGTATAAAACACGGTTTACAATTAAAAAAAATTCATCGTGTATTACAGTTCAAACAATCATGTTGGTTAAAAATGTACATAGATCTTAACACACATTATCGTACATTATCAAAAAATACATTTGAAAAAAATTTTTTCAAACTATTAAATAATGCTGTATACGGAAAGACGATGGAGAATGTTGATAAGAGAATAAATGTAAAATTAGTTACACAATGGGAAAGTTGTGGTCGACGATTAGGTGCACGTGCACTTATCGCAAAACCAAATTTTCACAGTTTAGCCCATTTTACATCTAATATGGTAGCTATACAATTGAAAAGTGTTCACACTGTTTACAATAAACCAATGTATATTGGATTTACAGTTTTAGAATTATCGAAATTGTTAATGTACGATTTTCATTATCAGTACATGTTACCAAAATTTGATAATCGTCTTCTTTTAAATTATATAGACACAGATTCTTTTATTTACACAATAGAATCAGAAGACTTTTATAATGAAATAAGAAACGATATTGATGCTTTCTTTGATACCTCAGAATATTCAGCTGATAATCCCTACAATATCCCATTACGTAATAAAAAAGTGGTCGGATTGATGAAAGACGAGAATAATGGTAAAATTATGAGGGAGTTTATCGGTTTAAGGGCAAAAATGTACTCAATTGACGTAGTAAACAATAAACCAATTAAGAAAGCGAAAGGTATTAAAAAAACAATTGTAGACGGTCTAAGTTTAGATGATTACAGAGATAGTTTATTTAATAAAAAAATATTTTATCGTTCCATGTTAGTTTTCAGAACTAAGTTACATAATATTTATACCCAACTTGTAAATAAAATTACATTAAGCTCTTTAGATGATAAGAGATTTATTGATGAAGATGGTACTCATACATTAGCATGGGGCCATTTTAGAATCGATATGTAATAAAAAAAATTATTAACTTTTTTTTGTAAAATTGATTTCATGTGAACCGTGTTTATAATAGTTGTGATAAGAAGTAAACCAATAAAACCACAAAAAATTAATGAAAAATTAATTTTTATAAAAACCACAATTTATCAGAAAAAATTAATTTTAAACACAATAAAAAATTATTAATTTAACAAAAAATAATCTTTTATTAAAAAACATCATAATTATTATTTGATAATTGACAACAACCAGTACAATAAATCTTGAACGGATGATTATGAAGATTTTCCATATAATTAATATTATGTTCTGCACAAATAACTATGTTTTTTAAATCAATATCATTTTGAAAAAATGGTGTCAACTTTGTCCAAATATTAGTTAGGTGTTGTGGTGACATTTTCAATAAATTCATTTTAATTAAATTTCTTATGAAAAAAACAGCATTTTCCGCTTCAAGAACACTTTGCAGTATTACAGCAGTTTGAGCCATTTTTCTATATTTCACAAGTACTATCACTATCACTATTTATTGATAAGGTTTTAATTCTATCGATTAAATTATCCAAAATTTCTATTTTAGATTCAATATAAAAACAATAACATCTATCTGGACCTTCTGTGGTATTTTCATTTGACCATACACAATCCGTATAATGTATCCCAAACTTATTTTCAACTGTACTCATATGTTCATAAGGTGATATAATTTTTAGTAACTTGTTTATCAAATGTCTATCAATATAATGTACGTTTTTATCTTCTAACAATATTTTAGCTTCACGAATGATTGTCTCTTTACACATTTTACTTTATACTAAATTTGTTTCGAAAATCAAGAATATTTATAAAATTAATCTTCTGTTTCCACCCCACCCACTCTTCATCATATCTTGATGAAAGTAAAAAACATAAATTTGATTCTTCTGTTTCCCACCCCACCCCCTCTTCATCATATCTTGATAAAAGTAAAAAAACATAAATTTGATGAAATTTAAAAAATTGATTTAAATACACTTTTAACCACAAACGTTTTCCTGGGTATAAAATGATTGACGGTGTACTGAATTTCTCAGTTGTTATAGTATTTTAACAAAATGGGTAAGTATTAAGAAGAGTGAACAAATTAGAATTTAATTTTTTTATTATTCTTTTAGATGCCCTCATACAATATTTTATTTTTAATTTTAATAAATCTGTAAGTTTTTCAATAATATATAGAAGATAACTTTTTTTTAATTTTTTTATATTTTTTATAGTTTGAATTTGTTTTGTTGAAGGGGGGACATAGTCTCCCCATACGACAAGTTGTAAGTAAAACTTATAAAATAGAAACTGACACCAAAATTATTTTTGGTATAATGGACCCAGACGAGGAAATCGTCTGGGTCAGAATTAGAAGTAAGTTTTTTTGTAAATACTGATGAACATATCTAAATAAATCATTTGTTGTAGATAAAGCTGACCCACCACCGCCTCCACCACATCATAATTTAATGTTTGTACCTCCTCAAATTGAGGAGGTAATTAAAGTAATAAAAGTGTAAAGTAAGTATTTTATAAGTACTGATGACTCAATACTAACTTTATCATTTGTTTTAGATGTAAAAACGAAGAAATTTTTATTTGTTTATTTATTGATAATTTTAATTGTAAAGTAAGTATTTTATAAGTACTGATGACTCAATACTAACTTTATCATTTGTTTTAGATGTAAAAAACGAAGAAATTTTTTATTTTTTTTTATAATTTTTTTTCTTTTTTTCAATATAAATTTAATTTGACTTATTATATGTTGTTTCCCTAATACCATAACACAAAATGGGGCTTAAAGGTATTTTTTCTAATTACACAAAATGAGGTTCAAAGGTATTTTTTCTAAATAATATTTTTCACTATACCAGTCAACTGGTAATATTCAAATAACTTATCGTGTACAATAATGCAATACGCCCTTGTTTTTTCGGGGAAATTAGAATTTGCTTCAAATTCTAACTTGACATCAACTGTGGATGATTGTATTGCTTCATTTTGTTTTGAACAATCGATAACAAAGATCGATCTTTCTTTAAAATTTGTATAAGTGGTTGTTGGTGATGACCAGTTTCTATTATTAAAATTCTGATGGAAATCAACAAAAGCCTGAAAGGCTTCAGTGTATTCATTTTTTGAGAAATCAAAATTTTGATTTTCATATGGATAACATTGAGAATTCAACCACAGACGAAGATTAGTAATATTAACATGATCAAATTTTGTAATTTCTTTTTTTGCATTATCTTTTCGATCTGTTTGAAATGCTACAATAACATACCGTGGTCGTTCTAAATTAGTAGTTGTTTTAACACTCCATATATCTTTTTTAGCTTGTCTCATTGATGGTAATTCAAGAAATTCCCAATTTCTGAATCCAATTTGAATTGGAATGTTTTTATTCATTTGATTTAAAAGATGCAATTTTGCTTGATCATTTGGATAGATATGTTTTACTTTTAAACATAAATCTTCTATTTTAATTAAAGCTCTTTTTGTATCACTACTAAAATAACAATTTTCATCAGTACGACTACGAACTAAACGAATCTTGTGTTTTCCATTAAGAATCATTTTGTAATCGTGAAAAACAGTGAATAAAAATGATAATGGAATTCTTAAAGTGACAGATTTGTTGTCTGTAGCTAGGGTTACAACATTTCCACTATCAGGACACCATCCAGCCGTTTCTAATATTTTATTTTCATCATGATTGTAACAAAGTAAACCTTTGATTGTTGTAGATGTTCCTACATCACGGACTTTCTCAATTTCTTTTCCATTTAATTCGTATGAAATTGAATCGAAAAGATAACTCCAAAATTACAACCTAACCTAATTTCATCCGTAATAGGGACTGTATTTGGATTAGGTGTCGTTGTAGCTGTTGTTGTTGTTGTTGTTGTTGTTGTGGATGTCGTTGCAGTCACAATTTCATAAATCTTACAATCTAAATAAATATATGATTCATTAAATGAAATAAATATATCTTGTTGATTGATATTAATCTCTATTTCATCGTTTTTTTGAAATGAAGAGATTGTTGGGTGATAAGTATGATATTCTTCTCTTTCAATGCTGTCGTCGAATTTTAATTTTCTGTATATTTGTAGTTTTTCGGACATTATAACCAAGATTTTTTAATAATTGCACATTTGCTTCAGTTAATATCTTCGGTGTCGACGATGACGACGAATGTCTATTTCTAACTGAATGATTTTTGTGACATTTAAGGACTTTATTATAGTTTTCACCCCCACCACTACCGCAATTATTATCAATAGTATTGTCAAAAATACCATTATGAAAAACTAGGCCCATTATTCCTTAATTCTAATCTTATAACAATTTCCTCTTCTTGGAAATTAACCAAGTTACCGTTTTGATCTACCACCTTGACGGTTATGTTATCAATGAAACGTTTATTTATAACTGGTAAATATATATGATTCTTCGGTTCAATATTTATAGCATATCCTGGATCAACAGCTGGAGCAAACTCATAGATTGTATGTGACGGTTTATTATTGTAGAATGATCCACTTGTTATATTGCATTCTATTCGGATGGATAAGACTTTGATGATTTCAACAGGTATATCAGATGAATGAAGTGTGTCTTTTGAAAGAATTTTTGGTGAAAAACCAAACAATTTTCCAATACCATCTTTTTGTGTAAAATCAATTTCATATTTACTTTTCAATTCACATTTCAATGTATTGTTATTTGGTTGTAATGAAAGAATTTCCGATTTATTTATCACATTTGAAACTATCTGTTGTTGTAAATAATCTTCAATATGTGTAATTTCATATGCACCAGTAGGTATTGTAATTACATTTAAAATACCCTTCTCATCTTTATAATAGAATTTATTTTGTCCTTCTTCAATGTTTGGAATTGTGTTGTACGTGTGAAATCCAATTAATGCCAATGAATAATCACAATTTGGTTTTAAATCAATTAAAGGATAAAAGTTGGCGGATAATACACTGCTACGACCTTTAAGTGTGAATGTAAGAGACATGACTGAATTGAATAAATATTTAAACACCTTTATTATATATAAATTTCAAACATAAATGTCCGCATATATACGTGTTACATTTCTGTACATTATTATAATTATATAAAATTATTTTACTTTTCCAATAGTCAATTAATTCTTTTGGTGGTTTAAGGTTACCATAACTATCGAAATATAGTACTTTATTATTTCGTTTTAAATACGCCACCCAATGTGTACCACTACCTTCTTGAGAGTCTAAATTAATAATACCGGATTCATATTTCTTTGCTCCATTTATAGGTAAATTATCTCTCATAAAAACACCTCGAAAATTTGAAATCTTTAGCTTTTTAGCATAATAATATAGTTCTTGATCAGTTAAAGGGTGAGAAGGTAGTTTCAATGGTAGTTTTTTGTTAAAAACAATCCGTAACCTTTCTTATGTTTTTTCAAATACAATCCACTGCCTTGTTTACCCAAAGCAATGGCTTCCATTGTTTGATTATGACGATGTGATTCTTCTAATTTTTTACGTGCTGCCTTAGCATCGTTTACGGCTTTTGCTACACCTGCTGCACCACCTGTTAGAGCACCTAAAGCAGATAATCCGGCAAACACTAATGGTAGAAATCCACCGGTTTTTTGTGGTAAGGGAATGATTCTTGGTAATCGAATACGTTTACGTCCTCCAACTTTTTTGACAGCTACACGAGCTGATTTAATAATTTTTCCAAATGTATCTGATTTGTTAATAACTTGTTTTAATGGATTTATAATATTTTTTCCAAACGCAAACTGTTTCTTTTTATGTTGTCTCTTCTTCTTTATTTTTTTACGGTGTCCCATTCCAAATTTTTGTTTGAGTTTCATTGCATTCGTTACAGCATATGCAGCTGCCTTTCTCCAATCGAAGCGTCACCAGATTTAACTCTTTCCCAAGCGTTATACTCTAGAATCTTATCAGCCTTATGTCGATCTTCAAGGTTATTACTTAATGAATAAGCAATATCGTGCTGTTTACATGCACGATCTAATCCATTAATTCCTGGATCTCCCCTTGCTAATCGTTTTACTAATTTCGTACCAGGTCCACAATATTGATAACCAGGAATGTGTAGTTCGATTGGTAATTTATTGATTAAAGAATTAACAAGTCCGTCACCTTTGAACGTTAACATCTAACTGAAAGTTAATCAAAAATTTTTCTAATATAAATACTAACTGAATTGAGTGATTGCCAGTAATTGACAGGTAATGAAGGTTGTTAAACATAAATTGTCTTTGAAAATAAAAAATCATGATAACGATTCATCGTTAAATAATAAGTCACGTCACAGTTTATTACTTCCGAATACAATGCGAACTATAATTTGTGGACCAAGTGGATGTGGTAAAACGAATGTGATATTAAGTCTTCTATTAGAACCTAATGGATTACGTTTTGAGAATGTTTATATATTTTCAAAATCACTCTTTCAACCAAAATATGAATTTTTAAAAAATGTTCTTGGTCGGGTTAAAGGAATTGGATACTTTCCATATACAAACAATGATGAAATAATTCCAACATGTGATTCGAGAAAAAATTCAGTATTTATTTTTGATGATGTTGCGATTTCTGGCGAACAAGATAAAATTAGAGAATATTTCAGTATGGGTCGACATAAATGTATTGATTGTTTTTATCTTTGTCAGACTTATACACGAATACCTAAACAATTAATACGTGATAATGCGAACGTCATTGTTATTTTCAAACAGGATGAACATAATTTAAAAATGATATATAATGAGAATGTGGTTAGCGATATGAGTTTTGATGTTTTCAAACGTATATGCAATGAATGTTGGAAGAATAAATATGGATTTTTAGCGATAATGAAAGATGAAAGTATAGATAATGGGCGTTATCGCGAAGGGTTTGATTGTTTTGTAACCGTCCCCTATAAATAATATTGTTTTATTGATAATTTATTCAGTCAATAATCAATTATTGAAATGTTAAGTCAGGAACAGAAACAAGTTAAAAAGAAACTTATTGAAGCTGCCAATAATGTTAGAAAAAAATTCAAACAATTAAAATCTGAAGAAGCTGAACAAGTTGATACGGTGAATAAATTTTTGAGTCCAATTAAACAACCACTTGATGAACTAGTTTTGGAGAAACGATATAAAAAACAAAAAAATGCGGAACTGCTAAATGATATTAAAATTAAACGTGAACATTTCGTTGATGATTACAATTTATCAATTCCAACTTCATCATCATTTACATCAATGAAAAAACCAATTTTAAAAAAACTTGTTAAAGTGAATGATGATGATGATGATGATGATGAAATTAAATCTGATGATGATGAGGTTTTTATGGATCAATCGAAATCATTTAATGATGGTTATAATGAGTTTTTAAATCGATATCCATCAATTGTTCGACCATATATTGAGAAAATAATAAATAAAGATAGATCTATTACATCGAAAATATTTATGGATAAAACAACAACAAAAATTATTTATGGAAAAACATTTTTACAATTTACATCAAATGGTAACTTGAAAGTGTTAGGTGAAATATTTACAGGAACAAAGGGACTTTATGATTTAATTTTTCTAAAAAATGTGAAACATAGTGAATATTCATCAAATGATCTTGATGCTTATCGTCGAATTATTGAGCTCACAAGTGTGTATCGATTATATCATAGTTCAAGAAATAAACCACAAGGAGATGGATCCCTCAAATATAAGACAATTGTTAAACCATTGTTAAAATCGAAATCAGTTGGTACTCCCCACCTAGCCCCTCAGTTAGTGGAAAGAACTATCAAAAATCCTCTAGCATCCCCTCTTCTCCCAATTCAATCAGTGGAAGTGGTCAATATTTAAGATTTAATCGAAAACCAGTTGAATATATGTACTGGGATGATGTTAATGAGTTAGTCTCTCGTTTGGCATTGTTACATGCATCAACTAGAGCTGGAAATAATTCACATTCAAATGAAATTATTGGTATTGAAGAAGAATTACGTGAAGCCGGAATAATTTATTGAAAATCATGACGTCATTATATCTTGATATACAAGGGTTTAATATTCCAAGTAATAAATTTCTACCGAAAGAATTAGCAACTTATGATGGTGATAAGATAAGTCATTTTATTTTTAAATCTCCATATTGTTTTAATAAACTTCCACTGGAATATAAGAGGCAAGCTTATTGGGTTATTAATAATCATCATGGATTAAAGTGGAATGATGGTTTTGTGGATCCAAAAGATTTTAATCGAATAATTAACGAAATCACCATGGGATACAATAATATTTATGTAAAAGGATTAGAAAAAAAGAAATTTATTGAGCAATTTCTCTATAATTCATCAACAGTTTATGACTTACCTGAAACACCACGTCTTCATAAATCTAAACCTACATGTATTTTCCATTCAATTTCGAATTGTATGTGTGCTTTAACCAATGTAGTTATATTATATGAAAATTTCCATGATGAATAAATATCTATAAAAATTTGTTGTTTTAATAATTTCCTAATTAGTTTAATTATGAGTATTGACAAGTTCGGACGTGTTTGGAAGAGAAAACTTGTTGAAGATGATGAAAAAAGTAGAAGTAGTGTTTGGTATAATTTATATAGTTATACTAATGATGGGAGTCTTGATTTGAAAAACCACCGTATTTGTAATTTAAGTGATGGTCAAGATTTAAATGATTGCATTACTAAAAGATATGTTGATAAATTTAAAGAAGTTGTGGAAGATCAAAATAATTCTACAATTAAATCATTAAACAAAAATATTGAAAAATTGAAACAAACAATAGAAAAAAATAAAATTGAATTAGATGAACAAACCAGAAAGCTTTTCCAAGATAATAGTAAAGAAATTAAAGAAATAAGTGACATACATCAAACGGATATTTCATATGTCAAAGATGAAGTAAACAATTTTATGTTAGCATTAAATGAAATCAACAATAATTTTGCAAAGAGGGATAAATTGTTCAACGATACCTCTTTTTCATTCAATAAAAAACTCCATAATTTGAATGATATAATGAAGAATATAACCAGTAAATTAGAAAAAATTGAAAGGTACAGTAAAATACCCGAAATAAAATTGAATAAAACAATTAAGAAAATTACAGAACAATTCAAACACCTTGAAGAGAATAATAGGACACTTCAAACCAATTATAAGACAAATACAACAGATTTAAAGATTCATTTAAATTCATACATAGAAGAAACAAACAAAAAATTTGAAGAAGAAATCAGTAAAATGACAAAACAATTCGAACACTTTGAAGAAATCAATGGGTCATTTCAAATCAAAGTTAAGACAAATACAGAAGATTTAAAAAATCACATAGACTTACACATACTAGAAACAAACAAAAAATTTGAAAATTTCAACATTACTATGAATAAAAGTGTCACTGACATTATACAAATGCATGAATCTAAATTCTCAACAATTGAAGATCAAGTCAAACAAATTACAACCACCTTTAATGATGTCCAAGGATATAATGAGAA
>JAPTHL010000131.1:0-55323 GCA_028455855.1 Meloe dianella
TTTCCAGTGGAGCTCTGTCTTTTTTACGATTTGAGACGTATTTACTCTGTATTAGACCTAGGATGAGACCTTCCTTCGTTCAGGAATGTAACGATATCTTCATTAATAACTGAAAATTAAATGACGTTCAAATGCTCTGTACATTATATCTTAAGCAATGTATACATAGGAAACGTCAAGATGACTTAAAATATAGGGGTAGGAGGTAATTTGACAAGAGAAAGAACGATTCCTAACGTTTCGGAGGGATCAAACACAGATATATGATGGAATTAAATTTTGTAATCGTTCTATGTATCTAATCACATTTCAAGTGGAGCATTGTCTTTTTCACGATTTGAGACGCATTTAGTCTGTATTAGACCTAGGATGAGACTTTCCTTCGTTCAGGAATTCAATCGCTAGCTTCATTAATAACTGAAAATTAAATGACGTTCAAATGCTCTGTACATTATATCTTATGCAATGTATACATAGAAAACGTCAAGATAACTTAAAATACAGAGGTTGGACGTCATATGACACGGAAAAGAACGATTCCAAACGTTTCAGATGTATCAAACACAGATATATGATGGAATAATGTTTTGTGTTCGATCTGTGTATCTAATCACATTTCAAGTGGAGCTCTGTCTTCTCCACGATTCGAGACGTATTTAGTCTGTATTAGACCTAGGATGAGACTTTTCTTCGTTCAGGAATTCAATCGCTAGCCTCATTAATAACTGAAAATTAAAAGACGTTCAAATGCTCTGTACATTATATCTTATGCAATGTATACATAGAAAACGTCAAGATATCTTAAAATATAGAGGTAGGACGTAAGTTGACACGAGAAAGAACGATTCCTAACGTTTCGGAGGTATCAAACTCAGATATATGATGGAATAAAGGTTTGTGTTCGATCTGTGTATCTAATCAGATTTCAAGTGCAGCTTTGTCTTTTTGACGATATGTGACGTATTTACTCTGTACTAGACCTAGGATGAGGCTTCCCTTCGTTAAGGATTTTAATCGATAACTTCATTAATAACCGAAAATTAATAGACGTTCAAATGCGCTGTACATTATATCTTATGCAATGTATACATAGAAAACGTCAAGATAACCCAAAATATAGAGGTAGGACGTAATTTGACACGAGAACAAACGATTCCTAACGTTTCGGAGGTATCAAACACAGATATATGATGGAATTAAATTTTGTAATCGTTCTATGTACCTAATCACATTTCAAGTGGAGCTCTGTCTTCTCCACGATTTGAGACGTATTTAGTCTGTATTAGACCTAGGATGAGACTTTCCTTCGTTCAGGAATGTAACGATAGCTTCATTAATAGCTGAAAATTAAATGACGTTCAAATGCTCTGTACATTATATCTTAAGCAATGTATACATTGGAAACGTCAAGATGACTTGAAATATAGAGGTAGGACGTAATTTGACACGAGAAAGGACGATTCCAAACGTTTCAGAGGTATCAAACGCAGATACATGATTGAATTAGGTTTTGTAGTCGTTCTATGTATCTAATCATATTTCAAATGGAGCTCTGTCTTTTTTACGATTTGAGACGTATTTACTCTGTATTAGACCTAGGATGAGACTTTCCTTCGTTCAGGAATGTAACGATAGCTTCATAAATAACTGAAAATTAAAAGACGTTCAAATGCGCTGTACATTATATCTTAAGCAATGTATACATAGGAAACGTCAAGATGACTTAAAATATAGGGGTAGGAGGTAATTTGACAAGAGAAAGAACGATTCCTAACGTTTCGGAGGGATCAAACAGAGATATATGATGGAATTAAATTTTGTAATCGTTCAATGTATCTAATCGCATTTCAAGTGGAGCATTGTCTTTTTCACGATTTGAGACGTATTTAGTCTGTATTAGACCTAGGATGAGACTTTCCTTCGTTCAGGAATTCAATCGCTAGCTTCATTAATAACTGAAAATTAAATGACGTTCAAATGCTCTGTACATTATATCTTATGCAATGTATACATAGAAAACGTCAAGATAACTTAAAATACAGAGGTTGGACGTCATATGACACGGAAAAAAACGATTCCAAACGTTTCAGATGTATCAAACACAGATATATGATGGAATAATGTTTTGTGTTCGATCTGTGTATCTAATCAGATTTCCAGTGGAGCTCTGTCTTTTTTACGATTTGAGACGTATTTACTCTGTATTAGACCTAGGATGAGACCTTCCTTCGTTCAGGAATGTAACGATATCTTCATTAATAACTGAAAATTAAATGACGTTCAAATGCTCTGTACATTATATCTTAAGCAATGTATACATAGGAAACGTCAAGATGACTTAAAATATAGGGGTAGGAGGTAATTTGACAAGAGAAAGAACGATTCCTAACGTTTCGGAGGGATCAAACACAGATATATGATGGAATTAAATTTTGTAATCGTTCTATGTATCTAATCACATTTCAAGTGGAGCATTGTCTTTTTCACGATTTGAGACGCATTTAGTCTGTATTAGACCTAGGATGAGACTTTCCTTCGTTCAGGAATTCAATCGCTAGCTTCATTAATAACTGAAAATTAAATGACGTTCAAATGCTCTGTACATTATATCTTATGCAATGTATACATAGAAAACGTCAAGATAACTTAAAATACAGAGGTTGGACGTCATATGACACGGAAAAGAACGATTCCAAACGTTTCAGATGTATCAAACACAGATATATGATGGAATAATGTTTTGTGTTCGATCTGTGTATCTAATCACATTTCAAGTGGAGCTCTGTCTTCTCCACGATTTGAGACGTATTTAGTCTGTATTAGACCTAGGATGAGACTTTCCTTCGTTCAGGAATTCAATCGCTAGCTTCATTAATAACTGAAAATTAAATGACGTTCAAATGCTCTGTACATTATATCTTAAGCAATGTATACATAGGAAACGTCAAGATGACTTAAAATATAGGGGTAGGAGGTAATTTGACAAGAGAAAGAACGATTCCTAACGTTTCGGAGGGATCAAACACAGATATATGATGGAATTAAATTTTGTAATCGTTCTATGTATCTAATCACATTTCAAGTGGAGCATTGTCTTTTTCACGATTTGAGACGCATTTAGTCTGTATTAGACCTAGGATGAGACTTTCCTTCGTTCAGGAATTCAATCGCTAGCTTCATTAATAACTGAAAATTAAATGACGTTCAAATGCTCTGTACATTATATCTTATGCAATGTATACATAGAAAACGTCAAGATAACTTACAATACAGAGGTTGGACGTCATATGACACGGAAAAGAACGATTCCAAACGTTTCAGATGTATCAAACACAGATATATGATGGAATAATGTTTTGTGTTCGATCTGTGTATCTAATCAGATTTCCAGTGGAGCTCTGTCTTTTTTACGATTTGAGACGTATTTACTCTGTATTAGACCTAGGATGAGACCTTCCTTCGTTCAGGAATGTAACGATATCTTCATTAATAACTGAAAATTAAATGACGTTCAAATGCTCTGTACATTATATCTTAAGCAATGTATACATAGGAAACGTCAAGATGACTTAAAATATAGGGGTAGGAGGTAATTTGACAAGAGAAAGAACGATTCCTAACGTTTCGGAGGGATCAAACACAGATATATGATGGAATTAAATTTTGTAATCGTTCTATGTATCTAATCACATTTCAAGTGGAGCATTGTCTTTTTCACGATTTGAGACGCATTTAGTCTGTATTAGACCTAGGATGAGACTTTCCTTCGTTCAGGAATTCAATCGCTAGCTTCATTAATAACTGAAAATTAAATGACGTTCAAATGCTCTGTACATTATATCTTATGCAATGTATACATAGAAAACGTCAAGATAACTTAAAATACAGAGGTTGGACGTCATATGACACGGAAAAGAACGATTCCAAACGTTTCAGATGTATCAAACACAGATATATGATGGAATAATGTTTTGTGTTCGATCTGTGTATCTAATCACATTTCAAGTGGAGCTCTGTCTTCTCCACGATTTGAGACGTATTTAGTCTGTATTAGACCTAGGATGAGACTTTCCTTCGTTCAGGAATTCAATCGCTAGCTTCATTAATAACTGAAAATTAAATGACGTTCAAATGCTCTGTACATTATATCTTAAGCAATGTATACATAGGAAACGTCAAGATGACTTAAAATATAGGGGTAGGAGGTAATTTGACAAGAGAAAGAACGATTCCTAACGTTTCGGAGGGATCAAACACAGATATATGATGGAATTAAATTTTGTAATCGTTCTATGTATCTAATCACATTTCAAGTGGAGCATTGTCTTTTTCACGATTTGAGACGCATTTAGTCTGTATTAGACCTAGGATGAGACTTTCCTTCGTTCAGGAATTCAATCGCTAGCTTCATTAATAACTGAAAATTAAATGACGTTCAAATGCTCTGTACATTATATCTTATGCAATGTATACATAGAAAACGTCAAGATAACTTAAAATACAGAGGTTGGACGTCATATGACACGGAAAAGAACGATTCCAAACGTTTCAGATGTATCAAACACAGATATATGATGGAATAATGTTTTGTGTTCGATCTGTGTATCTAATCACATTTCAAGTGGAGCTCTGTCCTCTCCACGATTTGAGACGTATTTAGTCTGTATTAGACCTAGGATGAGACTTTCCTTCGTTCAGGAATTCAATCGCTAGCTTCATTAATAACTGAAAATTAAATGACGTTCAAATGCTCTGTACATTATATCTTAAGCAATGTATACATAGGAAACGTCAAGATGACTTTAAATATAGGGGTAGGAGGTAATTTGACAAGAGAAAGAACGATTCCTAACGTTTCGGAGGGATCAAACACAGATATATGATGGAATTAAATTTTGTAATCGTTCTATGTATCTAATCACATTTCAAGTGGAGCATTGTCTTTTTCACGATTTGAGACGCATTTAGTCTGTATTAGACCTAGGATGAGACTTTCCTTCGTTCAGGAATTCAATCGCTAGCTTCATTAATAACTGAAAATTAAATGACGTTCAAATGCTCTGTACATTATATCTTATGCAATGTATACATAGAAAACGTCAAGATAACTTAAAATACAGAGGTTGGACGTCCTATGACACGGAAAAGAACGATTCCAAACGTTTCAGATGTATCAAACACAGATATATGATGGAATAATGTTTTGTGTTCGATCTGTGTATCTAATCACATTTCAAGTGGAGCTCTGTCTTCTCCACGATTTGAGACGTATTTAGTCTGTATTAGACCTAGGATGAGACTTTCCTTCGTTCAGGAATTCAATCGCTAGCTTCATTAATAACTGAAAATTAAATGACGTTCAAATGCTCTGTACATTATATCTTAAGCAATGTATACATAGGAAACGTCAAGATGACTTGAAATATAGAGGTAGGACGTAATTTGACACGAGAAAGGACGATTCCAAACGTTTCAGAGGTATCAAACGCAGATACATGATGGAATTAGGTTTTGTAGTCGTTCTATGTATCGAATCATATTTCAAATGGAGCTCTGTCTTTTTTACGATTTGAGACGTATTTACTCTGTATTAGACCTGGGATAAGACTTTTCTTCGTTCAGGAGTTCAACGATAGCTTCATTAACAACTGAAAATTAAAAGACGTTCAATTGCGCTGTACATTATATCTTATGCAATGTATACATAGAAAACGTCAAGATAACTTAAAATACAGAGGTTGGACGTCATATGACACGGAAAAGAACGATTCCAAACGTTTCAGATGTATCAAACACAGATATATGATGGAATAATGTTTTGTGTTCGATCTGTGTATCTAATCACATTTCAAGTGGAGCTCTGTCTTCTCCACGATTTGAGACGTATTTAGTCTGTATTAGACCTAGGATGAGACTTTCCTTCGTTCAGGAATGTAACGATAGCTTCATTAATAACTGAAAATTAAATGACGTTCAAATGCTCTGTACATTATATCTTAAGCAATGTATACATAGGAAACGTCAAGATGACTTGAAATATAGAGGTAGGACGTAATTTGACACGAGAAAGGACGATTCCAAACGTTTCAGAGGTATCAAACGCAGATACATGATGGAATTAGGTTTTGTAGTCGTTCTATGTATCGAATCATATTTCAAATGGAGCTCTGTCTTTTTTACGATTTGAGACGTATTTACTCTGTATTAGACCTGGGATAAGACTTTTCTTCGTTCAGGAGTTCAACGATAGCTTCATTAACAACTGAAAATTAAAAGACGTTCAATTGCGCTGTACATTAAATCTTAAGCAATGTATACATAGGAAACGTCAAGATGACTTAAAATATAGGGGTAGGAGGTAATTTGACAAGAGAAAGAACGATTCCAAACGTTTCAGATGTATCAAACACAGATATATGATGGAATAAAGTTTTGTGTCCGATCTGTGTATCTAATCAGATTTCAAGTGCAGCTTTATCTTTTTTACGATTTGAGACGTATTTACTCTGTATTAGACCTAGGATGAGACTTTCCTTCGTTCAGGAATGTAACGATAGCTTCATTAATAACTGAAAATTAAATGACGTTCAAATGCTCTGTACATTATATCTTAAGCAATGTATACATAGGAAACGTCAAGATGACTTGAAATATAGAGGTAGGACTTAATTTGACACGAGAAAGAACGATTCCAAACGTTTCAGATGTATCAAACACAGATATATGATGGAATAAAGTTTTGTGTTCGATCTGTGTATCTAATCAGATTTCAAGTGCAGCTTTCTCTTTTTTACGATCTGAGACGTATTTACTCTGTATTAGACCTAGGATAAGACTTTCCTTCGTTCAGGAATTCAATCGATAGCTTCATTAATACCTGAAAATTAAGAGACGTTCAAATGCTCTGTACATTATATCTTATGCAATGTATACATGAGAAACGTCAAGATGACTTACAATATAGAGGTAGGACGTATGTTGACACGAGAAAGAACGATTTCTAACGTTTCGGAGGGATCAAACACAGATATATGATGGAATTAAATTTTGTAATCGTTCCATGTATCTAATCTTCCATGTATCTAATCAAATTTTAAGTGGAGCTCTGTCTTTTCCACGACTTGAGACGTATTTGGTCTGTATTAGACCTAGGATGAGACTTTTCTTCGTTCAGGAATTCAACGATAGCTTCATTAATAACTGAAAATTAAAAGACGTTCAAATGCTCTGTACATTATATCTTAAGCAATGTATACATAGGAAACGTCAAGATGACTTAAAATATAGGGGTAGGAGGTAATTTGACAAGAGAAAGAACGATTCCTAACGTTTCGGAGGGATCAAACAGAGATATATGATGGAATTAAATTTTGAAATCGTTCTATGTATCTAATCACATTTCAAGTGGAGCATTGTCTTTTTCACGATTTGAGACGTATTTAGTCTGTATTAGACCTAGGATGAGACTTTCCTTCGTTCAGGAATTCAATCACTAGCCTCATTGATAACTGAAAAGTAAAAGACGTGCAAATACTCTGTACATTATATCTTATGCAATGTATACATAGAAAACGTCAAGCTAACTTAAAATACAGAGGTTGGACGTCATATGACACGGAAAGGAACGATTCCTAACGTTTCGGAGGGATCAAACACAGATATATGATGGAATAATGTTTTGTGTTCGATCTGTGTATCTAATCAGATTTCGAGTGAAGCTCTGTCATTTTTACGATTTGAGACGTAGTTACTCTGTATTTGACCAAGGATGAGACTTTCCTTCGTTAAGGAATTCAATCGCTAGCATCATTAATAACTGAAAATTAAAAGACGTTCAAATGCGCTGTACATTATATCTTATGCAATGTATACATAGAAAACGTCAAGATAACCCAAAATATAGAGGTAGGACGTAATTTGACACGAGAACAAACGATTCCTAACGTTTCGGAGGTATCAAACACAGATATATGATGGAATTAAATGTTGTAATCGTTCTATGTACCTAATCACATTTCAAGTGGAGCTCTGTCTTCTCCACGATTTGAGACGTATTTAGTCTGTATTAGACCTAGGATGAGACTTTCCTTCGTTCAGGAATGTAACGATAGCTTCATTAATAACTGAAAATTAAATGACGTTCAAATGCTCTGTATATTATATCTTAAGCAATGTATACATAGGAAACGTCAAGATGACTTGAAATATAGAGGTAGGACGTAATTTGACACGAGAAAGGACGATTCCAAACGTTTCAGAGGTATCAAACGCAGATACATGATGGAATTAGGTTTTGTAGACGTTCTATGTATCTAATCATATTTCAAATGGAGCTCTGTCTTTTTTACGATTTGAGACGTATTTACTCTGTATTAGAGCTGGGATAAGACTTTTCTTCGTTCAGGAGTTCAACGATAGCTTCATTAACAACTGAAAATTAAAAGACGTTCAAATGCGCTGTACATTATATCTTAAGCAATGTATACATAGGACACGTCAAGATGACTTAAAATATAGGGGTAGGAGGTAATTTGACAAGAGAAAGAACGATTCCTAACGTTTCGGAGGGATCAAACAGAGATATATGATGGAATTAAATTTTGTAATCGTTCTATGTATCTAATCACATTTCAAGTGGAGCATTGTCTTTTTCACGATTTGAGACGTATTTAGTCTGTATTAGACCTAGGATGAGACATTTCTTCGTTCAGGAATTCAATCGCTACCTTAATTAATAACTGAAAATTGAAAGACGTTCAAATGCTCTGTACATTATATCATATGCAATGTATACATAGAAAACGTCAAGATAACTTAAAACATAGAGGTAGGACGTCATTCGACACGGGACAGAACGATTCCAAACGTTTCAGATGTATCAAACACAGATATATGATGGAATAAAGTTTTGTGGTCGATCTGTGTATCTAATCAGATTTCAAGTGCAGCTTTGTCTTTTTTACGATTTGAGACGCATTTACTCTGTATTAGACCTAGGATGAGACTTTCCTTCGTTCAGGAATGTAACGATATCTTCATTAATAACTGAAAATTAAATGACGTTCAAATGCTCTGTACATTATATCTTAAGCAATGTATACTTAGCAAACGTCAAGATGACTTGAAATATAGAGGAAGGATTTAATTTGACACGAGAAAGAACGATTCCAAACGTTTCAGATGTATCAAACACAGATATATGATGGAATAATGTTTTGTGTTCGATCTGTGTATCTAATCAGATTTCCAGTGGAGCTTTGTCTTTTTTACGATTTGAGACGTAGTTATTCTGTATTAGACCTAGGATGAGACTTTCCTTCGTTCAGGAATGTAACGATAGCTTCATTAATAACTGAAAATTAAATGACGTTCATACGCTCAGTACATTATATCTTAAGCAATGTATACATAGGAAACGTCAAGATGACTTGAAATATAGAGGTAGGACTTAATTTGACACGAGAAAGAACGATTCCTAACGTTTCGGAGGGATCAAACACAGATATATGATGGAATAAAGTTTTGTGGTCGATCTGTGTATCTAATCAGATTTCCAGTGGAGCTCTGTCTTTTTTACGATTTGAGACGTAGTTACTCTGTATTAGACCTAGGATGAGACTTTCCTTCGTTCAGGAATTCAATCGCTAGCTTCATTAATAACTGAAAATTAAAAGACGTTCAAATGCTCTGTACATTATATCATATGCAATGTATACATAGAAAACGTCAAGATAATTTAAAATATAGAGGTAGGACGTCATTCGACACGAGACAGAACGATTCCAAACGTTTCAGATGTATCAAACACAGATATATGATGGAATAAAGTTTTGTGGTCGATCTGTGTATCTAATCAGATTTCAAGTGCAGCTTTGTCTTTTTTACGATTTGAGACGTATTTACTCTGTATTAGACCTAGGATGAGACTTTCCTTCGTTCAGGAATGTAACGATAGCTTCATTAATAACTGAAAATTAAATGACGTTCATACGCTCTGTACATTATATCTTAAGCAATGTATACATAGGAAACGTCAAGATGACTTGAAATATAGAGGTAGGACTTAATTTGACACGAGAAAGAACGATTCCAAACGTTTCAGATGTATCAAACACAGATATATGATGGAATAATGTTTTGTGTTCGATCTGTGTATCTAATCAGATTTTTAGTGGAGCTTTGTCTTTTTTACGATTTGAGACGTAGTTACTCTGTATTAGACCTAGGATGAGACTTTCCTTCGTTCAGGAATTCAATCGCTAGCTTCATTAATAACTGAAAATTAAAAGACGTTCAAATGCTCTGTACATTATATCATATGCAATGTATACATAGAAAACGTCAAGATGACTTGAAATATAGAGGTAGGACGTAATTTGACACGAGAAAGAACGATTCCAAACGTTTCAGATTTATCAAACGCAGATACATGATGGAATTAAGTTTTGTAGTCGTTCTATGTATCTAATCATATTTCAAAGGAGCTCTGTCTTTTTTACGATTTGAGACGTATTTACTCTGTTTTAGACCTGGGATAAGACTTTCCTTCGTTCAGGAATTCATTCGATAGCTTCATGAATACCTGAAAATTAAAAGACGTTCAAATGTTCTGTACATTATACCTTATGCAATGTATACATGGAAAACGTCAAGATGACTTACAATATAGAAGTAGGACGTATGATGACACGAGAAAGAACAATTCCTAACGTTTCGGAGGGATCAAACACAGATATATAATGGAATCAAATTTTGTAATCGTTCTATGTATCTAATCAGATTTCAAGTGGAGCTCTGTCTTTTTCACGATTTGAGACGTATTTAGTCTGTATTAGACCTAGGATGAGACTTTTCTTCGTTCAGGAATTCAACGATAGCTTCATTAATAACTGAAAATTAAAAGACGTTCAAATGCACTGTACATTATATCTTATGCAATGTATACATGAGAAACGTCACGATGACTTACAATATAGAGGTAGGACGTATGTTGACACGAGAAAGAACGATTCCTAACGTTTCGGAGGGATCAAACACAGATATATGATGGAATAAAATTTTGTGTTCGATCTGTGTATCTAATCAGATTTCAAGGTCAGCTTTGTCTTTTATACGATGTGAGACGTATTTATTCTGTATTAGACCTAGGATGAGACTTTCCTTCGTTCAGGAATTCAACGATAGCTTCATTAATAACTGAAAATTAAAGGAAGTTCAAATGCGCTGTACATTATATCTTATGCAATGTATACATAGAAAACGTCAAGATAACTTAAATTATAGAGGTTGGACGTCATTTGACACGGGAAAGAACTATTAAAATCGTTTCAGATGTATCAAAGCAGATCCATGATGGAAATAAGTTTTGTAATCGTTCTATGTATCTAATCATATTTCAAATGGAGCTCTGTCTTTTTTACGATTTGAGACGTATTTACTCTGTATTAGACCTAGGATAAGACTTTCCTTCGTTCAGGAATTCATTCGATAGCTTCATGAATACCTGAAAATTAAAAGACGTTCAAATGCTCTGTACATTATATCTTATGCAATGTATACATAAGAAACGTAAAGATGACTTAAAATATAGAGGTAGGACGTATCTTGACGCGAGAAAGAACGATTCCAAACGTTACAGAGGTATCAAACGCAGATACATGATGGAATTAAGTTTTGTAATCGTTCTATGTATCTAATCATATGCCAAATGGAGCTCTGTCTTTTTTACGATTTGGGACGTATTTACTCTGTGTTAAACCTAGGATAAGACTTTCCTTCGTTCAGGAATTCAATCGATAGCTTCATTAATAACTGAAAATTTAAAGACATTCAAATGCTCTGTACATTATATCTTATGCAATGTATACATAGAAAACGTCAAGATAACTTAAAATATAGAGGTAGAACGTCATTCGACACGGGACAGAACGATTCCAAACGTTTCAGATGTATCAAACACAGATATATGATGGAATAAGATTTTGTGTTCGATCTGTGTATCTAATCAGATCTCAAGTTCAGCTTTGTCTTTTTTTCGATTTGAGACGTATTTATTCTGTATTAGACCTAGGATGAGACTTTCCTTCGTTCAGGAATTCAACGATAGCTTAATTAATAACTGAAAATTAAAGGTCGATCAAATGCACTGTACATTATATCTTAAGCAATGTATACATAGGAAACGTCAAGATGACTTGAAATATAGAGGTAGGACGTAATTTGACACGAGAAAGGACGATTCCAAACGTTTCAGAGGTATCAAACGCAGATACATGATGGAATTAGGTTTTGTAGTCGTTCTATGTATCGAATCATATTTTAAATAGAGCTCTGTCTTTTTTACGATTTGAGACGTATTTACTCTGTATTAGACCTGGGATAAGACTTTTCTTCGTTCAGGAATTCAATCGATAGCTTCATTAATAACTGAAAATTTAAAGACATTCAAATGCTCTGTACATTATATCTTATGCAATGTATACATAGAAAACGTCAAGATAACTTAAAATATAGAGGTAGAACGTCATTCGACACGGGACAGAACGATTCCAAACGTTTCAGATGTATCAAACACAGATATATGATGGAATAAGATTTTGTGTTCGATCTGTGTATCTAATCAGATCTCAAGTTCAGCTTTGTCTTTTTTTCGATTTGAGACGTATTTATTCTGTATTAGACCTAGGATGAGACTTTCCTTCGTTCAGGAATTCAACGATAGCTTAATTAATAACTGAAAATTAAAGGTCGATCAAATGCACTGTACATTATATCTTAAGCAATGTATACATAGAAAACGTCAAGATAACTTAAAATATAGAGGTAGAACGTCATTCGACACGGGACAGAACGATTCCAAACGTTTCAGATGTATCAAACACAGATATATGATGGAATAAGATTTTGTGTTCGATCTGTGTATCTAATCAGATCTCAAGTTCAGCTTTGTCTTTTTTTCGATTTGAGACGTATTTATTCTGTATTAGACCTAGGATGAGACTTTCCTTCGTTCAGGAATTCAACGATAGCGTAATTAATAACTGAAAATTAAAGGTCGATCAAATGCACTGTACATTATATCTTATGCAATGTATACATAGGAAACGTCAAGATGACTTAAAATATAGAGATAGGAGGTAATTTGACAAGAGAAAGAACGATTCCTAACGTTTCGGAGGGATCAAACACAGATATATGATGGAATAAAGTTTTGTGGTCGATCTGTGTATCTAATCAGATTTCCAGTGGAGCTCTGTCTTTTTTACGATTTGAGACGTAGTTACTCTGTCTTAGACCTAGGATGAGACTTTCCTTCGTTCAGGAATTCAATCGCTAGCTTCATTAACAACTGAAAATTAAAAGACGTTCAAATGCTCTGTACATTATATCATATGCAATGTATACATAGAAAACGTCAAGATAATTCAAAATATAGAGGTAGGACGTCATTCGACACGGGACAGAACGATTCCAAACGTTTCAGATGTATCAAACACAGATATATGATGGAATACAGTTTTGTGGTCGATCTGTGTATCTAATCAGATTTCAAGTGCAGCTTTGTCTTTTTTACGATTTGAGACGTATTTACTCTGTATTAGACCAAGGATGAGACTTTCCTTCGTTCAGGAATGTAACGATAGCTTCATTAATAACTGAAAATTAAATGACGTTCAAATGCTCTGTACATTATATCTTAAGCAATGTATACATAGGAAACGTCAAGATGACTTAAAATATAGGGGTAGGACGTAATTTGGCAAGAGAAAGAACGATTCCAAACGTTTCAGATGTATCAAACACAGATATATGATGGAATAAAGTTTTGTGGTCGATCTGTGTATCTAATCAGATATCAAGTGCAGCTTTGTCTTTTTTACGATTTGAGACGTATTTACTCTGTATTAGACCTAGGATGAGACTTTCCTTGGTTCAGGAATGTAACGATAGCTTCATTAATAACTGAAAATTAAATGACATTCAAATGCTCTGTACATTATATCTTAAGCAATGTATACACAGGAAACGTCAAGATGACTTGAAATATAGAGGTAGGACGTAATTTGACACGAGAAAGAACGATTCCAAACGTTTCAGATTTATCAAACGCAGATACATGATGGAATTAAGTTTTGTAGTCGTTCTATGTATCTAATCATATTTCAAAGGAGCTCTGTCTTTTTACGATTTGAGACGTATTTACTCTGTTTTAGACCTGGGATAAGACTCTCCTTCGTTCAGGAATTCATTCGATAGCTTCATGAATTCCTGAAAATTAAAAGACGTTCAAATGTTCTGTACATTATATCTTATGCAATGTTTACATGGAAAACGTCAAGATGACTTACAATATAGAAGTAGGACGTATGATGACACGAGAAAGAACAATTCCTAACGTTTCGGAGGGATCAAACACAGATATATGATGGAATCAAATTTTGTAATCGTTCTATGTATCTAATCAGATTTCAAGTGGAGCTCTGTCTTTTTCACGATTTGAGACGTATTTAGTCTGTATTAGACCTAGGATGAGACTTTTCTTCGTTCAGGAATGTAACGATAGCTTCATTAATAACTGAAAATTAAATGACGTTCAAATGCTCTGTACATTATATCTTAAGCAATGTATACATAGGAAACGTCAAGATGACTTGAAATATAGAGGTAGGACTTAATTTGACACGAGAAAGAACGATTCCAAACGTTTCAGATGTAACAAACACAGATATATGATGGAATAATCTTTTGTGTTCGATCTGTGTATCTAATCAGATTTCGAGTGAAGCTCTGTCATTTTTACGATTTGAGACATAGTTACTCTGTATTAGACCAAGGATGAGACTTTCCTTCGTTCAGGAATGTAACGATAGCTTCATTAATAACTGAAAATTAAATGACGTTCAAATGCTCTGTACATTATATCTTAAGCAATGTATACATAGGAAACGTCAAGATGACTTACAATATAGAGGTAGGACGTATGTTGACACGAGAAAGAACGATTCTAAACGTTTTAGATGTATCGAACGCAGATACATGATGGAATTAAATTTTGTAATCGTTCTATGTACCTAATCAGATTTCAAGTGGAGAGTAGTATATTTATGGGGATTCGAAGACAATTTCACTGTGCAGTTTACGTATATCTGGTTGCATACCTGTTTATCATTGATTTGAAGTGAATACCTGATTGCATACCTATTTCGCATTGATTTTGAAGTGAATAGTTGATTGCCTAAGCTGTAGGGGACAAAGAAAAGTAACTGGTGGGGTGAAAGCAGTGTGGTCAGTACCAACCTAAATTTAAAAATCGTGAAAATTCCCTAAAAAGTCACTAGAAGTGTCTCAAAATGGCGGTTTGCGTAAATGTAGCGCTAAAATAAAAAAGAATTAATGGCGGCCTGTAAATGTAGCGCTAAAGTGTTACTTTTAAATTGGCGGCAGGTTTGAAAACAAAACCGACAAAATGGCGGCTTATGTAGAATGTAGGCCTGTGAGCTGTGACCTTTTTGCAGTTGTAAATCGAAGATTGCCCGCTCCCCGCTCCCCGCTTGCACAGTTAAGCTTTATAGTTTAAGTCGTAGTAGTCTTTGGTGAGTATAATACATGACGTCATAGTTCTAGAATATTCTAGAACTGACTACAAAGCGGTGATCCCCGCTCCCCACCCAAACCCTTTTGTGTATTGGGAAAATTATAAATACTAAAGAATTTATGAAATATTTATTGCGAAATTAACATTCATTAACTTCATTTACTTTTTTAACTTAACTTTATTCTGTGGGTGGCCATGGTGGTGAATTTGGGGCTGTAAAAAAAAAAAATTTTTTAAATATATATAAATATGTAAATATAGAAGAACAAAAAAGATAAAAAATAAATAGCTTACCTCTTTCACAAACCCACACCACACGATTTTCTATTTCCAGAATACAGTCGTATCTTCTCATATTCAATATGCAAGTAAAATAACAATTGATATTGCTGGTACTAACGTTGAAAACTTCGAACTCCTCCGGGTAAATTACGATGTTAAACTAAAGACATAAAATTACAAAAAAAAAAATTATAAAAACGATTAGCACTATAAAATTAGAAAATATGACTTACAAATTCCCCAAAGGTGTTAAAATAATAATCATTAATGATGTCGAAGACAGCTTCTACAATTATATAAAACATGATATATTTATATTACAATTTTAGAATTAGCTATTAGAATTTTAAATACGTACCCATCTTGATCGATATCTAATGAACAACGCATGAAAGTTGTGTTTTCCTCCATAATTTGTTTATTATTTTTTAGAGAAAAGTGAATCAGTGAATCTCAAATTCTTAAGCGGTCCTTAGACGTACAATTATATTATCAATTTAATATGGAGAAATTTCAATTAAAGCCAGAATAACTTTCATAAAAAAATTTATTTGTAAATGATTGTATATATGTATTTTTGTTAATACAAAATCGAAAAAAAATTAGCAACTTCCATCAGATGATGATGTATCGAATTCCATTGTTCTAACGAATTTTCTATGTGTTCTTTTACAACATTCAGTGTATGGTCTTATTGAAAATAAAGGACCTTTGATGCAGAAATAACACCATGAATTTTCATCTTTGATAATATCTGGTAATGAATCGATATGTACACATTCATGATAATTTACTGGAGTAAATGTAAATATTGATTCTCCAGGACAATAGAGCTGGTAATTAAAATAACTGGTATCACAGATCCCCAGATTGTCTGTTCTTCCATGATAAAGATATTCTATACAAAGATTTTTATTAAGTCCATAAATATCTTGATAATTTGGTAACAATAAAAAATATTTCAACAGATTTTCACAGGTTAGAACATCACCAAATGCATAATTTTCCCAGCAATATAAATGATTATCGGGGATTTTGTTATAAAACTCTTCATCGCCATCGTCTACTCCATCAATTGCGGTTGTGACTTTATCCCATTTTATTTCACCGAATTTTTCCAAAAACAAATGCACTAACAGTTTAGGGAGTGTTTGAAATAATTCTTTTATTGAAAAACTATCAATTTCAGTATCATCAATTAGAGATTTTATTCTTATCTCGTCTAATGATTCTGGTTGCAATACTGATTGATTCATTTTGATCGACTGCCTTTTTTCAATCTAGAATCCCCGTATTTATAGGCTTATAACTGCGGATGGGTTCCCCTTTGTTTTCTGACAATATTTCTATATCTAATTCGTCCCTGATCACATATGAGTCATAACGATTCAATGAAAATCGACGAAAAACTATATAGATTATTCCAGAACGGACGGCTGTGTTTACTTAATACGATATTGTTAATGTTTTTATTACAATTATTTTTATTTCGTGTAATAACAAAATAAAATAAATAAGTAAATAAAAAAGTTTGGTTTTTCAATAATAATTATTATTTAATTATTAGAGCAAATCCATCAGACTTAAATAAATAATAACCTTGCAAGAGATGACCTATTGTGGTGTCATTTTTGTAAAACCACGCCTCTATTTATTGTTCAACCATACAGAGAATGCGGGGAAAATGTTAATCTATAAAAATGGCTGAATATTATATTGTGAATTAATAACTAATAAGTATTTGACTCGATAACTTCATTTAAACAGTTAAAAGCTAGAAAAATGTCAGTGTTAAAACAATTGAATAATATTGGTGAATGTTCGTTTAAGAAAACGAATAATATCAACGTGTTAATAATAGATAAACCATATATGGTATTATCATTAAAGAAAATCACAACGAAATTTGGGCCTTCTATTGTTGCCGAATTGGAGGATTTCTATGTATATCTACCGAACCGCTTTGTGAAGAACTTGAGTGATGACGTCATTAGTAAATTTCCTAATGGTGACATATCGTTAATCTATAAAGGAAAAGGAGAATACAACAATAAAGAAATCCACTTATGTCAATGGAAGAAAAATTAATAAATCAAATGATTTGTTGTATAAAAAAAATCATAATGTATTTTAGTAATTTCTTGTAGTTAAAATAAATAAAACACATTGAAAAATTAAAATAATCCTTCATTACTCAAACATTTTTTTTGTTTAAAATATATTCTTTACAATACCAGTTAACTGATAATATTCAAATAATTTATCATGCACGATAATACAATACACTCTTGTATTCTCAGGGAAATTTTCATTACTTTCAAATTCTAATTTAACGTCAACTGTTGATGATTGGATTGCCTCATTTTGTTTGGAACAATCAATGACAAAGATGGCTTGTTGAGAAAACTGTGTGTAAGTAGTAGTTGGTGTAGATGAATATCTATTGTGAAAGCTCTTATGGAAATCAACAAAAGCTTGATAAGCTTCAGTATATTGATTATTTGCAAAATCAAAGTTTTGATTTTCATACGGATAACATTGCGAATTCAACCATAAACGAAGATTGGTTAATTTGACATTGTCAAAATTCGAAATGGTTTTAGTTACATTGTCTTTTCGATCTGTTTGAAAAGCAACAATAACAAATCGTAGACGTTCCAAGTTAGATGTTGTCTTAACACTCCATATATCTTTCTTTGTTTGTCTCATTGATGGTAATTCCATTAATTCCCAATTTCTGAATGCAATTTCAATTGGTACATTTTTGTTCATTTGATTCAAAAGGTACAATTTATTTTGATCATTTGGATGTACGTGTTTCACTTTCAATGATAAGTCTTCAATTTTAAGTGTCGATCGTTTGGTTCCAGTACTATTATAATAACAATTGTTATCAGTCCGACTACGTACTAGCCGTATTTTATGTTTTCCATTCAAAATCACTTGATAATCATGAAAGACAGCAAATAGAAATGGTAATGGAATCCGTAATGTAAACAATGTTTTGTCTGTTGACAAAGTTGCAATTGTATCAGCATCTGGACACCATCCAGCAATGTCTAATGCTTTACTTTCATCATGATTATTACAAAGTAGAGCTTTAATTGTTGTTGTTGTTCCAACATCGCGTACTTTTTCAATTTCTTTTCCATTCAATTCATATGCAATTGAATCGAACAAATATGCTCCAGGATTGTTTGATAACTTACACTCCCCTGTTGCCGCCTCAGCAGCAATTGCTTCGAACTTGCAATTTAAATGTAGGAATGACTCACTAAATGATATAAAGATATCTTGTTGATTTATATTAATTTCAATTTCATCGTTATTTTGAAATGATGAGATTGTTGGATGATAAGTATGGTATTCTTCGCGCTCAATGCTGTCGTCGAATGTTACTTTTTTGTATATTTGCAGTTTTTCGGACATTATAACCTAGATTTCTTAACACCTGTATACTGGCGTCTGTCAGTGGTGACTGCCTTCTAACGAATGAATTGTATCTAGACGTTTCAGAGATTTTATAGTCACCGACAGCAATATTGTTTTTATGAAAAACTAGACCCATTATTCTTCAATTCTAGTCTAATGACGAGTTCTTCTCCTTGAAAGTTAATCAAGTTGTCGTTTTGATCTATCACCTTGAGGGTAAGATTGTCAATGAAACGTTTATTCACCACTGGCACATTTATATGATTTCTTGGTTCAATATTTATTGCATAACCTGGGTCAACAGATGGAGCAAATTCATAGAGTGTATGTGATTGGTGATTATTGTAAAAAGATCCTGTTGATATATTGCATTCAACCCGTATAGATAAGACTTTAATAATTTCTACGGGTATATCAGATGAATGAAGCACATTAGCTGGCAGAAGTTTTCGAGAAAATCCTAGTAGTTTACCAATACCACCTTGTTTAGTAAAATCAACTTGATATTTACTTTTCAATTCACACTTTAATGTATTATTATTTGGTTTCAATGATAGAATTTCAGATTTATCTGTTTGATCATTTGCAGCTATAGTCATCTGTTGCTGTAGGTAATCCTCAATATGACTAATTTCATAAGCACCTGTTGGTATTGTTATCTCCTTTTCTATGTCGTTTTCATCTATATAATGGAATTTATTTTCACCATATTCAATGTTTGGTATTGAATTGTATGTGTGAAATCCAATTAAAGCCAACGAATAGTCACAAGAAGGATTTAAATCAATTGGTGGATAAAAGTCGGCAGTTAAAATACTGCTGCGACCTTTAAGTGTGAACGTCAAAGACATAACTGAATAAAACTAAACATTTTTATTATTATATAAAAACTTCAAACACAAATGTCCACAATTATAAGTGTTCAATTTTTGTAGATCACCATAGTTGAATATAACATTGTTACATTTCCAATAGTCAATCAATTCTTTAGGAGGTCTTAGATTTCCATAACTATCAAAATACATTACTCTATTGTTTTCTTTCAAATATGCAACCCAATGTGTACCGCTACCTTCACGAGAATCCAAATTTATAATACCTGATTCGCGTTTCTTAGCTCTATTTACAGGTAAATCATTTCTCATAAAAACACCTCGAAAATTGGGTATCTTAAGCTTTATAATATAATTTTCTAATTCATAATTGGTTAGAGGGCGAGAAGGTAGTCTCAATGGAAGTTTTTTTTCAAGTATAATCCAAATCCTTTTTTGTCTTTCTTCAAATACAATCCACTGCCCTTTTTACCAAGGGCAATAGATTCCATTGTTTGATTGTGACGTTGAGCTTCGTCTAATTTTTTCTTAGCAGCTTTAGCATCGTTAACTGCTTTTGCTATGTCAGCTGCACCTCCTGCTAGAGCTCCTAAAGCAGACAGTCCAGCAAATACTAATGGTAGAAAACCACCAGACTTAGGTAGAGGTATTACTCTTGGTAAACGAACTCGTCTTTTACCACCAACATTTTTGACAGCGACTCGAGCCGCTTCAACAATATTGGCAAATTGTGGCCCATCCAAACTAGATATATCAGAATTTTTGATGAAACTTTTCAGCGGATCAATTACATTCTTTTTGAATGGAACTTGTTTCAGTTTTTTTATTCGCTTTCGTTGTTTTCTCTTTCTGTTCTGATTACTAGTAGAATGGCCCATTCCAAGTTTACGTTTCATTTTCATTGTATTTGAAATAAGGTAAGCGGCTGCTTTTTCGGCAAGTGAAGCGTCACGTGATAGAACTCTTTTCCAAGCGTTATTTTCTAAAATTTCATCAGCTATGTGACGGTCTTTAAGATCTTTAGTTTGTGAATAAGCTATATCGTGTTGTTTACATGCACGATCTAGCTCATTAATTCCAGGATCTCCTCTGGTCAACCGTTCGGATAACTTTGTACCAGGTCCACAGTATTGGTAACCAGGTAGATGTAATTCAACAGGTAATTTATTGATGAGGGAATTGACAAGTCCGTCACCTTTGAATGACAACATTGAACTGAAATTCAGTTCGGTGTGTCAGCATATAAATAGGGAGAGCAACTGAAAAATTTCCATCAATACAATGAATGTCGTTAAACAAAAATTATCTTTAAAAGTGAAGAATCATGATAGTGATGAACTGTCAAACGGTCCATTGCGCAGGCGTCGCCACAGCCCACTACTTCCAAATACGATGAGAACAATAATCTGTGGACCGAGCGGATGTGGTAAAACTAATGTGATTATTAGTCTTCTATTAGAAACTAATGGATTATGTTTTGAGAATGTATATATATTTTCAAAATCTCTCTTTCAACCGAAATATGAATTATTGAAAAACATTCTCAGCAAAGTGAAAGGACTTGGATATTTTCCATTTACAAATAATGATGACATCATTTCGGTTGATGATGCTAAGAATAATTCCGTGTTTATCTTTGATGATGTTGCATGCGACAAGCAGAATCACATAAGACAATATTTTAGTGTAGGACGTCACAAAGACATTGATTGTTTTTATCTCTGTCAGACTTATACACGTATACCTAAGCAACTGATTCGTGATAACGCGAATTGTGTGGTAATCTTTAGACAGGATGATCATAATCTTAAAATAATTTACAATGAAAATGTTGGAAGTGATATGAATTTTGAGGAGTTTAAAAATATTTGCAAACTCTGTTGGGTGGACCAGTATGGATTTTTAGTGATAATAAAAGATCAAAAGCTAAATGATGGACGCTATCGTAAGGGATTTGATTCTTTTATACTTCATAAAGAGAAAATCAAGTGTTAATGTGATGATGTGCATGTGCTCAACTGCTATAAGTGGTTGTTGAGCTGTTACATGGGTGTGATTGATCTGTTCAATCTGTTTACATAATAACCGTATCGGCTGTTCAAAAAAAACTATATAAGAAGGAATGAATAAGTTAAAAGAATGTGTATTCAATCAGTAGCTATTACAATGTTGAAACAACAACATAAACAAGTTAGAAAGAGACTCATTGAAGCAGTCAGTAATGTTAGAAAAAAATACAAGCAATTAAAATCTGGTGACACTGCCCAAGTTGAGAAGATTAATACATTATTTCAACCGATAAGCAAACCATTACATGAATTAGTGACAATACAAAAAAATAAAAATCAGCCCCGTACACATCATCACATGATGCAACATCCTAAAGACAAAGAAGAAGAAGAACAAGAAGAAAACAAAACCATTGTTAAGAATGAACCTCCAGATCTAGATACGCCATCTGCACATGATGATAACGATAGTGATAATGATGATGATGATGATGATGATCATGAGGTATTTTCCAAAGGAACTTATGATGCATATGTTAGTGAATTTCCCCTGATCGCTCAACCCTATATAGAGAAATTAATTACACATCATAGAACAATTCATTTGAAAAAATTACAATATGATCCATGGAATAACACAATGTTAATTGGAAGAACACCTTTGAAAATTAAAGATAATGGTAACATACAAATTGGAGATAATGAGTTTCAAGGTACAGAAGCATTGTATGACTTGGTCTTTTTAAAAAATCCATTGGTAGACAGAACAGCTTTTGTAGAAGACTATGAAAATTATAAACAGATTATATACAATACAAATTTATATAATGATAATTATGACAGAAATCAACAACTACGTGGAGATAAGTCTGACAAATATAAGTATATCATACGACCTATTTTGAACATGCTAAAAAGTAAACATAGTTCAGAACTACTAGTTTCCCCTAGAACTACTGAAAGCTCGATGCATGACAGTAATAGAAGTGGTGGTCCTAGTAGTCTCGGAATTAGTAAAGAAGGAGGGGCATATTTACACTTGAATAAAAAACCTATGGAATACGTCTATTGGGATGATGTAAATGAATTAGTCTATCGGTTGGCTCTGTTGCATGCATCACGTAGAGCCGGTAATAATTCGCATCATAACGAAATTATTGCCATTGAAGAAGAATTACGTGAAGCTGGTGTAATATATTAGGAATGTCACTATATATGGATGTGCAAGGCTTTCGTGTACCTGATAAGAAATATTCACCAAAAGAATTAGCAGTTTACGATGGCCATAGAATGAGTCATTTTGTTTTCAAATCACCGTATTGTTTCAAAGCACTTCCATTGGAATATAAAAGACAAGCTCACTGGGTGACAAACAATCATCATGGCTTAAAATGGGATGATGGTTTTGTAGAACCTGCAGAATTTGGAAATATACTTGATAGAGTAACTGTTGGATATGACCAAGTCTATGTAAAAGGGTTAGAGAAAAAGCAATTTATTGAAAAATTTCTCTGCACGGTATTAGTTAATGAATTACCGGAAACACCACGTCTTCATAAATCTAATCCAACTTGTATGTATCATTGTATTTCAAATTGTATGTGTGCTTTAACAAATGTTGTTCAACTGTATGAAAATTTTAATGATGAATAAATAATGATGAATATAATAAGTTATTGTCTTTTTTGTTAATCTGATTCAGTTTCATTATGAGCATTGACAAGTTCGGACGTGCTTGGAAGCATCCCTTTCCAGAAGAAACAATTAATGACTTGAATACGCTGTATTTATCAAAAATATCCACTGTTGAGAATAACATAAACGAAACATTCCAGCGATATCAACAATTGGAGAATTTATTGTCAAACAAAACAACACAAATTAATTTATTAACAAAAAGATTAGAAGAACTTGAACAATTACAAACAGCATCACCTTCAAAGCAGATGTTATCAGAACGGATTGATGACTTGAATACGCTGTGTTTATCCAATATAAATACTGTTAAGAGTAATATACAAAGAAATTTTGAACGATATGAACAATTGGAGGATTTATTGGATAATAGAACAGCACAAATTGATTTATTAACAAAAAGAATAGTAAGACTAGAACAAATTCTCGTTTAAAAAAAAACAAATAATATAACCTCGAATATTACCTAATCAATAAATAATGACAAATGTAAAACAACAAGTGATTAATGAAATATTTAAACCGATGCGAAGAAGCTTTTCACGACGCCGAACAATCATACGAGGTTTAGATGACCTTTGGCAAGCTGATTTAGCCGAATTAAGTGAATATGCTAAAGAAAATGGCGGACATACGTTTATATTAGTTGTAATTGATTGCTTTTCTAAATTTCTTTGGACGCAACCATTAAAATCAAAATCTGCTAAAGATGTGACAGTAGCAATGGAAAATATACTTAAACAAAAGCGCCATCCAAGTCACCTTCAAACTGATCAAGGAAAAGAATTTTTCAATAAGCAATTTAACACTTTAATGAAAAAGTATAAAATTAACCATTATAATACGTATAGTGTGAAAAAAGCTTCAATTGCAGAAAGGGTGATTAGAACTTTAAAAAATAAATTATACAGGATGTTTGCATTCAATGCATCATATAATTGGATCGATAATCTTGATGACGTCACTAATGAATACAATAATACAGTACATAGAACCATTCACATGAAACCCAAAGATGTAAACAAAACAAACGAAGACTATGTACTTGATTCGTCTTATAATTATTTGAAAATATTTACCGGTTCTAAATTTAAGAAAAACGATATTGTTAGCATTAGTAAAATGAAACATCTATTTGAAAAAGGTTATACACCAAATTGGACAACAGAATTATTTAAAATCGTTAAAGTCAATATAACTCATCCGGTGACATATATTTTGGAAGATTTGAACGGTCAACCAATCAGTGGATCTTTTTACGAATTAGAATTGCAGAAAACTCATTATCCTAGTATTTATTTGATTGAGAAAGTTCTACGTCGTAAAGGAGCAAAATTATATGTGAAGTGGTTGGGCTTCGATGAAAACCATAATAGTTGGATTGACATTAAAGATATTACCTAAAATATATTGAATGCGTTCATAAATGTTTATATATAATAGTAATTATATTTAAATAATTTTATTTAAATATAGCGTTAGGGTGGCAGGGGGAGGTGAGGCAGTATACAATGATATATAAATTGAAAAACTAGTGTGAAATACATTATTTTGAGAAAGTGTTCCATGGTGAAATGTTTAACAGTGAAGTGATCATTAATAATGCTAAAACGTTAATTTTGAGACAAGACGTTCACATTGTTTATAAACATTCAATTCAAAAACTATTAAAATCCGTTGAACCGTACCAACGGATGACAGTGATTGAAAATATATATGGTCAACATTATACAGACTGTCCATGGTCAAATGAACAGACAAGAGACGGACCGGATACATGTCATTGTTTTTATATAAATTCACGATTAGGTCGTTTAGACAACTTAATAAAATTAATTAATAATGTCACAAAGTGAAGTTGTATTACAAAGTGCTCTTGATGGAGAAAATGCAGTTGCATTAATCAGAAACATGGTAAAACTGAATTTAATGAAGATGAATGTTCTACATGTAACAAATATTTGGACGAAACTACCAAAATTTTATAAAAGTGATTGTGACCTAAGAAATCTAGTTCTTTGCTTGGACTACGGAACGGACAACAGATTCAATCATGACGTCGTACATAACCATCCATATAAAATCTATTGTTATGGTTGTCAATTAATCATGAACAATAATAACAACTGTAATAATGATGATCTTTTTTCTTTATTAGATTGCTTGTAATTTTTTTTTTGTATTACAATATATAAATAAATTGTTAATTTACATTATAATCTTAAATTATTTTATCCGACACACTACAAAATAAATAAATAAATAATAATAACAAACATTATGTTTCTTTTAGAGAATATTAATATGTTTACATTTATAAAAAAGAGGTATCCTACAGTTGTAAATAATAAATATATGTATGGTTATGACTCATCATCAAATCCAAGTCACAACTTTTTTTATGGGGAATTTAAATGGGTCGATGATATAAATGCGATCAACGTTCAAGAAATTCCTGAAAATTCTGAATTTGGATATATTTTGGAAGTTGATATCGAGTATCCCAAGAGTTTACATGACAGTTATAATGATTTTTAATTCTGTTTTGAAAACGAAACTAGTCCCCAATCAAAATGCCAAAAATTAATATCCGATTTTACTGACAAAGAAAAATATATAATTCATTATAAAAACCTACAACAATGTTTAAAACATGGTTTAAAATTAACCAAAATTCATCGCATATTACAGTTCAAACAATCAAGTTGGTTAAAGAAGTATATTGACCTGAATACACATCATCGAACATTATCGAAAAACACATTTGAAAATTTTTTTTTCAAACTATTAAATAATTCAATTTATGCCAAAACAATGGAAAATGTTGATAAACGGAAAATTATTAAATTGGTCGATTTTAATGCACATCATTGCACATTATAATCTCAGATTCTCTTATTGAATCTATTCTCCAATGGCCTCATGCTAACGTTGTTATTCCATCATCTTTCACATATCTCTTATCATCCGAATAACTAAGTGTGATTTTATTTAAATTTTGTGTATAAATATTATGTAATTTTGATCTAAAAATTAACATTGAACTATAAAATATTTTCTTTTTATATAAACAGTCCCTATAATCGTCTACACTTAGTCCATCTACAACACCCTTAGCTTTCTTAATTGTGCCATTATCAATTGAATCTATCGAATACATTTTTGATCTTAAACCAACAAATTCCCTAATTAACCGACCATTGTTTTCATCTTTCATTAAACCAACAATTTTTTTATTTTTCAAAGGAATATTATAAGGATTATCTAATGCATAATCTGAGGTATCAAAATGGGTATCGATATCCACCTTTATATCATTATAAAAGTTATCAGTTGCTATTGTATAAATAAACGAATCTGTATCCATGTAGTTTAAAAGAAGACATTTATCAAATTTTGGTTTCATATAATCGTAATGGAAACTATACATTAATAATTTTGATAATTCTAATACAGCGAGTCCGATATAAATTGGTTTATTATAAACCACACGTACACAATCTAATTGTATGGCAGCCATGTCAGGTGTAAACTGGGCAACACTGTGAAAATTTGGTTTAGCGATGAGTGCACGAGCACCTAGCCGACGACCACGATTCTCCCATTCAGTAACTAATTTGACATTCTTCCGTTTATCAACATTATCCATGGTTTTTCCATAAATTGAATTATTCAATAATTTGAAGAAATTTTTTTCAAATGTATTTTTCGATAATGTACGATGATGCGTATTAAGGTCAATATAATTCTTCAACCAGCATGATTGTTTGAACTGTAATATTCGATGAATTTTCGTTAATTTTAATCCATGTTTCAAACATTGTTGTAAATTTTTATAATGAATTATATATTTTTCTTTGTTCGTAAAATCGGATATTAATTTTTTGCATTTTGATTGTGGGCCAATCTTATTTTCAGAACAGAATGGTAGATCATTATGATTGTCATGTAAACTCTTAGGATATTCTATGTCAACTTCCAAAATATATCCAAATTCAGAATTTTCAGGAATTTCTTGAATGTTGATTGCATTTAGATCATCGACCCATTTAAAATCCCCGTAAGGAAGTTGTTGTGACATGGCCCAACCATAAAGATTAATTGCATCTAAATACATTAAATAACTACTGGGCTTAGATGCATCAAAACTGTCCATATATTTATTATTTGCAAGTGAATGTCGATGTGAACATTGTGTGATACCCCCTCTGATGCCTCTTTTTATAAATGTAAACATATTAATATCCGTTAAAAGTTCAATTTTGATTTCTGTATATTTTAACATTGCATCCCAAGATAAACCCGGTGCTGTATAATAGTGACAGGGATCCAGCTCATAAATTTGGTGACAAACTTTACGAAAATTTTCAAAAACGTCTGTTAATAATAATTCGTCAGTAATTAAATATAATTTCAAATATTCCCATAGGTTTTTACAATTAAACTCTTTCCAAACTTTTTGTGCATGTTCATAATCTATATCGGAGCATGATTTATTTGTTAATTTAGAATAAAATTTATCCTTTGATGGCAATGACGTTTCTTCTAAGCGATCCCACGAATTTTAATATTCATACGGTAAAACACCTTTCCTTGTAACCAGTTCAAACTGGCTTCTATCATTAAAAATTTGTCTTACCGTCTGAAAATTCTCAATTGAAAGATTTTGTGCTAATGAATCTAGACTGGATTGCATGAATCGAAAAGAATCTAAAAATCTCAATTCAATTGTTTCTTTTTCATTTATTGAAATTCGTTTTGATAGTGAAACGTATAATTCTTTGTTTAACGGAATCAAATTAATATCACCTTCAATTTTATTCAATGATTTCACAAACAAATGACAATCATACCCGGAAAAATTATGGAAAAAAATTGGGAAATAGTATGCGATTTTATAACGTAAGTTACAACTATTATGAGCTGGACCCCTGTATTTACCGGTAAGATGACAATGATCCGCAACCCTATCGCTACCTAAACTTTTCTTACATATATGACATTTATCAGATTCTATTTGTAATTGGCGTTGTACATTATTTAAAGGCTCCATCGGTTTAACACATTTGACAATATTATTATAAATATTTGTTACATCCTTCACTAGACTAGTAAAAAATTTATCAGCACAATCCTCACCTTTATAAACTTGTAATTTGTCTAAACTTGAATCATACGAACATTTAATATAATATGCAAAGGCACAAGGTATATGTTGTTGAACGTCTGTAGTGGCAGCTTTTGATGGATCATTTGAACAAGCGTCAATGTCTTGTAAAAGGCATTCAAAATCAGCATAAATTACGAAAGGCACTTGTATTTGTCTTTCATATTTTTCAAATTGAATATGATGTTGTTCTTCTGATGGCATTATCGTCACAATTTTATTACATTCTTCTTTATGAATTTTCAAATGCTCTTCTGAATAAAAATGCATCAAACATGAATTGCACATAAACATTTTTCCTTTATGTTTCGAAAGTTGACTTCTTAATAATCTTGACATATTTTTAATCCAAATGTAATGATTTTTATCAATGTCTTGCAACAACATTAGATTGACATGATGTTTTCTCTCTTTTTCGTACAGTAGAATGGACCTACCACAGTATCACCATCCAATCCGAAAACATTAACACTAATTTCAGGATTTAAATCTTCAAATTTACTTATATCCATCAATTTTAATGGAAATTCTAAGTTAGCAAACTCTAACTTAATATTATTTTGTAAAACTATAGTGTCATCATAAATATTTTGAACACTATATGTTGTTGTTCTTTCCGGATGAACGCTGACAGGACATAAAGCGGAAATTATTGACCATGTAAAACAAAATTCATCGTTATTTTTTAAATTAATACAAGCATATTTATTGGCTATTTTCTTAGGTAATGGTAAATATTGAGATCCCTTAATTGGCTGGTATCGATTCACATTAATTTCCATATGAATAATTGCACATAGAGACCACCCGCTATCTTTTTCTTGAAATTCTTCCATTTTTGATAAAATACTATTTATCATTTGTCCATAACCAGAAGATATTTCATCATCATTTTGTACTGTTTCCATTTTAGAATTAAATGACTTTATTGCAATCTGTTCATTTTCATCTGTGAATTTTAAATATTCTGCAAACAATTCTATATTGAATTTGAACGTCGTATGCTTTGTTAACTGTTGTTTTAATTCAGATACAACAATTTCTGTTGCTGACTTTAAAAATTCCTCTGGGTTCAAATTCATATCATCATTGTTTTTATATATAAAAGTTTGCATTCTTTCTTTAAAACAACTCTTAACAACACTTAATTCGGATGAATATGGTTGACACGATTTTAAACGATGGTCTAATGTACGTAAATGTTTTGACCATTCGTTAACACACATTTCAATTGAACACGATTGACATTTTTTTGTTACTATTGATGATGATGATGATGGTGACGGTAAACAGACAGACTGTTTAATGTTTTTATCACCTACGATGAAAATCAATTAAAAAAATAAGCACCTAAATTAAAAAAAAAAACAATTATATGTACCTTTAATTAAATGAGCTCGTTCCACACGTCGCTTTAGTGAAAAATTTGTTGCAAACAATTTATCACAAATATGGCACTGTTTTTTCGATTTCGGCATTTTGTCTAATAAAATACAAATCACTGTTCTCAGTACGATAGTATCTCGTAAACTAACCAAAAATCCGGTAGTTAGCTCTAGAATATGCTGGAGCTATGACGTCACCTCTTTTATCAGATACTCAGACTATTAAGGTCAAATGAGTATAAAATAGAAATCACTGTTGTCAGTACGACAGTATTTGACAAACTGATCAAAACTCCTGTAGCCAGCTCTAGAATATGCTGGAGCTATGACGTCACCTCTTTTATCAGATACTCATTAAGGTCAAATGAGTAAGCGAGGAGCTCTAGAATATACTGGAACAATGTCGTCAATAATAACAAATTCTTTGTCTGTGAATTCTGCGGGAGATCACCACTTTGTAGCCAGTTCTAGAATATTCTAGAATTATGACGTCATTTGTTATACTCACCAAAGACTACTACGACTTAAACTATAAAGCTTAACTGTGCATGCGGGGAGCGGGGAGCGGGCAATCTTCGATTTACAACTGCAAAAAGGTCACAGCTGACAGCTCTACATTCTACATAAACCGCCATTTTGTCGGTTTTGTTTTCAAACCTGCCGTCAATTTAAAAGTAACACATTAGCGCTACCTTTACAGGCCGCCATTAATTTTTTTCACTTTAGCGCTACATTTACGCAAACCGCCATTTTGAGACACTTCTAGTGACTTTTTAGGGAATTTTCACGATTTTTAAATTTAGGTTGGTACTGACCACACTGCTTTCACCCCACCAGTTACTTTTCTTTTTTCACTTTAGCGCTACATTTAGGCAAACCGCCATTTTATGACACTTCTAGGGACTTTTTAGGGAATTTTCACAATTTTAAATTTAGGTTGGTACTGGCCACACTGCATTTTCCCCACCAGTTACTTTTTCTTTTTCACTTTAGCGCTACATTTACGCAAACCGCCATTTTATGACACTTCTAGGGACATTTTAGGGAATTTTCACAATTTTAAATTTAGGTTGGTACTGGCCACACTGCTTTCCCCCCACCAGTTACTTTTCTTTTTTCACCTTAGCGCTACATTTACGCAAACCGCCATTTTATGACACTTCTAGGGACTTTTTAGGGAATTTTTACAATTTTAAATTTAGGTTGGTACTGACCACACTGCTTTTCCCCCACCAGTTACTTTTCTTTGTCCCCTACAGCTTAGGCAATCAGCTATTCACTTCAAAATCAATGCGAAATAGGTATGCAATCAGATATTCACTTCAAAAACAGCGCAAAATAGGTAGGCAACCAGATATTTACTTCAATGTAAAATGGGTAGGCAACCAGATATACATAAACTGCACCGGTGCATTGTCTTCGAATCCCCATAAATATACTACTGTGGAGCTCTGTCTTTTTCACGATTTGAGACTTATTTAGTCTGTATTAGACCTAGGATGAGACTTTTCTTCTTTCAGGAGTTCATCGATAGCTTCATGAATACCTGAAAATTAAAAGACGTCCAAATGCTCTGTACATTATATCTTAAGCAATGTATACATAGGAAACGTCAAGATGACATAAAATATAGGGGTAGGACGTAATTTGACACTAGAAAGAACGATTCCTAACGTTTCGGAGGGATCAAACACAGATATATGATGGAATTAAATTTTGTGTTCGATCTGTTTATCTAATCAGATTTCAAGTTCAGCTTTGACTTTTTTACGATTTGCGACGTATTTATTCTGTATTAGACCTAGGATGAGACTTTTCTTCGTTCAGGAATTCAATCGCTAGCCTCATTAATAACTGAAAATTAAAGGACGTTCAAATGCGCTCTACATTATATCTTATGCAATGTATACATCGAAAACGTCAAGATAACTTGAAATATAGAGGTTGGACGTCATTCGACACGGGAAAGAACGATTGCAAACGTTTCAGATGTATCAAACACAGATATATGTTGGAATAATGTTTTGTGTTCGATCTGTGTATCTAATCAGATTTCCAGTGAAGCTCTGTCTTTTTTACGATTTGAGACGTAGTTACTCTGTATTAGACCTAGGATGAGACTTTCCTTCGTTCAGGAATTCAATCGCTAGCTTCATTAATAACTGAGAATTAAAAGACGTTCAAATGCTCTGTACATTATATCATATGCAATGTATACATAGAAAAAGTCAAGATAATTTAAAATATAGAGGTAGGACGTCATTCGACACGGGACAGAACGATTCCAAACGTTTCAGATGTATCAAACACAGAAATATGATGGAATAAAGTTTTGTGGTCGATCTGTGTATCTAATCAGATTTCAAGTGCAGCTTTGTCTTTTTTACGATTTGAGACGTATTTACTCTGTATTAGACCTAGGATGAGACTTTCCTTCGTTCAGGAATGTAACGATAGCTTCATTAATAACTGAAAATTAAATGACGTTCATATGCTCTGTACATTATATCTTAAGCAATGTATACATAGGAAACGTCAAGATGACTTGAAATATAGAGGTAGGACTTAATTTGACACGAGAAAGAACGATTCCAAACGTTTCAGATGTATCAAACACAGATATATGATGGAATAATCTTATGTGTTCGATCTGTATATATAATCAGATTTCGAGTGAAGCTCTGTCATTTTTACGATTTGAGACGTAGTTACTCTGTATTAGACCAAGGACGATACTTTCCTTCGTTCAGGAATTCAACGATAGCTTCATTAATAACTGAAAATTAAAGGACGATCAAATGCGCAGTACATTATATCTTAAGCAATGTATACATAGGAAACGTCAAGATGACTTAAAATATAGGGGTAGGAGGTAATTTGACAAGAGAAAGAACGATTCCTAACGTTTCGGAGGGATCAAACACAGATATATGATGGAATTAAATTTTGTAATCGTTCTATGTATCTAATCCGATTTCAAGTAGAGCTCTGTCTTTTTCACGATTCGAGACGTATTTAGTCTGTATTAGACCTAGGATGAGACTTTTCTTCGTTCAGGAATTCAATCGCTAGCCTCATTGATAACTGAAAAGTAAAAGACGTTCAAATGCTCTGTACATTATATCTTATGCAATGTATACATAGAAAACGTCAAGATAACTTAAAATACAGAGGTTGGACGTCATATGAAACGGAAAAGAACGATTAAAAACGTTTCAGATGTATCAAAGGCAGATATATGATGGAATAATGTTTTGTGTTCGATCTGTGTATCTAATCAGATTTCCAGTGAAGCTCTGTCTTTTTTACGATTTGAGACGTAGTTACTCTGTATTAGACCTAGGATGAGACTTTCCTTCGTTCAGGAATTCAATCGCTAGCTTCATTAATAACTGAGAATTAAAAGACGTTCAAATGCTCTGTACATTATATCATATGCAATGTATACATAGGAAACGTCAAGATGACTTACAATATAGAGGTAGGACGTATGTTGACACGAGAAAGAACGATTCTAAACGTTTCAGATGTATCAAACGCAGATACATGATGGAATTAAATTTTGTAATCGTTCTATGTACCTAATCAGATTTCAAGTGGAGCTCTGTCTTTTTCAAGATTTGAGACATATTTAGTCTGTATTAGACCTAGGATGAGACTTTTCTTCTTTCAGGAGTTCATCGATAGCTTCATGAATACCTGAAAATTAAAAGACGTTCAAATGCTCTGTACATTATATCCTAAGCAATGTATACATAGGAAACGTCAAGATGACTTAAAATATAGGGGTAGGACGTAATTTGACAAGAGAAAGAACGATTCCTAACGTTTCGGAGGGATCAAACTCAGATATATGATGGAATTAAATTTTGTGTTCGATATGTGTATCTAATCAGACTTCAAGTTCAGCTTTGTCTTTTTCACGATTTGCGACGTATTTATTCTGTATTAGACCTAGGATGAGACTTTCCTTCGTGCAGGAATTCAACGATAGCTTCATTAATAACTGAAAATTAAAGGACGTTCAAATGCGCTCTACATTATATCTTATGCAATGTATACATCGAAAACGTCAAGATAACTTGAAATATAGAGGTTGGACGTCATTCGACACGGGAAAGAACGATTCCAAACGTTTCAGATGTATCAAACACAGATATATGATGGAATAATGTTTTGTGTTCGATCTGTGTATCTAATCAGATTTCCAGTGGAGCTTTGTCTTTTTTACGATTTGAGCCGTAGTTACTCTGTATTAGACCTAGGATGAGACTTTCCTTAGTTCAGGAATTCAACGATAGCTTCATTAATAACTGAAAATTAAAGGACGATCAAATGCGCTGTACATTATATCTTAAGCAATGTATACATAGGAAACGTCAAGATGACTTAAAATATAGTTGTGGGAGGTAATTTGACAAGAGAAAGAACGATTCCTAACGTTTCGGAGGGATCAAACACAAATATATGATGGAATTAAATTTTGTAATCGTTCTATGTATCTCATCAGATTTCAAGTGCAGCTTTGTCTCTTTTACGAATTAAGATGTGTATACTCTGTATTAGACCTAGGATGAGACTTTCCTTCGTTACGGAATTCAACGATAGCTTCATTAATATCTGAAAATTAAAGGACGATCAAATGCGCTGTACATTATATCTTAAGCAATGTATACATAGGAAACGTCAAGATGACTCAAAATATAAGGGTAGGAGGTAATTTGACACGAGAAAGAACGATTCCTAACGTTTCGGAGGGATCAAACACAGATATATGATGGAATAAAGTTTTGTGTTCGATCTGTGTATCTAATCAGATTTCAAGGTCAGCTTTGTCTTTTATACGATGTGAGACGTATTTATTCTGTATTAGACCTAGGATGAGACTTACCTTCGTTCAGGAATTCAACGATAGCTTCATTAATAACTGAAAATTAAAGGAAGTTCAAATGCGTTGTACATTATATCTTATGCAATGTATACATAGAAAACATCAAGATAACTTAAAATACAGAGGTTGGACGACATATGACACGGAAAAGAACGATTAAAAACGTTTCAGATGTATCAAAGACAGATATATGATGGAATAAAGTTTTGTGTTCGATCTGTGTATCTAATCAGATTTCCAGTGGAGCTCTGTCTTTTTTACGATTTGAGACGTAGTTACTCTGTATTAGACCTAGGATGAGACCTTCCTTCGTTCAGGAATTCAATCGCTAGCTTCATTAATAACTGAAAATTAAAAGACGTTCAAATGCTCTGTACATTATATCATATGCAATGTATACATAGAAAACGTCAAGATAACTTAAAGTATAGAGGTAGGACGTCATTCGACACGGGACAGAACGATTCCAAACGTTTCAGATGTATCAAACACAGATATATGATGGAGTAAAGTTTTGTGGTCGATCTGTGTATCTAATCAGATTTCAAGTGCAGCTTTGTCTTTTTTACGATTTGAGACGTATTTACTCTGTATTAGACCTAGGATGAGACTTTTCTTCTTTCAGGAATGAACCGATAGCTTCATTAATAACTGAAAATTAAATGATGTTCAAATGCTCTGTACATTACATCTTAAGCAATGTATACACAGGAAACGTCAATATGACTTGAAGTATAGAGGTAGGACTTAATTTGACACGAGAAAGAACGATTCCAAACGTTTCAGATGTATCAAACACAGATATATGATGGAATAATCTTTTGTGTTCGATCTGTGTATCTAATCAGATTTCGAGTGAAGCTCTGTCATTTTTACGATTTGAGACGTAGTTACTCTGTATTAGACCAAGGATGAGACTTTCCTTCGTTAAGGAATTCAATCGCTAGCATCATTAACAACTGAAAATTAAAAGACGTTCAAATGCGCTGTACATTATATCTAATGCAATGTATACATAGAAAACGTCAAGATGACTTAAAATATAGAGGTAGGACGTATGTTGACACGAGAAAGAACGATTCCTAACGTTTCGGAGGGATCAAACACAGATATATGATGGAATAAAGTTTTGTGTTCGATCTGTGTATCTAATCAGATTTCAAGGTCAGCTTTGTCTTTTTTACGATTTGAGACGTATCTATTCTGTATTAGACCTAGGATGAGACTTTCCTTCGTTCAGGAATTCAACGATAGCTTCATTAATAACTGAAAATTAAAGGAAGTTCAAATGCGCTGTACATTATATCTTATGAAATGTATACATAGAGAACGTCAAGATAACTTAAATTATAGAGGTTGGACGTCATTTGACACGGGAAAGAACAATTAAAATCGTTTCAGCTGTATCAAAGCAGATCCATGATGGAATTAAGTTTTGTAATCGTTCTATGTATCTAATCATATTTCAAATGGAGCTCTGTCTTTATTACGATTTGAGACGTATTTACTCTGTATTAGACCTAGAATAAGACTTTCCTTCGTTCAGGAATTCATTCGATAGCTTCATGAATACCTGAAAATTAAAAGACGTTCAAATGCTCTGTACATTATATCTTATGCAATGTATACATGAGAAACGTCAAGATGACTTAAAATATAGAGGTAGGACGTATCTTGACACGAGAAAGAACGATTACAAACGTTACAGAGGTATCAAACGCAGATACATGATGGAATTAAGTTTTGTAATCGTTCTATGTATCTAATCATATTTCAAATGGAGCTCTGTCTTTTTTACGATTTGAGACGTATTTACTCTGTATTAGACCTAGGATAAGACTTTCCTTCATTCAGAAGTTCAACGATAACTTCATTAATAACTGAAAATTAAAGGACGTTCAAATGCGCTGTACATTATATCTTATGAAATGTATACATAGAAAACGTCAAGTTAACTTAAAATATAGAGGTAGGACGTCATTCAACACGGGACAGAACGATTCCAAACGTTTCAGATGTATCAAACACAGATATATGATGGAATAAAGTTTTGTGGTCGATCTGTGTATCTAATCAGATTTCAAGTGCAGCTTTGTCTTTTTTACGATTTGAGACGTATTTACTATGTATTAGACCTAGGATGAGACTTTCCTTCGTTCAGGAATGTAACGATAGCTTCATTAATAACTGAAAATTAAATGACCTTCAAATGCTCTGTACATTATATCTTAAGCAATGTATACATAGGAAACGTCAAGATGACTTGAAATATAGAGGTAGGACTTAATTTGACACGAGAAAGAACGATTCCAAACGTTTCAGATGTATCAAATACAGAAATATGATGGAATAATGTTTTGTGTTCGATCTGTGTATCTAATCAGATTTCCAGTGGAGCTTTGTCTTTTTAACGATTTGAGACGTAGTTACTCTGTATTAGACGTGGGATGAGACTTTCCTTAGTTCAGGAATTCAATCGCTAGCTTCATTAATAACTGAAAATTAAAAGACGTTCAAATGCTCTGTACATTATATCTTATGCAATGTATACATAGAAAACGTCAAGATAACTTAAATTATAGAGGTTGGACGTCATTTGACACGGGAAAGAACTATTAAAATCGTTTCAGATGTATCAAAGCAGATCCATGATGGAATTAAGTTTTGTAATCGTTCTATGTATCTAATCATATTTCAAATGGAGCTCTGTCTTTTTTACGATTTGATACGTATTTACTCTGTATTAGACCTAGGATAAGGCTTTCCTTCGTTCAGGAATTCATTCGCTAGCTTCATTAATAACTGAAAATTAAAAGACGTTCAAATGCTCTGTACAATATATCTTATGCAATGTATACATAGAAAACGTCAAGATAACTTAAAATATAGAAGTAGGACGTCATTCGACACCGGACAGAACGATTCCAAACGTTTCAGATGTATCAAACACAGATATATGATGGAATAAAGTTTTGTGTTCGATCTGTGTATCTAATCAGATATCAAGTGCAGCTTTGTCTTTTTTACGATTTGAGACGTATTTACTCTGTATTAGACCTAGGATGAGACTTTCCATGGTTCAGGAATGTAACGATAGCTTCATTAATAACTGAAAATTAAATGACGTTCAAATGCTCTGTACATTATATCTTATGCAATGTATACATAGAAAACGTCAAGATAACTTAAAATATAGAGGTTGGACGTCATTTGACACGGGAAAGAACGATTAAAAAAGTTTCAGAGGTATCAAACACAGATATATGATGGAATTAAATTTTGTAATCGTTCTATGTATCTAATCACATTTCAAGTGGAGCATTGTCTGTTTCACGATTTGAGACGTATTTAGTCTGTATTAGACCTAGGATGAGACTTTCTTCGTTCAGGAAGTCATTCGCTAGCCTCATTGATAACTGAAAAGTAAAAGTCGTTCAAATGCTCTGTACATCTTATGCAATGTATACATAGAAAACGTCAAGATAACTTAAAGTACAGAGGTTGGACGTCATATGACACGGAAAAGAACGATTAAAAACGTTTCAGATGTATCAAAGACAGATATATGATGGAATAATGTTTCGTGTTCGATCTGTGTATCTAATCAGATTTCCAGTGGAGCTCTGTCTTTTTTACGATTTGAGACGTAGTTACTCTGTATTAGACCTAGGATGAGACTTTCCTTCGTTCAGGAATTCAATCGCTAGCTTCATTAATAACTGAGAATTAAAAGACGTTCAAATGCTCTGTACATTATATCATATGCAATGTATACATAGAAAACGTCAAGATAATTTAGAATATAGAGGTAGGACGTCATTCGACACGGGACAGAACGATTCCAAACGTTTCAGATGTATCAAACACAGATATATGATGGAATAAAGTTTTGTGGTCGATCTGTGTATCTAATCAGATTTCAAGTACAGCTTTGTCTTGTTTACGATTTGAGACGTATTTATTCTGTATTAGACCTAGGATGAGACTTTCCTTCGTTCAGGAATTCAACGATAGCTTCATTAATAACTGAAAATTAAAGGACGATCAAATGCGCTGTACATTATATCTTAAGCAATGTATACATAGGAAACGTCAAGATGACTTAAAATATAGGGGTAGGACGTAATTTGACAAGAGAAAGAACGATTCCTAACGTTTCGGAGGGATCAAACACAGATATATGATGGAATTAAATTTTGTAATCGTTCTATGTATCTAATCACATTTCAAGTGGAGCATTGTCTGTTTCACGATTTGAGACGTATTTAGTCTGTATTAGACCTAGGATGAGACTTTCTTCGTTCAGGAAGTCATTCGCTAGCCTCATTGATAACTGAAAAGTAAAATTCGTTCAAATGCTCTGTACATCTTATGCAATGTATACATAGAAAACGTCAAGATAACTTAAGGTACAGAGGTTGGACGTCATATGACACGGAAAAGAACGATTAAAAACGTTTCAGATGTATCAAAGACAGATATATGATGGAATAATGTTTCGTGTTCGATCTGTGTATCTAATCAGATTTCCAGTGGAGCTCTGTCTTTTTTACTATTTGAGACGTAGTTACTCTGCATTAGACCTAGGATGAGACTTTCCTTCGTTCAGGAATTCAATCGCTAGCTTCATTAATAACTGAAAATTAAAAGACGTTCAAATGCTCTGTACAATATATCTTATGAAATGTATACATAGAAAACGTCAAGATAATTTAAAATATAGAGGTAGGACGTCATTCGACACGGGACAGAACGATTCCAAACGTTTCAGATGTATCAAACACAGATATATGATGGAATAAAGTTTTGTGGTCGATCTGTGTATCTAATCAGATTTCAAGTGCAGCTTTGTCTTGTTTACGATTTGAGACGTATTTACTCTGTATTAGACCTAGGATGAGACTTTCCTTCGTTCAGGAATTCAACGATAGCTTCATTAATAACTGAAAATTAAAGGACGATCAAATGCGCTGTACATTATATCTTAAGCAATGTATACATAGGAAACGTCAAGATGACTTAAAATATAGGGGTAGGAGGTAATTTGACAAAAGAAAGAACGATTCCTAGCGTTTCGGTGGGATCAAACACAGATATATGATGGAATTAAATTTTGTAATCGTTCTATGTATCTAATCACATTTCAAGTCGAGCATTGTCTTTTTCACGATTTGAGACGTATTTACTCTGAATTAGACCTAGGATGAGATTTTCCTTCGTTCAGGAATTCAATCGCTAGCTTCATTAATAACTGAAAATTAAAAGACGTTCAAATTCTCTGTACAATATATCTTATGCAATGTATACATAGAAAACGTCAAGATGACTTACAATATAGAGGTAGGACGTATGTTGACACGAGAAAGAACGATTCCTAACGTTTCGGAGGGATCAAACACAGATATATGATGGAATAAAGTTTTGTGTTCGATCTGTGTATCTAATCAGATTTCAAGGTCAGCTTTGTCTTTTATTCGATGTGAGACGTATTTATTCTGTATTAGACCTAGGATGAGACTTTCCTTCGTTCAGGAATTCAACGATAGCTTCATTAATAACTGAAAATTAAAGGAAGTTCAAATGCGCTGTACATTATATCTTATGCAATGTATACATAGAAAACGTCAAGATAACTTAAATTATAGAGGTTGGACGTCATTTGACACGGGAAAGAACTATTAAAATCGTTTCAGATGTATCAAAGCAGATCCATGATGGAATTAAGTTTTGTAATCGTTCTATGTATCTAATCGTATTTTTAATGGAGCTCTGCCTTTTTTACGATTTGAGACGTATTTACTCTGTATTAGACCTAGGATAAGACTTTCCTTCGTTCAGGAATTCATTCGATAGCTTCATGAATACCTGAAAATTAACAGACGTTCAAATGCTCTGTACATTATATCTTATGCAATGTATACATAGAAAACGTCAAGATAACTTGAAATATAGAGGTAGAACGTCATTCGACACGGGACAGAACGATTACAAACGTTTCAGATGTATCAAACACAGACATATGATGGAATAAAGTTTTGTGTTCGATCTGTGTATCTAGTCAGATTTCAAGTTCAGCTTTGTCTTTTTTTCGATTTGAGACGTATTTATTCTGTATTAGACCTAGGATGAGACTTTCCTTCGTTCAGGAATTCAACGATAGCTTCATTAATAACTGAAAATTAGAGGACGATCAAATGCGCTGTACATTATATCTTAAGCAATGTATACATAGGAAACGTCACGATAAACTTGAAATATATGGGTAGGAGGTAATTTGACAAGAGAAAGAACGATTCCTAACGTTTCGGAGGGATCAAACACAGATATATGATATAATTAAATTTTGTAATCGTTCTATGTATCTAATCACATTTCAAGTGGAGCATTGTCTTTTTCACGATTTGAGACGTATTTAGTCTGTATTAGACCTAGGATAAGACTTTCCTTCGTTCAGGAATTCATTCGATAGCTACATGAATACCTGAAAATTAAAAGACGTTCAAATGCTCTGTACATTATATCTTATGCAATGTATACATGAGAAACGTCAAGATGACTTACGATATAGAGGTAGGACGTATGTTGACACGAGAAAGAACGACTCCTAACGTTTCGGAGGGATCAAACACAGATATATGATGGAATTAAATTTTGTAATCGTTCTATGTATCTAATCACATTTCAAGTGAAGCTTTTTTTTTCACGATTTGAGACGTATTTAGTCTGTATTAGACCTAGGATGAGACTTTCCTTCGTTCAGGAACTCAACGATAGCTTCATTAATAGCTGAAAATTAAATGGCGTTCAAATACTCTGTACATTATATCTTAAGCAATGTATACTTAGGAAACGTCAAGATGACTTTGAATATAGAGGTAGGACTTAATTTGACACTAGAAAGAACGATTCCAAACGTTTCAGATGTATCAAAGACAGATATATGATGGAATAATATTTTGTGTTCGATCTGTGTATCTAGTCAGATTTCCAGTGGATCTTTGTCTTTTTTACGATTTGAGACGTAGTTACTCTGTATTAGACCTAGGATGAGACTTTCCTTCGTTCAGGAATTCAATCGCTAGCTTCATTAATAACTGAAAATTAAAAGACGTTCAAATGCTCTGTACAATATATCTTATGCAATGTATACATAGAAAACGTCAAGATAACTTAAAATATAGAGGTAGGACGTCATTCGACACGGGACAGAACGATTCCAAACGTTTCAGATGTATCAAACACAGATATATGATGGAATAAAGTTTTGTGGTCGATCTGTGTATCTAATCAGATATCAAGTGCAGCTTTGTCTTTTTTACGATTTGAGACGTATTTGCTCTGTATTAGACCTAGGATGAGACTTTCCTTGGTTCAGGAATGTAACGAAAGCTTCATTAATAACTGAAAATTAAATGACGTTCAAATGCTCTGTACATTATATCTTATGCAATGTATACATAGGAAACGTCAAGATAACTTAAAATACAGAGGTTGGACGTCATATGACACGGAAAAGAACGATTAAAAAAGTTTCAGATGTATCAAAGACAGATATATGATGGAATAATGTTTTGTGTTCGATCTGTGTATCTAATCAGATTTCCAGTGTAGCTCTGTCTTTTTTACGATTTGAGACGTAGTTACTCTGTATTAGACCTAGGATGAGACCTTCCTTCGATCAGGAATTCAATCGCTAGCTTCATTAATAACTGAAAATTAAAAGACGTTCAAATGCTCTGTACATTATATCATATGCAATGTATACATAGAAAACGTCAACATAACTTAAAGTATAGAGGTAGGACGTCATTCGACACGGGACAGAACGATTCCAAAAGTTTCAGATGTATCAAACACAGATATATGATGGAATAAAGTTTTGTGTTCGATCTGTGTATCTAATCAGATTTCAAGTGCAGCTACGTCTTTTTTACGATTTGAGACGTATTTACTATGTATTAGACCTAGGATGAGACTTCCCTTCGTTCAGGAATGTAACGATAGCTTCATTAATAACTGAAAATTAAATGACGTTCAAATGCTCTGTACATTATATCTTAAGCAATGTATACATAGGAAACGTCAAGATGACTTGAAATATAGAGGTAGGACTTAAGTTGACACGAGAAAGAACGATTCCAAACGTTTCAGATGTATCAAACACAGATATATGATGGAATAATGTTTTATGCTCGATCTGTGTATCTAATCAGATTTCCAGTGGAGCTTTGTCTTTTTTACGATTTGAGACGTAGTTACTCTGTATTAGACCTAGGATGAGACTTTCCTTAGTTCAGGAATTCAATCGCTAGCTTCATTAATAACTGAAAATTAAAAAGACGTTCAAATGCTCTGTAAATTATATCTTATGCAATGTATACATAGAAAACGTCAAGATAACTCAGATTATAGAGGTTGGACGTCATTTGACACGGGAAAGAACTATAAAAATCGTTTCAGATGTATCAAAGCAGATCCATGATGGAATTAAGTTTTGTAATCGTTCTATGTATCTAATCATATTTCAAATGGAGCTCTGCCTTTTTTACGATTTGATACGTATTTACTCTGTATTAGACCTAGGATAAGGCTTTCCTTCGTTCAGGAATTCATTCGATAGCTTCATGAATACTTGAAAATTAAAAGACGTTCAAATGCTCTGTACATTATATCATATGCAATGTATACATGAGAAACGTCAAGATGACTTAAAATATAGAGGTAGGACGTATCTTGACACGAGAAAGAGCGATTGCAAACGTTACAGAAGTATCAAACGCAGATACATGGTGGAATGAAGTTTTGTAATCGTTCTATGTATCTAATCATATTTCAAATGGAGCTCTGTCTTTTCTACGATTTGAGACGTATTTACTCTGTATTAGACCTAGGATAAGACTTTCCTTCGTTCAGGAATTCAACTGCTAGCCTCATTGATAACTGAAAAGTAAAAGACGTTCAAATGCTCTGTACATTATATCTTATGCAATGTATACATAGAAAACGTCAAGAGAACTTAAAATATAGAGGTAGGACGTCATTCAACACGGGACAGAACGATTCCAAACGTTTCAGATGTATCAAAGACAGATATATGATGGAATAATGTTTTGTGTTCGATCTGTGTATCTAATCAAATTTCCTGTGGAGCTTTGTCTATTTTACGATTGGAGACGTAGTTACTCTGTATTAGACCTAGGATGAGACTTTCCTTCGTTCAGGAATTCAATCGCTAGCTTCATTAATAACTGAAAATTAAAAGACGTTCAAATGCACTGTACATTATATCATATGCAATGTATACATAGAAAACGTCAAGATAACTTAAAATATAGAGGTAGGACGTCGTTCGACACGAGACAGAACGATTCCAATCGTTTCAGATGTATCAAACACAGATATATGATGGAATAAAGTTTTGTGTTCGATCTGTGTATCTAATCAGATTTCAAGTGCAGCTTTGTCTTTTTTACGATTTGAGACGTATTTACTCTGTATTAGACCTAGGATGAGACTTTCCTTCGTTCAGGAATTCAACGATAGCTTCATTAATAACTGAAAATTAAAGGACGTTCAAATGCGCTGTACATTATATCTTAAGCAATGTATACATAGGAAACGTCAAGATGACTTAAAATATAGGGGTTGGACGTCATATGACACGGGAAGGAACGATTAAAAACGTTTCAGATGTATCAAAGACAGATATATGATGGAATAATATTTTATGTTCGATCTGTGTATCTAGTCAGATTTCCAGTGGAGCTTTGTCTTTTTTACGATTTGAGACGTAGTTACTCTGTATTAGACCTAGGATGAGACTTTCCTTCGTTCAGGAATTCAATCGCTAGCTTCATTAATAACTGAAAATTAAAAGACTTTCAAATGCTCTGTACATTATATCATATGCAATGTATACATAGAAAACGTCAAGATAACTTGAATTATAGAGGTTGGACGTCATTTGACACGGGAAAGAACTATTAAAATCGTTTCAGATGTATCAAAGCAGATCCATGATGGAATTAAGTTTTGTAATCGTTCTATGTATCTAATAATATTTCAAATGGAGCTCTGTCTTTTTTACGATTTGATACGTACATAAGACAAGCTGAATGTTAAGACGATTGCAAACGACATTGATTTTGATCATGGTGTTACGGAAGGTTAGCGATCGGTTTCCATGCTCGATAGAGGCAAGTCATCTTGTAGCGCTTTATACGGCTCATATCATTGCATCATGAGCTCCACTGGCAGGCATTTGATTTAGATTTTCGTCTGACGAACTACATAAATTCCATGCCATGGTACATACATAGTATTTCTGCGATACGATCAAAATAACAATTTCTGAGCGTCAACGGACGTCGTACCTGAAACGTATCATGGTGTGTGTTGCGTCTGAAACGTTTGTTAATGCTACCCTTTGACATAGATTATAATGTACAGTAACATTCGTACGTCTGCGTTGCTTGCATTTGAGTCATCGTATGCAGCTTAGCGGTTGAATTCCTGAGCGAAGGAAAGTCTCATGCTAGGTCTAATTACAGAGTAACTACGTCTCAGATGCGTGAAAAAGACAACGCTACACTTGAAATCTAATTCAGTACAGATCAAACACATAAGCTTATCATCCATAGTATATTGCGTTTGAGTAAAACATGGATATTGCATGCAGATATTTTATCTTAGTTTTCCTATCTATACATTTGCATATAATATAATGTAGTATTGAACGTATAATTTAGTATAATGAAACTGGATAGTTGACAATATCCTAATACGGTGACCGTCTGATCATTGAAACAGACAAACTCCGGCAGTTGAATTAGATACACAATGGAACACGAAACATTCTCATCATATTCATCTGAAACATTTTGAACCGTTGTGTGCCACGTGTGCCTCTGAGTTTCCTATGTATGCATTGCAGTGATTGTGATGTAGTTTATTTCTTATTTTGGCTCTCAAAAGGATATCCGTCTGATGATTGACAGAGCTCATTTGAAATATGAATTGATCATAGAAACAATTCTGAAACTTGGATATGTGTTCGTTCGTTCTGTGACGTGCAATGGCTCTTCACATAGAAGATAGAATCTAGTCATGCTGACGTTCTCATCGTTCGTATGATGGCAGAGCATTGAACGTGTTTGAGACCGAGCTATGGAATTCAGTAGAATCGTATGATGGATAGAGGAAACTGCATTGAAATATGATACATAGAACAATTGTACAACTTTAACGTGGAGTGTTTGAAACAATTTTTATAGTTCTCCAGTAGATGAACATGGTGAACCTATGCTGACGTTTTATAGTACGTTCGTGATTTGCAGAGCATTGAACTTTCAGGTTGATGAAGCTGAGTAAACGGGAACCATTCTGGGAAACCCTGTCAAATACGTGAGTGAATGTAACACAGGATGAAGCAGCGACCTAGTAGTATTAGCATCTGATGGTGGAATCATTACTTTGTCGTGTAACTTAAGTGTTACTATATTTGGTCGTCTTAACGTTGCTATATGATTGCTTGAGATTGTAATATTACAGACATTGGTTCAGTTATTAATGATTATCGTTACATCTGAACGAAGCTCATCCTAAGTTCTGATGATCCGTCTGGAGTGGTTAAAAAACATAGCTGCACTTAATCTGATTGATGCAGATCGTCATCCTGTGACGCATCTGAACTCCAATGGATTTGCCACGTATATTCTATACTTATTATGTTTGTATATTACGTTGCATATGATATAATGTAGGAGCGTACTTTAATTTTCAGTAAAACTATCCTGATCCAAGGAAGGTCTGTAGTTCAGAGTAACTACGTCTCAAACAGTACACTGGAAAGTGAATTGAATACACAGAATCAAACACTCATATATCTGTCTTTTCGTCTGAACCTTTTTTAATCGTTCTTTGCATTGCAACCTATCTATTCGTATGTATACATCATATAATGTGAGGCATTTGAATTTAATTTTCGTTCTAATGGAGCTTTCAACATCCTAACAGAGTTTGCAAGCGATGGCGTTCAACTAATTGAATCTGATTGAACCACTCAGAAACTTTGTTTCGTGGTGTGTGTTGGCGTATAAAACTCGTTCGATGGTTTGTGCATTCGTATGTCCTATTTATCTGACGTTCTATGTGTACGTTCGTAAACATATACAAGTGAAACTGTTTGATTTTCACTCTGATGAAGCCTGACGATGCCAACAAAGGAAGGTGAGGCTAACTCAGAAAAATACACTGGATAGATACATCGAAACACGTTCTATCCTCTTTGATCGTTGAAACAGACTTGGAATCGTTCTTTGTATATGGCTAATCTTTCTCATAATGGTTAACATTGCATTCTTGGGGGACGGGATAGCACAAGTATTTGAACGCCGTTGACTGCGGCGCTGACGTTCCTGAACAAAGGATAGTTAAGTTGGTCCGACTAATAATTGTCAAATCATCGAACTTCACTTGGAATGATAAATACATAGAACGATTACGATCGTGTCTTAACCGATAGATTCTCCTCAACATCATTACCTATAATAATCTAACATTTCTCATGTAACTACATAAGAGACGTGATACACGAGCATTTGAACGTTTTAATTTTCAGGTATTTCATGTAGTTATCGAATTCCTGAACGAAGGAAAGTCTTATGATACAACTGATAATCATAAAAGACAAATGTCCGCTTTGAAATGTGAATTTAGATAGTAGAACAATTCAAATTTTGATTTTGTGTTTGTCTTGTGTTGATGCCTGGATTAGGAATCATTCTCTTGTGAAACCTGCTTCCAGTATTATGGTAGTTTGTGTAGTAAGATATAATCTGACATGTTCAGTTATGGTAGACGGAAAGTGTGATATTAGGTCTGATAGATGACAATGGAAACCTGAACTGAAATCTAGATTGGATAGAGCGATTTGAACCAAACTTGGCTAGGAATTGTTTTGAATCATGTGAAACATATCGTTCTGTGGATGAATTCTCTGGAAACCAACGTGTTTAACTTGTTTGTGTGTACATTCATGCTGAAACTGGAGGCTATGGAAAGTGGATGATGATGATAGAAACCACTCATAAAAATACATTCAGATAGATAGAACAATTCAGAAACTAACTGATGTGATGGATGTGCTTGATGCATCTGAAACATCTTCCATTCAACATCCAACCTATAAATTTGAGTTATCTGGTTTGTGTGTGCGTTGGGTGGCATTCATTCGTTGAGGAAACATTCTCATCCATCTAATACAAATAACATTCTCACATGGAACCTTGAAATCTGAATTGACATACACAGATGAACACAAACTATCCTTTGATCCCTCGTCCAGTTTCTATATAGATTCTGTGTAAGTCGTCTAAGTATTGTATGTATACATTGCATAGTATATTTGTTTTGATTTTTCAGTTGACACATAATCCTGACAAATCTGATCCTGTAGAATAATCGTTGGAATGCATAAAAGACAAATATAATCATGAGAAATTTAACTGGGATGGTATTGTCACAAATTCTGAGACCTTGTTTTGTCGTTCTGCCTGCCTGTTCAACAGTTTGTAGCATTCTGAGATAATGTTTGGCATTTGATCGTGTTGATTTCGTATATGGAGTATGGTGAAGCCTATGGAAATTGAGGCATTTGATAGATTTAAACAGAGCTTTGAAATATAATGGAAACCTTTGTCCATCCTGTGATACATTCGTTCGATGGTTTGTGCGTGGCACTCCCTCCCTCTATATTTTGAATTATCTTGACGTTTTGTGTCTACGTTTGGTAGATATTGTACAGAGCGATTTGAACGTCTTGGTGGCTATGGAAACCAATTGAATTGTGAATCTGGATCCTGGTAGCTCAGTATTCAATGGAAACTAGCTGGAAATATAATTGATGAGATGGAACGCAACATTCTCAGCTGACATATGGAACCTTCCATATGATCCAACTTCTCTGTATCTGACGTATGGATTTCATGGTAGAGCATTCGAAACGATTCTTTCAGTTATGGAAACGTGGCTTGTGAAGCGGAAACTAACTGAGGATCATTCTGAAACAGACAATCTACCACTTGGATGATGATACGACGACGATACAAAAACTTGACTCATATTTGTGTGTTGATCCTCCGAAACGTTGGAATCGTTCTGTAAACATTCTGACGTTGTATGTAACATTGCTTAATATAATGTACACATGTTTAGGTATAATAATAACTGTCATGTAGGGTCTTGCAGATTAACAAGTAAATCCACATCGACCACAACATCCATAGTCTGTTGATACATCTGAAAACTCGGTTTAATGGTCTGTCATATATATCTATCCTGTGTTTGTGTACGTTGCATATAATGTAGGGCGTTTGAACTGCTTTAATTCTCAGTTATTAATGAAGCTAGCGATTGAATATTTGAACGGTCTGGCTGCATAATAATTCAAATCGTAAAAAACAGTGCATTGATTGATAAAATACACATGAACCTGGAAACGGTTGGTTCATCATCTTGATACATCTGAATTCAACTTCCGTGACGTCCAACCTGTGCTTCAGTTATCTAGTTTTGTTGTGTAGCATTCATAGCAGTTTGAAGCGCTTTCTTTCGTTGTGGATGAGACAATGGCTTGTGAACCGAGAGTAGTATGCAACTACAATACGTCTGCAAATAGGACGATACTCCTTGAAATGTGATTGATCATAGACGATTGATTGTGATAATATATATGGCCTGTGAAACTTTTTTAATCGTTTTGCCATAGAACATGCCAACCTCTGAGTTTATCTTGACGTTTTTCTGTATACATTGCATTGATAATGTCAGGAACCTGAACATTGATTTAATTTTCAGATGAAACTATGGTTCATCCTGGACATGTAGTTGATACAAGATAATACATCTCAAATCATAAAAACAAAGCTGGCTGAATATTCATCACATGGAACACGACCATGATATTGTGTTTGCATCTGAAACTCATCGTTCTGTGCCATATACAATGACGTCCTCTTATTTCTTAGTTTATCTTGACGTTTTCTACATTCGTGAGTTACAGAGACATTTGAACATTCTTTGAAATTTCGTTGGTGAAGCTAGCCGATGAATTGGAACATGTAGTTTGATACAGAGTGAAGTGCGTATGGATTGAGAATAATTCATGATAAACAATACAACAGTAATGGATCTGCTTTGATACATCTGAACGATTTGGGCGCCTTTTCCATATAATCCAACCTTATAGCGTTGTATTAAGCATTATTCATAAGATATAATGTAGATTCAACGTTTTAATTTTCAGTTAATAAAAGTAAACATGGGGACGGGTTAAAAATGGAATCTGATTACACAGAATCAAATTACAAAAATATGTCCTGCATCTGAATTGGAATCGTTCTTTGGTGTCAAAATCCTGCTGTTTGACACGGTCTTTGAAGGTCATTTAATTTTCCTACTGAAGCTATGGTTGCATTCCTGAACGAATGCTCTGTAACTAACATTCTGCAATCGTAAAAAAGGACGACTTTGCATTCAAATATTGAACTAGATACAGAATCAACCACAAACTTACTGCAATATATTGTGTTGATGCATCTGAACTGAGACGAATTTTCTGCCTGATGACGTGCTGTTTATATTTTGAGTTGAACATCTTGTAATGCTGACATTGGAAGTTTCGTGAAACGTGAACTTGTGAAGTGTTATCGTATAATACATATTCGAACCGTAAAAAACAGAATGTGATTATACATAGAACAATTGAACATCGTGGTAGTTGGTTTGATGTGTGATGGAACCTTCTCGTAGATACATCTGTCTAGTATTTTGAGTCATTCTGACGTTTGTGATGTATGCATTGTGGTATAATGTCAGAGCATTTGAACGTCTTTTGATTTTTCAGGTATTTCGTGGAGCTATGGAATGAATCTGAACCAAAATGTATAGTCTGATGCGATTGAGAAATGGTAGATGACGACTTGAAATATAATTAGATAATAAAACGATTACAAACTTCATGATGATGATATGCTTTGGTGCTTTGCCCAGTAGATGAACATCCTATAATTTAAGTTTATGCTGACGTTCTCTATGTATACGTTTCGTATAATGTAACTGGTAGTTTTCGTTCAGTGAAACCATAATTGTAAACAAAGGAAACGTCATCCTAGGTCCAGTGGTACAGTCTGATCGACGAACCTGATGATTAGATAATAAACACATATTCATATATATTCTGTAATCCTCAAACATTGGGTTTGTCAACATGTGTATATTTTGATTCTGTTTATGTATCTGCATTGAGTAATTGTACACAGCATTGATTTTTCAGTTCTAATGATGCTAGCGGATGATAGCGGGAAAGTCTGATGACGTCTGCGGAAAGTGGAGCTTTGCAGCTGAAATCTGACATACACGGATGAACGTCCATCATATTCTGTTGATTCTGAAACGTTTGGAATCGTTCTTTTTGTGCGTGGAGTAGAATTGCTTATCTTTGGAGTTCTGACGCTTCCTGTGTATACATTCTTTGAGTGTGATGTAGCGTTGAACATATAATTTTAGTTATGATGATAGCGATGCATGATCATTGAGATGATTGAAACTAAATGTGATTTGATGCACGGTATGGAGCTTTGCATGGTGTTCCTTCCTTTCATATGATTTGAATGGTTTGTGACGTTTTGTATACAATTGCATATGATACAGAGCATTTGAACGTCTATGGTCTGATAGAATTCTGGATGGAACCTGTGGAATCTGATATAGCAGAATGGAACCTTGAAACTTTGTGGTGGTATCTTCTCTTGATAGATTGAAACGTTTTCATCGTTCTTTGTGTGTGTGTGCATTCTTTGTGATCTTGCATTGCATTGAGTATAATGTTGGACAATTTCCTTGATCCTATTAATGGAACATCCTAAACGGTAGATGATGTAGTCAGAAAATACGTCCATCGTATAAAGCAGAGCGCTTTGAATCTGATGATAGATGAACACAATTATGATCATATATATTTCGTTCTCATGTCATTCCTATCTTAGTAGTCTAGCTTCCTATGTATACATTCTGACGTGGTAAGGCGGGGACGTCGTCCTTTGGCTGCCAAGTATTGAATTCCGTGACGAAGGAAAGTCTAGTAGGTCCGAGTACACATCTCGGGGCCGACTACACTTGAACAGATAAACAATTACAAATTTAATTCCATAGACTGTAACTTTATCTTGAAACATTAGGATTTCTCTTTGTCAAATTACCTCCCACGACTATTTATCTGACGTTCTGTATACATTGCTTCATAATGTACAGCATTTGATGGTGACGGTGGAGGTGGTAGCGGAGCGGAAAACCATATAATTGTAAATACGGTACACGCAAACCTATTTCATCATATATCTGTTTGATATAAAACGTTGGAATCTGACGTCCAACCTATATTTCAAGTTCTCTGACGTTTTCAATGTATACATCATAATGTGGCATTGGAACGTCCTTTCATTTATATGGAGTATCGTTGAATTCCCTCAGCAAAGGAAACCTAATCGTATGCAAATCAAGTGGAAGTCCTGAAACTGAACTCAGAATGTAATTGCATGGCGTATGGAAACCAAATTTGATGCCATGGTGAGGAAATATGGAAATTGCAGTTATGATGTAGCTTTGTGTTGATGATGTAGTTGTTTAATTTTCGTCTGGTGAATCACCTGAAAGAAAAGTCATGTAGTTCTGCAACTCACTCTCATGTTTGAAACGGGATTTGAACCTGATGGAGCGTTCAATTTTAATTCGTGGTGTGTTCATTTGAGTCGTTCTTTGTGACGTCAGTATCTCTGTGTAGTCGTTGAGCGTTTGTGTGTGCATTCATATGATATAACTACAGCGCTTTGAATTCTTTGAATAATATTTCTCAGAACCTCAATCATTGAGGACGACTTTGAAATGTAATTCAACTCAAACACAACATTCTCAGTGTGTAGCATTCTGAAACGTTTAATCGTTCTTTCCTTTCAACATCCAAACCTGTCTATTTATCTTCGTTCCATGATAATGTAAGGTGAACCCTTGAGTTTATCAATAAGGTACGAATTAAATTCAGACGAAGAAACCTAGTGTAGTCCCAAACACGTCTCAAATCATTCTCTGAAAATCAGATTGATGAACCATAAATTTCATCTGAGTTGTCTATCCTCAAACGTTAGATCGTTTTTCTCATTATTCCTACCCCATATTTTAGTTGATTTGAGGCATTTTTCCTATGTATACATTGCTTAAATTATGATGTATAGCAGTTTGATCGTCCTTTAATTTTGCAGTGGAGACTATCGTTGAATTTGTGAAACGGGAAAGTATCGTATACAGAATTGGTGCATAGTTGACAGAGCTCAGCTGGAAATCTGATTGTCAGATGGAACACGTGGTTGTTCTGTCTTTGTGAAACTAACTGGATATTTGATAGCTTTCTCAGTGTTTGTGTATACATTGCTTTGAGTTGAGGCCTATGGAAACATTCGTTCATTCTGATGGAGGCTGTGGAGTTCTCCGTCTGATGGATGATCGTTCGATGGTAGAAAAGGAAGCTGGCTTGAACTTCATGAACGCAGATAGACAACTCTTTCCAATATTCTGTGTTTGATACGTGAAACATTTGAATCGTTCTGTCCTGGATGAACCGTCTTACCTGTATATTTTAAATTATCTTGGCTCTTTTTGTATGTGTGCGTATGATGTAATGATTTGAATTCTCAGTTATTAATGAAGCTTTGAAACGGTATGTAACATACGGTAGATGGATTGAGAGCGGAGTATGGCACAGTGGAACACAAAAATATCTGTTGATTCTGAAACATTGCATTGCATTGTGAACATCCATCCTTGGAGTTTATCTAACATGGTGAGTATGATGTAAACACTCATTTTTAGTTATTGAAACGTGAATTGTAAACGGAGGCCTATCTAGGTCTAATACAGATGATCATTCACAGTAGAAAAGTGGACAATCTTGAATTGATAAACAAATCGATTTGAACATGGTGACCTCTGAGAATATTTCTTTGTAATATCATTTACGTCCTACCCCTATTTTATGTCATCTTAACTTATTATGTATACATTACTTAACATAATGTCACTTGACGTCTTTAATTTTAGGTATCGTGAACATGGATGACATGAAAAGAAAAGTCTGATATTATGACAAGTATGGCGATACACATATATCTGGTGGCTATCTGGTTGCCTACGCTTGCGCTGAAGTGAATATCTGGATTTGGTGTTTTGGCAAGTGGTAGACGTATTAGGACGAGGAAAGTAACTGGGTGGAAGGCAGATATGCCAACTAAATTTAAATTCTGAGACTTCCTGAAGTTAATTGACACCACGCTGAAAGTAGTGGCCCTTAAATTTAGAATTATGAATTGTCCTTCAATTGTAGATAAATGGCATTTGCGTAAATGTCGGCTAAAGTGAAAAAAAAAATGCATGGAGAAATCCATAGTGCCAACCTAATGATATAAAAGTCCTGAATAAAATGGCGGTTTGCCTAAATGTAGCGCTAAAATCGATAGGTAGGCATATAGCCAACCTAAATTTAAAATCGTGAAAATTCCCTCATATTGGACCGTGCGTAATGTTAGCGCTAAAGTGGAACATAAAAAAATTCAACGAAATGAGCAGTTCTGAATCTGCAGAGCTCACTTGTTTGCAGTATAATGGAAGATTTTCTCACTCCCGCTTTTATGGTGATTCGTAGTTTGAGTAGTATGACAAATGACGTCATTATTCTGCAGTTCATTTGAAATCCTTTCCACATCTGTAGAGCTGGCTGCAGGAGTTTGGTGATTTGGAACCGTCTGACGACATGCATTCGTATGTGGATTGTGGAGACGTGATAGCTCAGCCTATTCTGAGTTTGTTACATGTATCATTCTGAGAACATTCTTATTAGACAAATGTGGAATATTCTGATGTGCGACGATTTGTGACAGAATTCGTGACATATAATCTTCGTTAATATCTTCATGATAATAAAACAAT
>JAPTHL010000132.1:0-39769 GCA_028455855.1 Meloe dianella
TATGATTTTATCAAAAATTCATACAATTCTTACGTTTAACAGTCTCCATGGTTGAAAAAGTATATAGATTTGAATACGAATCTTAGACAGCAATCTAAAATGAATTTGAGAAAAATTTCTTCAAACTAATGAACAACTCTGTATTTGGTAAAACAATGGAGAATGTTGGTAAACATAAGGACATTAGATTAGTTACAAAATGGGAGGGTCGATGGGGTGCTAAAGCTTTAATTTCTAAGCCAAATTTCCATAGTTGTAATATATTTGATGAAAATGTTGTAATTATAGAAATGAATAAGTTAGAAATTAAGATGAATAAGCCAATTTATGTTGGATTCTCAATTTTAGATATATCAAAAATATTTCTGTATAATTTTCATTATGATTATATTTTAAAAAAATTCGGAAGTGAAAAATCAAAATTACTATATACCGATACTGATAGTTTAATATATCAGTTTTTTGTGGATGATATTTATAGTATAATAAAAGAAGACTGTAATAAGTATTTTGATACTAGTGATTATCCTCTTAATAACATATGGAATATACCCTTAGTCAACAAAAAAGTATTAGGTGTAATGAAAGATGAAAATTGTGGTAGAATTATGTTAGAATTTGTAGGATTGAGATCAAAAATGTATACCTATAAAGTTCAGGATAAAACAGATGTTAGAAAGTCTAAGGTGACTAAACTAAGTGCCATAAGAAAATTGACATTTGATGATTTTAAAAATGTATTATTTAATAACGATATCTTAACTAGAGAACAATATTCAGTAAGATCTGTAAAACATCAAGTTTTTACAGTAAAGCAACAAAAAATTTCACTTAGTCCATATGATGATAAGAGGATGATTAGTTCAAACTGTACTGATACGAAAGCTTGGGGATTTGTTGATATGGTTTAAATTTCCAGATGTCCAGGGAACTTACTTTCGAAGTGCAGAAGAACTTCATATCAATTTGCACGAAACACTTGAGAAATTATATATCAACTATTAATTATGATGGCGTTAAGCACATATTGGGAAAAATATTTGTATCCAATGATGTATTAACATATCAACGTCTACATGCTGCAAATTGTGAAATTTTGGAAGCTTTATTGGTTTCTAAAAAAGCAGAAGATGAATTTGTGAGTTCGATGAAAAATTATTTATATGATTTATTGTGGGATTATGACGATGTAGTCCCACCATTTACTGGAAGTTTGCTGGATATAGGTCATGTGTTAAACATTAAAAACAAAAACGTGAACTTTCCATTCGATTCATTGGACTATCAAAACTATTTAGTCCTGAATTTAGTATGCGATTCACCTGATACTGACCTAAGTAAAATGTCAATGAATAATATTTATAAAAAGTACAAAACAACTGAATATGTTGTTAATCAGCTGATGAACGATTCAATATATTATGCAAATCCAGAATTTTATTCAGTATTAAGAAGTGTACGCGAGACATTGAAAATTAATTACAAGTTCCAACCAATGGTAAAACCATCACATAAAAAAATGTTCAATTGGTTATTGGAAAATCTGCATCGATGAAAGATAAACAACCTGTTGGATGGAAGGATGGACCTGACTCAAAAATTTGGCCATCAACAAATCCTGAAGATTATAAAAATATCTATGATTTATTGGATTATAATTATAATAAATGAATGTATTTTCCCTCACCCCCTTTCTATAAATAGATGTCTAGAATAGATTTTTAGTCATTATTAATATAGTTGTAAGAGAAGCAACATGTTTCAAATTATACTTGCGACTATAATTGTCAACAATACGTTATATACATCGTGTCCATCTGATGCGATTCAATGTTTCACTGCACTAGATTATAACGACACTTATAGTGTTACATGGCCAACTCAATGGAAAAGAATGGAGATCAATATTTATGACAAATACTGCAAAGTTGCTCTTCCAGAAACAGAAAACAATGACATAATTTCCATCAAAGTTCGTTATTTTTTGAAAAATCTAACACATATTGACAGCCAATGGCAAAATGCTATAAGTAACAAATTTAATATAACTGATTATGTAAAGAAATCAGACTGTAAAATATTTGAGAAATGTAATTATCCAAATGTAGTTTTTTCATTTTTTCTTATGTTTATAGTTTCGTTGTGGATCACAATAATTGTTATGGTTTATAAATTTGTTGTAAAAAAACAATAAATGTCAGTATTAATAAAAATAAAGTTTTATTTTTAAAATCCCACTCTAATTATTTACACCTTAAACTAAATTATTTTTATCTATCCAACTGTTATGACGATTATCAAATCCTAACCATTTAACTAGTACCATGTTTCGCTTTTTACACAATACTTTTTCCACAAGATAAACATCTGGATGTTTACAATGTTGTAATTCTTGCTCGTAAAATGCACCTCGTATTATTTTTCCATTGTAATCTTGTAAAATATAAGTAACAGGATTAGTTAATTGTATTTTCTTAATGGTGAAAATTTCATTAGACCAATTTGGAGTGTAACCTTTAGCAAATAAACTACGATATTTGCTTATTCTAACCTTATCCTCAATTTTAAATTTTACATTTTTTAAATTTACAATTTTAATATTGCTATAACTATTTTCTAGTATTTCCTCTTCGTTTGTTTCGTTTACATCAATCGGCTTATAGCCAGTTGTACTATGTGGTGTTGAATTATATTATCAACAATTTGTGATAGTAACTCTAACCATTTATATGAACCTTGATAAGAAAATTCTTTCCACATTAATGATTTTAATGTTCGATTTGCACGTTCAACAATTGATGCTTTTTTATTGCTGAATGTTGAATAATGATTTATTCCCAATTGTTTAATTAGATGTGAAAATTCTTTATTGTAATTCTTTTCCCAAATCAGTTTGAAGGTTCTTGGGAATATTAGGTTTCTTTAGAATTTTTCTCATTGCATTAACAATTTCTTTTGCTGACTTTGTTTTTACCGGAAATGTCCAAATATATTTGCTAAATGCATTTATAACAACTAAAATATATTTATAACCAGCATTTTGTTTTGCATACGGCAGCATTTCAACCAAGTCCGCTTGGTATAAATCGTGTAGCCCTTTAATTATTACACGACGACGTTTAAAGTTCTTTCTTGCTGACTTGTGCAGTTCATTAACCACAGTTCTTTTTATATCACGCATGTATCTTTATTTTATAGTTAATAATAATTTCAATGTTTATTGTTGGATTTGGTACACCACCAGATCTAGGGAAAATTTTTATTATATCACCAGCAACTAATCGTTCGTTAACTAAGTCTAAAATTAGAATTCGTTTGTTTGAGTTCACACTTATTTCTAAATTTGGTACTGTTGATGTTATATGAGCCACTATGCCGCTTACAGGTGGTGGTAAACGATAGCTGTCTCTTCCGTTCATCAACACATATTGAGACCCAGTCCATTCTCCATCAATATTTATACGAAGATGTCCATTCAATGAATCAATTGTTGAAAGAAGTTCGATTCTAGTTATAAAATCATTTTTGGTTAAAAGATCTTTATTTGCTGAAGTAATTAAATCTCTAGCATCATTTTCAGTTATAAGATCTTTATTGGCTGAGGTGATTAATTTCTTGGCATTATCTTCGGTTATAAAGTCCTGATTATATAAAATAATCAATTTTTCAGTGTCGTCTTTAGTTATCAAATCGGCGTGTATGTGCCGTCCAAACTTATCAACACTCATAACGTAAATGATAATTATTATAAATAGCAGTTGTATTTATTGTATTAAATCTCGTCTCGCAATTCCTCAATTATGCTATTAATTTCATTTAAATGTGCATTATTACCACTTGCAGTTGAAGCTAATAATAATTTTAATCGATCCACCAACTCATTGGGATCATCGAAATAAACATATTGTATTGGTGCTGTTGAATATATATTTGATAACCCTCCTCCAAGTCGTAATTCTTTCTCTCGCTTTTTTTGTTTGTCTTGTTTCTTTCTCTAACACTTTTAAAATAGGTTTAATAATAAATTTATATTTATTACTTTTATTTCCAGCAATTTGTTGATCATGTAGAAAATGTCTTCTATGAGCATTTGTTAATATTACTATTAAGCCAAAATCTCTTAAATCCTCTTTAGTGTAAGTTTTTCTTGATGGATAGCTCTTAAAAACAAGCTCGTAAAAACCAGGTGTACCTTTAAATAATTGATCCTTTACTTGAATATCAGGACCAATGAACTTTGTTCAGAATCCCAAAAAAAATTCTATCTGTTGTCATATCATGTCTAAGATAAGTGTGATCATAATAATTTTTCGTATCTTTTATGTGACCTTTAACATAAATTCTTGGTAATTCATCGAATTGTTCTAAATATGCTGTAAATGTCTTCAGGAATTTCACTGAGTAATGTTTGATTCACTTCATCAAAATCCTCATCATCTTGTGGCGATAACGATGTATATTGAAATGTAGCGTCCATTGGTGTTGGATGTGGGGAGTCGTTAGGTAGAATTAAATCAAGTGAAGGTGGCCCTAGTGATGATGATGAAGTTTCTACTGGAGGAAATGATCTCCTAGGTAAACGTGATGATTTTGGAACGTTAGGTGATGACGTAAAAAAGTCAAATGAAGGTCGACCTGGCGATGTTGAATTTTCTACTGTAGAAACTGATTTCCTAGATAAACGTGGCGACTGTATCCATCGTTTGTTTTTAGCAGCCCAATGTTCATCTAAAGCCTGAGAGAAAACATTAGCTAATGGTTTATACTGTTTAACTAATCGTTCTTCAGTTTCCAATTCATTCGATTTTAACGCATCTAATTTGGCTTTTACATTTGCTCTTGTTTTAATTAACCGTTTAGTAATTTCTTTATTCATAACTGCAAACAGACAGATCAACCGTGTTCAACCGGTTCCTGTTCTAAAATAACCGTTAGTATTCTGTTACAGTTGTATTTATTGATCATTTTCTATATTGGTCGTTTGTCACATCAGCATTTTATTCAGAACTGCAAACAGATAAATAAAGAGTTTTCAAGCGGTTCCTGTGCTGTTAGTTTCCTGTTACTGCTGTTGGTTTCCTGTTACTGCTGTTAGTTTCATGTTACTGCTGTATATATTGATCAAATCCTCTTCTATATCGACCGTTATCGATATCGAAATCCTTATATATAACAAGAAAGCTATATCTATCACGCCAGCATAATGAACACATTTCACAAAAACTATTATATAACATATCTGTATTGACATGATCGTTATATATATGTTTTAAATTCATATCGTCTTGTTGGAAAACAATTATCATATTTGCATTGTCACGGATGAGGTGTTTAGGTATGTGAGCATATGTTTGACAGAGATAGAAACAATCAACACATTTATGTCTTCCCATGCTAAAATAATTTTGTATAATTTTCTGCGCACTCGTTATTACATCATCAAATACGAATATAGAATTAACTTTCGCATTTGAGGGATCCATAATTTCTTGATTATTATCAAATTCATGATAGCCAATTCCCTTAAGTGGTTTCAACAAGTTTCGCAAATATTCATATTTTGGTTGATAAAGTGATTTACTGTATAGATAAACATTTTCAAATCGAAGACCATTTAAGTCTTCCAATAAACTTATCATAACGTTTGTTTTACCACAATTTGACGGACCGCATATAATACATCTAATTGTGGATGGTAATAACTTGCCATGTCTCCGAAATAATTGTTTTTGTCTTACTATATTACCAAATATCGGATTGGAAGACTACAGTGTTGCTTTATTAAACGCATTTCGATTATTAACTGATCAATTGCTGTTACTCATTTATATATAAACCTTGAACTACTATAATCTTCTCATTTATTTAAAAGATTCAGCTATATAAAGACGTTTATTATGATAGTGACTGCTAATCAACCACCACCCTTCAAACAAAAAGGACGTGGTTTAATCAACACGCTTATTGATAAACTTCCATTTGAACTTCATATTCCTACGTACAATTATTGTGGACCAGGTACAAAATTAAATAAACGATTAGAACGAGGAGATAAAGGAATTAATCCCCTAGACGAAGCGTGTAAAGAACACGATATTGCATACTCTCAATATAAAGATCTCGAAAATCGACATCAAGCTGATAAAAAATTAGCTGACAAAGCAAAAGAACGTATAACAGCTAAAAATTCAAGTTTTGGTGAAAAAGTAGCTGCATTAGGTGTTACTGGTATAATGAAAGTTAAAAGAAAATTTGGCATGGGAATTAAAAAAAGAATAAGAAGGAGACGATCTAAAGCGGTTAATTTACAATCGGCGTTTCGTAAAGCTCGAGCAGCAATTAAAAAAAATAAAACTAACGATTTAAATACAGCTGCCAATATTGCTATGGATGCACTTAAAGGGATTAAGAAAATTAAATCAAAATCAAGAAATATTCCTGTACCGAAAACTGGTGGGATTTCACCGTTAATACCCATATTTGCCGGATTAAGTGCGCTTTGTGCTTTAGCCGGCGGCGCATCTCAAATTGCAAGCGCCGTTAATAAAGCTAGATCAGCACAACAAGGATTAAAAGAAAGTGAACGACATAATCGACACATGGAATCTATCGCAATGGGTAAAGGTTTATATTTGAAGCCATTTAAGAGAGGCCTTGTATTATATTTGCAACCGTATTCATCCAAAAAAAAACTTCCAATAAAATTACCACATCGTGCATTGACAAATATCGATTTATATAATTATGCTATCAACAAACTTCAAATTCCAAATTTTCGTGGAGTGTTTATGCAAGATAAATTACCGCGTAAAATGGAAAATGTCGAATGTGGAATAATCAATTTGGATAGTAGTAAAGGTGAAGGTACACACTGGACAGCATATTGGAAGAAAAATAATATTATTGATTATTTTGATTCATTTGGAAATTTGAAGCCACCACCACGATTAATAAAATATTTTGAAAGTTCATTGAATAAAAATCTACAAATCTATTATAACTATGAGCGATTTCAAGATTTCAATCAACAGAACTGCGGACATTTATGTCTAGAATTTCTTTATCAATGGATGTAAACAGCTACTATCTTCATTAAATCCTTGTTTGTAATACAATGCGGACGTTTATATTAAGTGGAAATTCTTCTGTTTTATCAGCAGACTATTATCCTCCTATCGATTTACGTGATGATGGATACGGGTATGTTTTAGGATTAATTAATTTTGAAGCTTTCAACGCAATTCCGAATATTGATAAGAAAAATAATAAATTTTACATAGGTGGTATAGAGATTACTATTCCAACAGGTGCATATGAACTCACTGATATTGAAAAATATTTAGAAAAAGAAATTTCAAAACAAAATGCTTTAAAACCAACTTTTAATTGTTCGCTAAGTTTGTATGCAAATTCAAATACATTACAATGTCATATTAAATGTTCACATCTAATTGATTTTAATCGATCAAATACAATTGCTGATCTATTAGGTTTTGAGCATATAAACTTAATACCAACTATTCTGCATGTATCTAAGAAGCCTGTAAATATTTTGAAAGTAAATGCAATTAAAATTGAATGCAATATAACGACAGGATCGTATTCTAATAATCAGTTGGGGTACACTATTCATGAATTTTTTCCTGATTCACCACCTGGATTCAAAATTATTGAGAGACCTCAAAATGTTATATAATTACCAATTAATACGCATGTCATAAATAACATAATACTTAAAATAATTGATCAAAATGGTGAGATAATTAATTATAGAGAGGAAACCGTAACGATAAGGTTGCATTTAAAACAGCTCTCCGAAAATGGTTATTAAATATAATAACAGTAAAACAATAAGAATCAATACATCTTATAGTAATATCAGTTATAATCAGACTGTCAAGCAGTTGACACCTGACAATATTGTCTATTTAAGATCAATTGGCTTACGGCCTAAATAAAAATTAGTATTTTAAATGTGGGTGAGAGAATTCGAATTGATAATTCATTAGTCAGAATCGAAAAACATCCTCATTTATCATATGCTACGACATCATTTGAAAACAACGATGAAATTAGAATTCCAATTCAACAAACTGATGTTTATACACTGCCTTCATCCAGTTACATCTATATAGAAGGAAAACTGGTTAAATCAGCTGATAATGCAAAATCTGCAACTGCAAAATTTGTCAATAATTTTGTTGGTCATTTATTTGAAGAATTACGCTATGAAATTGGTGGGAAAGTAATTGACCGTGTACGTAATCCGGGTATTGCCACCACTTTGAAAGGTTATGCATCATTTAATATAAACAAAAGTTTCAAACTACAAAACGCTGGTTGGTCTTTTGGTATGATTGTACATATTCAGTATCAATTGAGGATGGAAATTTTAATGTTTGTGTTCCGCTAAGTATGTTAATGGGATTCTGTGAAGATTCTAAAATAATTATTCTCAACGTTAAACAAGAATTGATTCTTATTCGTTCAAATTCAGATGAAAATAGTATTATTAACACCACAGCAGATGAGCTTATGAAAGTAATAATAACAAAACTTGTTTGGAACGTACCACATATATCAGTCGATGATACAGAGCGACTTAATTTATTGAAATATGTCGAACGTGGAACCGAGCTGGACATGTCTTACAGAACGTGGGAATTGCAAGAACTACCTCTAGTACCTCAAACAACTAAAAATTCCTGGACTGTAAAAAGTACATCTCAACTAGAGAAACCACGTTACATAATTTTTGGATTACAAACAAGCCGTAAAAATAAGGCTGATAAAAATGCTAGCCTATTTGATAATTATAATTTGAACAATGTCAAATTGTTTTTAAACTCTGAACAATATCCGTATAATAATTTAAATTTAAATTTTGGTAAAAATCAATATGCCACATTGTATGAGATGTATGCTCATTTCCAAGAATCGTATTATGAACGACAAAACGAACCAATGTTAACGCCATCTCAATTTTTAAAATATACACCAATAGTAGTAATTGATTGTTCAAGGCAAAATGAATTACTAAATACAGGAACAGTAGATATTCGTATAGAATTTGAATCATATAATAATATACCAGCCAGTACAAGTGCCTATTGTTTGATATTACATGATCGAATTGTCAAATATAATTCACTTACTGGTAGTATAAAATCAATGTAAATCTCAAAGCGCATTTAGTTGTTTATCAGACACGATGGCCGACGAAGCAATTATTGATGTGCAAGGTTTTCAAATTAATAAGAATTTTTTATGTAAAGAATTGGCAATTATAAAACCAAATGAATGTTGTTGTAGAATTCATGTGTTATTTAATTTTCCAATTGAATTGGAACATTTATCACAAAGTGCCCAAAGATAAATAAATTGGGTTACAAGAAACCTTCATGGTCTTCAATGGTACTCGGTACCCAACAATAAAATTAATCCTCAACCATATGAAAATTTAACATTTGTGCTACAGCATCACTTAGAAAATGTTAACATGGTTTTTGTGAAGGGATTGGACAAAAAGAAATTTCTATCTCAATTTTTACCCAGCAACATTGTAATCACAGATTTGGTTGGAGCACCAAATTTAAGACAATTAACAAAAGATTATGTGAGTCATAATCATATGTATAATTGTGGTCATGTCGACTATTGTACAATCAATTATGTTCATGCAATCAATAATTGGTTACATGAAAATCGATAAAATCAAGCACAATTTTCTTCAGTATTAACAAGTGAATGCTATAAGTAATTATGTAAATCTAATCAGAATGTAAAAATTTGAACAAAGTAATTCGTTATGAATCACAATAATTGGTTTGGTTTATATTGTTATAAAAAAAAAAAATGTCAACAATCATGACGTAAATGATAATTATTGTAAACAGCACTTGTATTTATTCTATTAAATCCCGTCCTCGCAATTCCTCTAATTTCTTTATTCAGAACTGCAAACAGACAAATCAACCGCTTTCAAGCGGTTCATGGGCTGTTAGTTTCCTGTTACTGTTGTATATATTAATCAAATCCTCTTTTATATCGACCGTTATCGTTACGTATAGCAAGAAAGCTATGTTTATCACGCCAACATAATGAACACATTTCACAAAAACTATTATATAACATATCTGTATTGACATGATCGTTATATACAGGGCGTTTCACCTATATCTCCTCCCCTTGCTTCGCGCTAGGCACTTTCAAGGCCATTGATGAATCATACAAGATGAGTCACGCATTTTTGGATACAGTATTTTAAATTAACTATAATAATGAATATATATTATTTAAAACAAAAATTAATAATAATAATAATAATAATAATAATGATATTAATCATAATAATCATAATAGTAATAATATTGTAATAATAATAATAATAATAATAATAATAATAATAATAATAATAATAATAATTGTAATAATCCCCTCACCCCCTACGGTAAAACCGTTCTTCTACTGCCCCTAAAATTATAAATTTTTTTTTAGAAATTTATATGAAATTCTAAAAATTAAACTTACAATCTGCCAAATACCACCCAATTTGGGCATCAAAACACCAGGGGTGAGGGGGTCGTTATCACAATTCTCTTCTTCTAAGAATATAAAATAAGACAATGTTAACTTTACGACTAAATTAGAAGGGGTACTTACAATCTTCATCGTCCACTGGTGACGGTGGTAGCGTTTGTGGTGTTGTATCGTCGTCTATAAAAACAAATTATATGTTTTTTAGAAATTTTCAACAATTCAAAAAAAATAAACTTACCGTCTACTATGCTCACATGATTATTATCATCATTATCACCATCATCATCATCATCATCATCATCGGAAATGATGATCACGGTGGGGAATATCAATGGAGTTGATGATGACGATGATGATGGTGCCCCTTGCACCAAATCAAATAATCCAGCTACAAATAATAATAATAATAATAATAATAATAATAATAATAATAATAATAATAATAAGATACAAAACTCAAAAATTCAACATACACTCAGCAATTATTGATGTTGATGTTGATGCTGATGCTGTAGCTGATGATAATGGTACCTGTATATATTCACTTATATCGGCTACAAGAAAAAAAATATATAGAAATTTTCAACAAATCTCAAACATTAAACTTACACTCTGCAATCACCACTGGCAACTCATTGACACCATTGCCGTCACCATCACCATCATCATTAATAAGAATTATGGTTGATGCCGAGTCCGTCATTGCTGATGCTCTAATAAATTGTACAAATCTTCTAATATTTCATTATCCAAAAAAATTTTTTTATTAAAAATATTATTTTTATTTATATATTCAATATTTTTTTACCCATTTTTTCTTTAATATAAAATTAACACTAACTTTACCAGAGAAAATGCATAGCATATATACTAAGAAAATGCTATATCAGCATTTTCGTTTGCAATTAATAGTTCATTTTTATTAATAGTTCAAGATCACCATTAATATATCCCTACAGATAACAATTGTTATACTTTTGATGAGATTTTTAATTCATTAGTTTTTACATTAAACAGTTCAATATCACCTGATTTTTTTTAATTTCTTTTTTATTCACCCCTATTGACAATTTATGTAAATTAGGTAACTCTTAAAAAAATCATAATTATAATGTAAAAAATAAATTGATAATGAAATTTGATGGATTTATAAAATTTCATTATCAATTTATTTTTTATATTATAATTATGATTTTTTAAAAATTACATAATCTGCATAAATTGTCAATAGGGATGAATAAAAAAGAAATTAAAAAAAATCAGATGATCTTGAACTATTAATAGCTATCATGAATCAATTGTTTATTGCAAAAATGAATTATAGATCTCAACAAAAGTATAACAATTGTTATCTGTAGGGATATATTAATGGAGATCTTGAACTATTAATTGTATTTTCTTAATATATGAATGCTATCAGCTTTTTTTCGGAAATGTGCTCTGAATTCCACTTCTTTATATTAGTACCTTTATCAATAATAATATAATTACGAGTATTGAATGTTCATATATCAACTGTATTATCTGATAGTTTTATAAAATTTCATTATCAATTTATTTTGTATATTATAATTATGATTTTTTAAAAATTACATAATCTGCATAAATTGTCAATAGGGATGAATAAAAAAGAAAATAAAAAAAATCAGGTGATCTTGAACTGTTTAATGTAAAAACTCCTCACCCCTGGTGTTTTGATGCCCAAATTGGGTGGTATTTGGCAGATTGTAAGTTTAATTTTTAGAATTTCATATCAATTTCTAAAAAAAAAATTATAATTTTAGGGGCAGTAGAAGAACGATTTTACCGTAGGGGGTGAGGGGATTATTACAATTATTATTATTATTATTATTATTATTATTATCAATATTATTACTATTATTATTATTATTATTATTAATTATTGTTTATTATTACTATCATCAATTTTTGTTTTAATATATCATTATTATACGTATTTTCACAAAAACTTTTATTTATATTTCAGGTGTTTCACCTAAAGGACCCCCCCTCGGCATTTCTGTTGTTTACCAAAACAATCGAGTACCGAGTTAGAGGTTTGTTAAATCTGTTTATAACACAACGACATCTATAACAATAGCAATGAATGCAATGTCAGTATAAACAGTATTAGCACAGTTTACTGCATTTCTAAAGTTAAAATAGCTCATTATAGATTTTTGTTTTTCCAAATCTTTCTCAATGTCAGTATCTTATTAGATCATTTCACCTTAGCTATTTAATTATTTAATCATGCAGTACCATCACCTGATAGAAACAATAAATTTTCTATCAATATTCGATTTTAATAAATTAAAAATGTAATCAAAATTAATTACGTCAATCTTCTTGTCGTCGAGACACTACATCAGTACAAGAAAATCGTTTCTTAATCTTTGTTAGTTTGGAAGAAAAGTGCCAAAGAAAAATTCACTTTACAGAGGTTTGTTAAATCTTTTTAAAACACAACGATATCAATAACAATAGCATTTTAAAGTTGAAAAGAGCTCAGTAATTAATTGATTTTACTATCGCATAGTTAGAGGTGTAGGTTAAATCTGTTTATTGCTGAATTGTACATTAGGTGACCCCATTTAGGGTGATGAAAACCGTATTCGAGTATTTTGGTAAACAACGAAATGCCGTAGAGGAGGGTGATAGAAAAACAATAAATTGTCTATTAATATTCGGTTTTAATAATTTAAAAAGGTAATCAATATCAATTACGGATTTTTTTGCTCATTTCTCGAATGCATCTGTGTTTCTTGTAATTGCACTGACCTAGGGTGATAAAACTGCTTATGTTACCGTCAGCATTCCATAAGATACGTAGTAAATAGTAGTAAACAAATGGTATCTTTCAAAACAGATCATCGGATTTCAACCTGATCAGTACAAAATAAAATTTCACTATAATAAAATCGCTAAAGTGATAATATCCGATGATCTGTTTTAAAAAGATTCCATTCGTATACTATGGTTTACAACATTTGTCAGGAAATGCTGACGATACAAAAGTAGAAAAAAACATATGATTACTTGGAAATGAACAAAGAAGATTGACGTAATTTAACGACCCCCCTCACCTCTGGTGTTTTGATGCCCAGATTGGGTGGTATTTGGCAGATTGTAAGTTTAATTTTTAGAATTTCATATCAATTTCTAAAAAAAATAATTATAATTTTAGGGGCAGTAGAAGAACGGTTTTACCGTAGGGGGTGAGGGGATTATTATAATTATTACTATTATTATTCATTATTATTATTATTTATTATTATTATTATCAATATTATTATTATTATGATTATTATGATGATGATTATTATTATTATTATTATTATTATTATTATTATTAATTTTTTGTTTTAAATAAAATATATTCATTATTATAGTTAATTTTCATAAAATACTTTTATTTAATATATATATATATATATATATATATATATATATATAAAATTTATTTTTGCTGGATAATTATTTTTCAACTCCTTGATAAAGATTACTGTTGTAGTTGTTGGTGTTGTTGTCGTTGTCGACTTGACCATCATCTGACATGTAATAATCAACTTCGTTTTCCATTTTGTAAGCTTCAAATTTTATAGATTCAGGTAACAAAATTTCATTCATCCATTTTTCTTCTAATTTTAATAAGTCTTGATATGGATACAATGATTTGAAACATTTTGCTAATTCTAGCAGTTCGATTACAGTTAGCTGTTTTAACGTATCATTAAGCATATAATATAAGGACATGCTGATAGTGTCAACTTCTATGAAACACTAAATTTGATTTTATCGGTTTTGGATAATAACATTTCTCAAATTTTTTACAGTCTGATTTCTTTACATAATCAGTTATATTAAATTTGTTACTTATAGCATTTTGCCATTGGCTGTCAATATGTGTTAGATTTTTCAAAAAATAACGAACTTTGATGGAAATTATGTCATTATTTTCTGTTTCTGGAAGAGCAACTTTACAGTATTTGTCATAAATATTGATCTCCATTCTTTTCCATTGAGTTGGCCATGAAACACTATAAGTGTTGTTATAATCTAGTGCAGTGAAACATTGAATCGCATCAGATGGACACGATGTATATAACGTATTGTTGACAATTATAGTCGCAAGTATAATTTGAAACATGTTACTTGTCTTAAAACTATATCAATAATGACTAAAAACCTATTCTATAGATCCATTTATACTTTAATACGATCATGGCAATACAGATATGTTATATAAAAGTTTTTGTGAAATGTGCTCATTATGCTGGCGTGATACATATAGCTTTCTTGCTATACGTAACGATAACGGTCGATATAAAAGAGGATTTGATTAATATATACAACAGTAACAGGAAACTAACAGCCCATGAACCGCTTGGAAACTGTTGATTTGTCTGTTTGCAGTTCTGAATAACATGTTGATGTGGCAAACGGTCAATATAAAAGGGGATATATATATATATAGATATATATATATATATGTATATATATATACATATATATATATATATATATATATATATATATTCAATGATTTTGGTAAACAGAAGAGGATTTGATCAATATATACAGCAGTAACAGGAAACTAACAGCACATGAACCGCTTGAAAGCTGTTGATTTGTCTGTTTGCATTTCTGAATAGAATGTTGATGTGACAAACGGTCAATATAGGTTGATCTGTCTTGCAGTTATGAATAAAGAAATTAGAGGAATTGCGTGAACGGGATTTAATAGAATAAATACAACTGCTATTTATAATAACTATCATTTACGTCATGATTGTTGACATTTATTTTTTGTTTTTTACAATATAAACTAAACCAATTATTGTGATTCATAACGAATTACATTGTTCAAATTTTTACATTCTGATTATCTTTACATAATTACTTATATCATTCACTTGTTAATACTGAATAAAATTGTGGTTGATTTTATCGATTTTCATGTAACCAATTATTGATTGCATGAACATAATTGATTGCACAATAGTCGACATGACCACAATTATACATATGATTATGACTCACATAATCTTTTGTTAATTGTCTTAAATTTGGTGCTGCAACCAAATCTGTGATTACAATTTTGCTGGGTAAAAATTGAGATAGTAAATTTCTTTTTGTCCAATCCCTTCACAAAAACCATGTTAACATTTTCTAAGTGTTGCTGTAGCACAGATGTTAGATTTTCATATGGTTGAGTATCAATTTTATTGTTGGGTAGAGAGTACCATTGAAGACCATGAAGGTTTCTCGTAACCCAATTTATTTGTCTTTGGGCACATCGTGATAAATGTTGAAATTCAATTGTAAAATTAAATAAAACATGAACTCTACAACAACATTCATTTGGTTTTATAATTGCCAATTCTTTACATAAGAATTTCTTATTAATTTGAAAACCTTGTACATCAATAATTGCTTCGTCGAACATCGTGTCTGATAAACAACTAAACCAGTAAAGGAATTTTATTACACAATTGGATTATGTAATATCAAACAATATGCACTTGTATTGGCTGGTAGCTTAAACTTCAATTAAACAATACTGATTCAAAGCACACCAATATTCCACTATTTATACTAAAATACTGTATCCAAAAATGCATGACTCACCTTGCATGATTCATCAATGGCCTTGAAAGTACCTAGTGCGAAGCAAGAGGCAGGAAATAGGAGGGGATAAATTAATTTAATCTTATTTAGAAATTCTGTACTTACTTGGAAAATCGAAGAAGATGTCGACATTTTCACAATAAAAAATCAACTGAACTACAGCACACCTGCATTTCACTATTTAAATAAAAAATTATAAAATCATGACACAGATGTATGATTTATCAAATATCCTTGACCCATTTAGTTATGACTCATCATGTATGATTCATCAATGGCCTTGAAAGTGAATAGTGCGAAGAAAGGGGAAGAAACAGGAGGGGATGGAAAACAAAACCATGACTCATCATGTATGATTCATCAAAATTTCCTTGGAGGACAGAAATGGAAGGGATAGGAGGGGGAAAGGAGGGGAAAGGAGGGGGAAGAAGAGCGGATGAGAAAGCGGCCAAAAATTAGCCACGGTGACGTCATCACAAAGCAACGGCATTAGCGCTATCGTTGGGGGGGATATATAGGGGGCTAACATTACCCAATTTTGAATTTGCCGCGTGTGCAAAGGGCTACATATAGTTTTCATATTTCCCGACAACAGCGCCACCGGTGGTGACGGAGTTGGCACTAGTGATTGACGTAAGGGTGGGGGTAGGGGGCGACACGAGCACCACCTGGCATGCAGCGGTGAAAAGCTGAACTAGGGGATAGGAAAAGCGATGCGAGCGCCACCATGGCAGCGGTGGCGAAAAGGTGAACTTGTGGCCTGGAACCAGCCTCTCTATACTACTGACGTTCAAATGCTCTGTACATTATATCTTATGCAATGTATACATAGAAAACGTCAAGATGACTTAAAATATAGAGGTAGGACGTAATTTGACACTGGGATAGAACGATTACAAACGTTTCAGAGGTATCAAACACAGATATATGATGGAATTAAATTTTGTAATCGTTCTATGTATCTAATCAGATTTCAAGTGGAGCTCTGTCTTTTTTACGATTTGAGACGTATTTACTCTGTATTAGACCTAGGATGAGACTTTCCTTCGTTCAGGAATTCAATCGATAGCTTCATTAATAACTGAAAATTAAAAGACGTTCAAATGCTCTGTACATTATATCTTATGCAATGTATACATAGAAAACGTCAAGATAACCTAAAATATAGAGGTAGGACGTACATTTGACACTGAGAAAGAACGATTACAAACGTTTCAGATGTATCAAACACAGATATATGATGGAATTAAAGTTTTGTGATCGTTCTGTGTATCTAATCAGATTTCAAGTGCGAGCTTTGTCTTTTTACGATTTGAGACGTATTTACTCTGTATTAGACCTAGGATGAGACTTTCCTTCGTTCAGGCATTCAATCGATAGCTTCATTAATAACTGAAAATTAAAAGACGTTCAAATGCTCTGTACATTATATCTTATGCAATGTATACATAGAAAACGTCAAGATAACCTAAAATATAGAGGTAGGACGTAATTTGACACTAGAAAGAACGATTACAAACGTTTCAGACGTATCAAACACAGATATATGATGGAATTAAATGTTGTAATCGTTCTATGTATCTAATCAGATTTCAAATGGAGCTCTGTCTTTTTCAGAATTTGAGACGTATTAGTCTGTATTAGACCTAGGATGAGACTTTCGTTCGTTCAGGAATTCAATCGCTAGCTTCATTAATAACTGAAAATTAAAAGACGTTCAAATGCTCTGTACATTATATCTTATGCAATGTATACATAGAAAACGTCAAGATAACCTAAAATATAGAGGTAGGACGTCATTTGACACGGGAAAGAACGATTACAAACGTTTCAGAGGTATCAAACACAGATATAAGATGGAATAAAGTTTTGTGATCGATCTATGTATCTAATCAGATTTCAAGTGAAGCTTTGTCTTTTTTACGATTTGAGACGTATTTACTCTGTATTAGACCTAGGATGAGACTTTCCTTCGTTCAGGAATTCAATCGATAGCTTCATTAATAACTGAAAATTAAAAGACGTTCAAATGCTCTGTACATTATATCTTATGCAATGTATACATAGAAAACGTCAAGATAACTTAAAATATAGAGGTAGGACGTAATTTGACACGAGAAAGAACGATTCCAAACGTTTCAGATGTATCAAACACAGGTATATGATGGAATTAAATTTTGTAATCGTTCTATGTATCTAATCAGATTTCAAGTGGAGCTCTGTCTATTTTTACAATTTGAGACGTATTTACTCTGTATTAGACCTAGGATGAGACTTTCCTTCGTTCAGGAATTCAATCGCTAGCTTCATTAATAACTGAAAATTAAAGACGTTCAAATGCGCTGTACATTATATCTTATGCAATGTATACATAGGAAAACGTCAAGATAACTTAAAATATAGAGGTAGGACGTCATTTGACACGGAAAGAACGATTCCAAACGTTTCAGAGGTATCAAACACAGATATATGATGGAATTAAGTTTTGTAATCGTTCTATGTATCTAATCAGATTTCAAGTGAAGCTTTGTCTTTTTAACGATTTGGGACATATTTACTCTGTATTAGACCTAGGATGAGACTTCCTTCGTTCAGGAATTCAATCGATAGCTTCATTAATAACTGAAAATTAAAAGACGTTCAAATGCTCTGTACATTATATCTTATGCAATGTATACATAGAAAACGTCAAGATAACTTAAAATATAGAGGTAGGACGTAATTTGACACGAAAAGAACGATTACAAACGTTTCAGAGGTATCAAACACAGATATATGATGGAATTAAATTTTGTAATCGTTCTATGTATCTAATCAGATTTCAAGTGGAGCTCTGTCTTTTTCACGATTTGAGACGTATTTACTCTGTATTAGACCTAGGATGAGACTTTCCTTCGTTCAGGAATTCAATCGATAGCTTCATTAATAACTGAAAATTAAAAGACGTTCAAATGCTCTGTACATTATATCTTATGCAATGTATACATAGAAAACGTCAAGATAACTTAAAATATAGAGGTAGGACGTCATTCGACACGGGAAAGAACGATTCCAAACGTTTCAGAGGTATCAAACACAGATATATGATGGAATTAAAGTTTTGTAATCGTTCTATGTATCTAATCAGATTTCAAGTGGAGCTTTGTCTTTTTGACGATTTGGGACATATTTACTCTGTATTAGACCTAGGATGAGACTTTCCTTCGTTCAGGAATTCAATCAATAGCTTCATTAATAACTGAAAATTAAAAGACGTTCAAATGCTCTGTACATTATATCTTATGCAATGTATACATGGGAAACGTCAAGATAACTTAAAATATAGAGGTAGGACGTATTTGGCTCGAGATAGAACGATTCCAAACGTTTCAGAGGTATCAAACACAGATATATGATGGAATTAAATTTTGTAATCGTTCTATGTATCTAATCAGATTTCAAGTGGAGCTCTGTCTTTTTACGATTTGAGACGTATTTACTCTGTATTAGACCTAGGATGAGACTTTCCTTCGTTCAGGAATTCAATCGATAGCTTCATTAATAACTGAAAATTAAAAGACGTTCAAATGCTCTGTACATTATATCTTATGCAATGTATACATAGAAAACGTCAAGATAAACTAAAATATAGAGGTAGGACGTCATTCGACACGGGAAGGAACGATTCAAACGTTTCAGAGGTATCAAACACAGATATATGATGGAATTAAGTTTTGTAATCGATCTATGTATCTAATCAGATTTCAAGTGGAGCTCTGTCATTTTTCACGATTTGAGACGTATTTACTCTGTATTAGACCTAGGATGAGACTTTACTTTGTTCAGGAATTCAATCGCTAGCTTCATTAATAACTGAAAATTAAAAGACGTTCAAATGCTCTGTACATTATATCTTATGCAATGTATACATAGGAAACGTCAAGATAACTTAAAATATAGAGGTGGACGTAATTTGACACTGAAAGAACGATTCCAAACGTTTCAGAGGTATCAAACACAGATATATGATGGAATTAAGTTTGTAATCGTTCTATGTATCTAATCATATTTCAAGTGGAGCTCTGTATTTTTTACGAATTTGAGACGTATTTACTCTGTATTAGACCTAGGATGAGACTTTCCTTCGTTTCAGGAATTGAATCGATAGCTTCATTAATAACTGAAAATTAAAAGACGTTCAAATGCTCTGTACATTATATCTTATGCAATGTATACATAGAAAACGTCAAGATAACTTAAAATATAGAGGTAGGAAGTAATTTGACACGAGATAGAACGATTGCAAACGTTTCAGAGGTATCAAACACAGATATATGATGGAATTAAAGTGTTGTGATCGTTCTATGTATCAATCAGATTTCAAGTGGAGCTCTGTCTTTTTCACGAATTTGAGACGTATTTACCCTGTATTAGACCTAGGATGAGACTTTCCTTCGTTCAGGAATTCAATCGATAGCTTCATTAATAACTGAAAATTAAAAGACGTTCAAATGCTCTGTACATTATATCTTATGCAATGTATACATAGAAAACGTCAAGATAACTTAAAATATAGAGGTAGGACGTCATTTGACACGAGAAAGAACGATTCCAAACGTTTCAGAGGTATCAAACACAGATATATGATGGAATAAAGTTTTGTGATCGATCTGTGTATCTAATCAGATATCAAGTGCGAGCTTTGTCTTTTTGACGATTTGAGACATATTTACTCTGTATTAGACCTAGGATGAGACTTTCCTTCGTTCAGGAATTCAATCGATAGCTTCATTAATAACTGAAAATTAAAAGACGTTCAAATGCTCTGTACATTATATCTTATGCAATGTATACATAGAAAACGTCAAGATAACTTAAAATATAGAGGTAGGACGTATTCAAAAACGATTCAAGGTATCAAATCATAAGTATATGATGGAATTAAAGTGTTGTGATCGTTCTATGTATCTAATCAGATTTCAAGTGGAGCTCTGTCTTTTTCACGATTTGAGACGTATTTACTCTGTGTTAGACCTAGGATGAGACTTTCCTTCGTTCAGGAATTGAATCGATAGCTTCATTAATAACTGAAAATTAAAAGACGTTCAAATGCTCTGTACATTAAATCTTATGTCATGTATACATAGAAAACGTCAAGATAACTTAAAATATAGAGGTAGGACGTAATTTGACACGAGAAACAACGATTCCAAACGTTTCAGACGTATCAAACACAGGTATATGATGGAATTAAGTTTTGTTATCGTTCTATGTATCTAATCATATTTCAAATAGTGCTCTGTCTTTTTTACAATTTGAGACGTATTTACCCTGTATTAGACCTAGGATGAGACTTTCCTTCGTTCAGGAATTGAATCGATAGCTTCATTAATAACTCGAAAATTAAAAGACGTTCAAATGCTCTGTATATTATATCTTATGCCATGTATACATAGAAAACGTCATGATAACTTAAAATATAGAGGTAGGGCGTCATTCGACACGGGAAAGAACGATTCCAAACGTTTCACAGGTATCAAACACAGATATATAATGGAATAAACTTTTGTGTTCGATCTGTGTATCTAAGCAGATTTCAGGTGAAGCTTTGTCTTTTTAACGAATTGGGACATATTTACACTGTATTAGACCTAGGATGAGACTTTCTTTCGATCAGGCATTCAATCTATAGCTTCATTAATAACTGAAAATTAAAAGACGTTCAAATGCTCTGTACATTATATCTTATGCAATGTATACATAGAAAACGGCAATATTATTCAAAATATAGAGGTAGGACGTAATCTGACACGAGAAAGAACGATTCCAAACGTTTCAGAGGTGTCAAACACAGATATGTGATGGAATTAAATATTGTAATCGTTCTATGTATCTAATCAGATTTTAAGTGGAGCTCTGTCTTTTCCACGAATTGGGACGTATTTACTCTGTATTAGACCTAGGATGAGACTATCATTCGTTAAGGAATTCAATCGCTAGCTTCATTAATGACTGAAAATTAGAAGAAGTCCAAATGCTCTGTACATTATATCTTATGCAATGTATACATAGAAAACGTCAAGATAACATAAAATATAGAGGTAGGACGTAATTTGACACGAGAAAGAACGATTGCAAACGTTTCAAATGTATCAAATACAGATATATGATGGAATAAAGTATTGTAGTCGTTCTATGTATCTAATCAGATTTCAATTGGAGCTTTGCCTTTTTAGCGATTTGGGACATATTTACTCTGTATTAGACCTGGGATGAGGCTTCCCTTCGGTTAGGAATTCAATCGATAGCTTCATTAATAACTGAAAATTAAGAGACGTTCAAATGCTCTGCACATTATATCTTATGCCATGTATACATAGAAAACGTCAAGATAACTTAAAATATAGAGGTAGGACGTGATTTGACAGGAGAAAGAACGATTCCAATCGTTTCAGAGGTATCAAACGCAGATATATGATGGAATTAAAGTTTGTGATCGTTCTGTGTATCAAATCAGATTTCTGGTGGATCTCTGTATTTTTACGATTTGACATGTATTTACTTTGTATTAGACCTACGATGAGACTTTCCTTCGTTCAGGAATTCAATCGACAGCTTCATTAATAACTGAAAATTAAAAGACGTTCAAATGCTCTGTACATTATATCTTATGCAATGTATTCACAGTAAACGTCAAAATAACTTAAAATATAGAGGTAGGACGTAATTTGACAAGGAAACAACGATTCCGAACGTTTCAGACGTATCAAAAACAGGTATATAATGGAATTAAGTTTTGTTATCGTTCTATGTATCTAATCATATTTCAAATAGAGCTCTGTCTTTTTTACAATTTGAGACGTATTTACCCTGGATTAGACCTAGGATGAGACTTTCCTTCGTTCAGGAATTGAATCGATAGCTTCATTAATAAGTGAAAATTAAAAGACGTTCAATTGCTCTGTATATTATGTCTTATAAAATGTATACATAGAAAACGACAAGATAACTCAAAATATAGAGGTAGGACGTCATTTGCCACGGAAAGGAACGAATCCAAACGTTTCAGCAGTATCAAACACAAATATATGATGGAATTAAGTTTTGTGATCGATCTGTGTATCTAATCAGATTTCAAGTTGAGCTTTGTCTTTCTAGCGATCTGGGACATATTTACTCTGTATTAGACCTAGGATGAGACTTTCCTTCGTTCAGGAATCTCAATCGATAGCTTCATTAATAACTGAAAATTAAAAGACGTTCAAATGCTCTGTACATTATATCTTATGCAATGTATACATAGAAAACGTCAAGATAACTTAAAATATAGAGGTAGGACGTAATTTGACACGAGAAAGAACGATTCTAACGTTTCGGAGGTATCGAACACAGATATATGATGGAATAAAGTTTTGTATTCGATTCTATGTATCTATCAGATTTCAAGTGGAGCTTTGTCTTTTTAGCGAATTGGGACGTATTTACTCTGTATTAGACCTAGGATGAGACTTTCTTTCGATCAGGCATTCAATCTATAGCTTCATTAATAACTGACAATTAAAAGACGTTCAAATGCTCTGTACATTATATCTTATGCAATGTATACATAGAAAACGGCAAGATTACTCAAAATATAGAGGTAGGACGTAATCTGACACGAGAAAGAACGATTCCAAACGTTTCAGATGTATCAAACACAGGTATATGATTGAATTAAGTTTTGTAATCGTTCTATGTATCTAATCGTATTTCAAATGGAGCTCTCTTTTTACAATTTGAGACGTATTTACTCTGTATTAGACCTAGGATGAGACTTTCCTTCGTTCGGGAATTCAGATCGACAGCTTCATTAATAACTGAAAATTAAAAGACGTTCAAATGCTCTGTACATTATATCTTATGCAATGTATACATAGTAAACGTCAAGATAACTCGAAATATAGAGGTTGGACGTCATTCGACACGGAAAGGAACGATTCCAAACGTTTCAGATGTATCAAACACAGATATATGATGGAATAATGTTTTGTGATCGATCTCGTATCTGATCAGATTTCAAGTGGAGCTTTGTCTTTTCTACGATTTGAGACGTATTTACTCTGTATTAGACCTTGGATGAGACTTTCCTTCGTTCGGGAATTCAATCGACAGCTTCATTAATAACTGAAAATTAAAAGACGTTCAAATGCTCTGTACATTATATCTTATGCAATGTATACATGGGAAACGTCAAGATAACTTAAAATATAGAGGTAGGACTACTGAGAAAGGACGATTCCAACGTTTCAGGATCACACACAGATATATGATGGAATAAAGTTTTGTAATCGTTCTATGTATCTAATCATATTTCAAATGGAGCTCTGTATTTTTACGATTTGAGACGTATTTACTCTGTATTAGACCTAGGATGAGACTTTCCTTCGTTCAGGAATTCAATCGATAACTTCATTAATTACTGAAAATTAAAAGACGTTCAAATGCTCTGTACATTATATCTTATGCAATGTATACATAGGAAACGTCAAGATTAACTCAGAATATAGAGGTAGGACGTAATTGGACACGTAGAAAGAACGATTCCATAACGTTTCAGAGGTATCAAACACAGGTATATGATGGAATTAAGTTTTGTAATCGTTCTATGTATCTAATCATATTTCAAATGAAGCTCTGTCCTATTTTACAATTTGGGACGTATTTACTCTGTATTAGACCTAGGATGAGACTTTTCTTCGTTCAGGAATTCAATCGATAGCTTCATTAATCACTGAAAATTACAAGACGTTCAAATGCTCTGTACATTATATCTTATGCTATGTACACATAGTAAACGTCAAGATTACTCAAAATATAGATGTCTGACGTAATTTGACACGAGAAGAACGATTCCTAACGTTTCGGAGGTATCAAACACAGATATATGATGGAATTAAATATTGTAACCGTTCTATGTATCAAATCAGATTTCAAGTGGAGCTCTGTATTATTTACGAATTGAGACGTATTTGCTCTGTATTAGACCTAGGAAGAGACTATCCTTTGTTAAGGAATTCAATCGCTAGCTTCATTAATAACTGAAAATTAAAAGACGTTCAAATGCTCTGTACATGATATCTTATGCAATGTATACATGGGAAACGTCAAGATAATTTAAAATATAGAGGTTATACGTAATTTGACACGAGAAAGAACGATTCCAAACGTTTCAGAAGTATCAAACACAGATATACGATGGAAGAATGTTGTGTGTTCGATCTGTGTATCTAATCAGATTTCAAGTGGAGCTTTGTCTTTTTAAAGAAGTGAGACATATTTACCCTGTATTAGATCTAGGATGAGACTTTCTTTCGATCAGGCATTCAATTTATAGCTTCATTAATGACTGAAAATTAAAGGCGTTCAAATGCTCTGTACATTATATCTTATGCAATGTATACATGGAAAACGTCAAGATAACCTAAAATATAGAGGTAGGACGTACATGACACGAGAAAGAACGATTTCTAACGTTTCGGAGGTATCGCACACAGATATATGATGGAATAAAGTTTTGTGTTCGATCTGTGTATCTATGCAGATTTCAAGTGAAGCTTTGTCTTTTTAGCGAATTGGGACCTATTTACTCTGTATTAGACCTAGGATGAGACTTTCTTTCGATCAGGCATTCAATCTATAGCTTCATTAATAACTGACAATTAAAAGACGTTCAAATGCTCTGTACATTATATCTTATGCAATGTATACATAGAAAACGGCAATATTACTCGAAATATAGGGGTAGGACGTAATCTGACACGAGAAAGAACGATTCCAAACGTTTCAGATGTATCAAACACAGGTATATAATTGAATTAAGTTTTGTAATCGTTCTATGTATCTAATCGTATTTCAAATAGAGCTCTTCCTTTTTTACAATTTGAGACGTATTTACTCTGTATTAGACCTAGGATGAGACTTTCCTTCGTTCGGGAATTCAATCGACAGCTTCATTAATAACTGAAAATTAAAAGACGTTCAAATGCTCTGTACTCTATATCTTATGCAATGTATACATAGTAAACGTCAAGATAACTCAAAATATAGAGGTTGGGACGTCATTCGACACGGAAAAGAACGATTCCAAACGTTTCGGATGTATCAAACACAGATATATGATGGAATAATGTTTTGTGTTCGATCTGTGATCTAATCAGATTTCGAGTGGAGCTTTGTCTTTTTACGATTTGAGACGTATTTACTCTGTATTAGACCTTGGATGAGACTTTCCTTCGTTCGGGAATTCAGTCGACAGCTTCATTAATAACTGAAAATTAAAAGACGTTCAAATGCTCTGTACATTATATCTTATGCAATGTATACATGGGAAACGTCAAGATAACTTAAAATATAGAGGTAGGACGTATCAAACACAGATATATGATTGAATAAAGTTTTGTAATAGTTCTATGTATCTAATTATATTTCAAATGGAGCTCTGTCTTTTTTACGATTTGAGTAGTATTTACTCTGTGTTAGACCTAGGATGTGACTTTCCTTCGTTTCAGGAATTGAATCGATAACTTCATTAATTACTGAAAATTAAAAGACGTTCAAATGCTCTGTACATTATATCCTATGCAATGTATACATAGGAAACGTCAAGATAACTTAAAATATAGAGGTAGGACGTAATTGGACACGAAAAGAACGATTGCATAACGTTTCGGAGGTATCAAACACAGGTATATGATGGAATTAAGTTTTGTAATCGTTCTATGTATCTAATCATATTTCAAATGAAGCTTTGCTCTATTCTAGCAATTTGGGACATATTTACTCTGTATTAGACCTAGGATGAGACTTTTCTTCGTTCAGGAATTCAATCGATAGCTTCATTAATAACTGAAAATTAAAGACGTTCAAATGCGCTGTACATTATATCATATGCTATGTATACATAGAAACGTCAAGATTACTTCAAATATAGAGGTCGTACGTAATTTGACACGAGAAGAACGATTCCTAACGTTTCGGAGGTATCAAACACAGATATATGATGGAATAAAGTATTGTGATCGTTACATGTATCTAATCAGATTTCAAGTGGAGCTTTGCCTTTTTAGCGATTTGGGACATATTTACTCTGTATTAGACCTAGGATGAGGCTATCCTTCGTTTAGGAATTCAATCGATAGCTTCATTAATAACTGAAAATTAAAAGACGTTCAAATGCTCTGTACATTATATCTTATGCAATGTATACATAGAAAACGTCAAGATAACTTAAAATATAGAGGTTATGACGTAATTCGACACGAGAAGGAACGATTCCAAACGTTTCAGAGGTATCAAACACAGATATATGATGGAATAAAGTTTTGTGTTCGATCTGTGTATCTAATCAGATTTCAAGTGGAGCTTTGTCTTTTTAACGAATTGAGACATATTTACTCTGTATTAGATCTAGGATGAGACTTTCCTTCGATCAGGCATTCAATCGATAGCTTCATTAATAACTGAAAATTAAAAGACGTTCAAATGCGCTGTACATTATATCTTATGCAATGTATATCATAGGAAACGTCAAGATAACTTTAAATATAGAGGTAATACGTAATTTGACACGAGAAAGAACGATTCCAAACGTTTCAGACGTATCAAAAACAGGTATATAATGGAATTAAGTTTTGTTATCGTTCTATGTATCTAATCATATTTCAATTGGAGCTTTGTCTTTTTACAATTTGAGACATAATTACTCTGTATTAGACCTAGGATGAGACTTTCCTTCGTTCAGGAATTGAATCGATAGCTTCATTAATAAGCTGAAAATTAAAAGACGTTCATATGCGCTGTACATTATATCTTATGCAATGTATACATAGAAAACGATCAAGATAACTCAAAATATAGAGGTAGGACGTCATTCGACACGGGAAGGAACGATTCCAAACGTTTCAGCAGGTATCAAACACAGATATATGATGGAATAAAGTTTTGTGATCGATCTATGTATCTAATCAGATATCAAGTGAAGCTTTGTCTTTTCATGATTTGAGACTTATCTACTCTGTATTAGACCTAGGATGAGACTTTCCTTCGGTTCAGGAATTCAATCGATAGCTTCATTAATAACTGAAAATTAAAAGACGTTCAAATGCTCTGTACATTATATCTTATGCAATGTATACATAGAAAACGGCAATATTATTCGAAATATAGAGGTAGGACATCATCTGACACGGAAGGAACGATTCCAAACGTTTCAGAGGTATCAAACACAGATATGTGATGGAATAAAATATTGTAATCGTTCTATGTATCTAATCAGATTTCAAGTGGAGCTTTGTCTTTCTAGCGAATTGGGACGTATTTACTCTGTATTAGACCTAGGATTAGACTATCCTTCGTTCAGGAATCTCCATCGATAGCTTCATTAATAACTGAAAATTAAAAGACGTTCAAATGCTCTGTACATTATATCTTATGCAATGTATACATGGAAAACGTCAAGATAACCTAAAATATAGAGGTAGGACGTACATGACACGAGAAAGAACGATTTCTAACGTTTCGGAGGTATCGCACACAGATATATGATGGAATAAAGTTTTGTGTTCGATCTGTGTATCTATGCAGATTTCAAGTGAAGCTTTGTCTTTTTAACGAATTGGGACATATTTACTCTGTATTAGACCTAGGATGAGACTTTCTTTCGATCAGGCATTCAATCTATAGCTTCATTAATAACTGACAATTAAAAGACGTTCAAATGCTCTGTACATTATATCTTATGCAATGTATACATAGAAAACGGCAATATTACTCGAAATATAGGGGTAGGACGTAATCTGACACGAGAAAGAACGATTCCAAACGTTTCAGATGTATCAAACACAGGTATATAATTGAATTAAGTTTTGTAATCGTTCTATGTATCTAATCGTATTTCAAATAGAGCTCTTCCTTTTTACAATTTGAGACGTATTTACTCTGTATTAGACCTAGGATGAGACTTTCCTTCGTTCGGGAATTCAGTCGACAGCTTCATTAATAACTGAAAATTAAAAGACGTTCAAATGCTCTGTACTTTATATCTTATGCAATGTATACATAGTAAACGTCAAGATAACTCAAAATATAGAGGTTGGACGCCATTCGACATGGAAAAGAACAATTCCAAACGTTTCGGATGTATCAAACACAGATATATGATGGAATAATGTTTTGTGTTCGATCTGTGTATCTAATCAGATTTCGAGTGGAGCTTTGTCTTTTTTACGATTTGAGACGTATTTACTCTGTATTAGACCTTGGATGAGACTTTCCTTCGTTCGGGAATTCAGTCGACAGCTTCATTAATAACTGAAAATTAAAAGACTTTCAAATGCTCTGTACATTATATCTTATGCAATGTATACATAGAAAACGTCAAGACAACTTAAAATATAGAGGTAGGACGTAATTTGACACGAGAAAGAACGATTGCAAACGTTTCAGAGGTATCAAACACAGATATATGATGGAATTAAGTTTTGTAATCATTCTATGTATCTGATCATATTTCAACTGGAGCTCTTCCTTTTTTACAATTTGAGACGTATTTACTCTGTATTAGACCTAGGATGAGACTTTCCTTCGTTCGGGAATTCAGTCGACAGCTTCATTAATAACTGAAAATTAGAACACGTTCAATTCCTCTGTACATTATATCTTATGAAATGTATACATAGAAAACGACAAGATAACTCAAAATATAGAGGTTGGACGTCATTCGACACGGAAAAGAACGATTCCAAACGTTTCGGATGTATCAAACACAGATATATGATGGAATAATGTTTTGTGTTCGATCTGTGTATCTAATCAGATTTCGAGTGGAGCCTTGTCTTTTTTATGATTTGAGACGTAGTTACTCTGTATTAGACCTAGGACGAGACTTTCCTTCGTTCAGGAATTGAATCGATAGCTTCATTAATAACTGAAAATTAAGAGACGTTCAAATGCTCTGCACATTATATCTTATGCCATGTATACATAGAAATCGTCAAGATAACTCAAAATATAGAGGTAGGACGTCATTCGACACGGGAAAGAACGATTCCAAACGTTTCAGATGTATCAAACGCAGATATATGATGGAATAATGTTTTGTGTTCGATCTGTGTATCTAATCAGATTTCAAGTGAAGCTTTGTCTTTTTAACGAATTGGGACATATTTACTCTGTATTAGACCAAGGATGAGACTTTCTTTCGGTCAGGCATTCAATCTATAGCTTCATTAATGACTGAAAATTAAAGGCGTTCAAATGCGCTGTACATTATATCATATGCAATGTATATATGGGAAACGTCAAGATAACTTAAAATATAGAGGAAATACGTAATTTGACACGAGAAGGAACGATTCCAAACGTTTCAGATGTATCAAACGCAGATATATGATGGAATAAAGTTTTGTGATCGATCTTATGTATCTAATCAGATATCAAGTCGAGCTTTGCCTTTTTAGTGATTTGGGACATATTTACTCTGTATTAGACCTGGGATGAGGCTACCCTTCGGTTAGGAATTCAATCGATAGCTTCATTAATAACTGAAAATTAAAAGACGTTCAAATGCTCTGTACATTATATCTTATGCAATGTATACATAGAAAACGTCAAGATAACTTGAAATATAGAGGTAGGACGTCATTCGAAACGGGAAGGAACGATTCCAAACGTTTCAGAGGTATCAAACCCAGATATATGATGGAATAAAGTTTTGTGATCGATCTGTGTATCTAATCAGATATCAAGTGGAGCTTTGCATTTTTGGCGATTTGGGACATATTTACTCTGTATTAGACCTAGGATGAGACTTTCCTTCGTTCAGGAATTCAATCGATGGCTTCATTAATAACTGAAAATTAAAAGACGTTCAAATGCTCTTTACATTATATCTTATGCAATGTATACATGGGAAACGTCAAGATAACTTAAAATATAGAGGTAGGACGTATCAAACACAGATATATGATAGAATAAAGTTTTGTAATAGTTCTATGTATCTAATCATATTTCAAATGGAGCTCTGTCTTTTTTACGATTTGAGTAGTATTTACTCTGTGTTAGACCTAGGATGAGACTTTCCTTCGTTCAGGAATTGAATCGATAACTTCATTAATTACTGAAAATTAAGAGACGTTCAAATGCTCTGTACATTAAATCTTATGTCATGTATACATAGAAAACGTCAAGATAACTCAAAATATAGAGGTAGGACGTCATCCGACACGGGAAAGAACGATTCCAAACGTTTCAGAGGTATCAAACGCAGATATATGATGGAATAATGTTTTGTGTTCGATCTGTGTATCTAATCAGATTTCAAGTGGAGCTCTGTCTTCTTCACGATTTGAGACGTATTTACTCTGTATTAGACTTAAGATGAGACTATACTTCGATAAGGAATTCAATCGCTAGCTTCATTAATAACTGAATATTAAAAGACGTTCAAATGCTCTGTACATTATATCCTATGCAATGTATACATAGGAAACGTCAAGATAACTTAAAATATAGAGGTAGGACGTAATTGGACACGTAAAAGAACGATTCCTAACGTTCCGGAGGTATCAAACACAGGTATATGATGGAATTAAGTTTTGTAATCGTTCTATGTATCTAATCATACTTCAAATGAAGCTCTGTCTATTCTACAATTTGGGACGTATTTACTCTGTTTTAGACCTAGGATGAAACTTGTCTTCGTTCAGGAATTCAATCTATAGCTTCATAAATCACTGAAAATTCCAAGACGTTCAAATGCTCTTTACATAATATCTTATGCTATGTACACATAAGAAACTCCAAGATTACTCCAATTATAGATGTCTGACGTGATTTGACACGAGAAAGAACGATTCCTAACGTTTTGGAGGTATCAAACACAGATATATGATGGAATTAAATATTGTAACCGTTCTATGTATCAAATCAGATTTTAAGTGGAGCTCTGTCTTATTTACGAATTGAGACGTATTTCCTCTGTATTAGACCTAGGATGAGACTATCCTTTGTTAAGGAATTCAATCGCTAGCTTCATTAATAACTGAAAATTAAAAGACGTTCAAATGCTCTGTACATGATATCTTATGCAATCTATACATGGGAAACGTCAAGATAATTTAAAATATAGAGGTTATACGTAATTTGACACGAGAAAGAACGATTCCAAACGTTTCAGAAGTATCAAACACAGATCTATGATGGAAGAAAGTTGTGTGTTCGATCTGTGTATCTAATCAGATTTCAAGTGGAGCTTTGTCTTTTTAAAGAAGTGAGACATATTTACCCTGTATTAGATCTAGGATGAGACTTTCTTTCGATCAGGCATTCAATTTATAGCTTCATTAATGACTGAAAATTAAAGGCGTTCAAATGCGCTGTACATTATATCATATGCAATGTATATATGGGAAACGTCAAGATAACTTAAAATATAGAGGAAATACGTAATTTGACACGAGAAGGAACGATTCCAAACGTTTCAGAGGTATCAAACACAGGTATGTAATGAAATTAAGTTTTGCAATCGTTCTATGTATCTAATCAGATTTCAATTGGAGCTTTGCCTTTTTAGCGATTTGGGACATAATTACTCTGTATTAGACCTGGGATGAGGCTTGCCTTCGGTTAGGAATTCAATCAATAGCTTCATTAATAACTGAAAATTAAAGGCGTGCAAATGCGCTGTACATTATATCATATGCAATGTTTACATAGAAAACGTCAAGATAACTTAAAATATAGAGGTAGGACGTCATTCGACACGGGAAGGAACGATTCCAAACGTTTCAGAGGTATCGAACACAGATATATGATGGAATAAAGTTTTGTGATCGATCTTATGTATCTAATCAGATATCAAGTCGAGCTTTGCCTTTTTAGTGATTTGGGACATATTTACTCTGTATTAGACCTGGGATGAGGCTACCCTTCGGTTAGGAATTCAATCGATAGCTTCATTAATAACTGAAAATTAAAAGACGTTCAAATGCTCTGTACATTATATCTTATGCAATGTATACATAGAAAACGTCAAGATAACTTGAAATATAGAGGTAGGACGTCATTCGAAACGGGAAGGAACGATTCCAAACGTTTCAGAGGTATCAAACCCAGATATATGATGGAATAAAGTTTTGTGATCGATCTGTGTATCTAATCAGATATCAAGTGGAGCTTTGCATTTTTGGCGATTTGGGACATATTTACTCTGTATTAGACCTAGGATGAGACTTTCCTTCGTTCAGGAATTCAATCGATGGCTTCATTAATAACTGAAAATTAAAAGACGTTCAAATGCTCTTTACATTAAATCTTATGTCATGTATACATAGAAAACGTCAAGATAACTTAAAATATAGAGGTAGGACGTAATTTGACACGAGAAACAACGATTCCAAACGTTTCAGACGTATCAAACACAGGTATATAATGGAATTAAGATTTGTTATCGTTCTATGTATCTAATCATATTTCAAATAGTGCTCTGTCTTTTTTACAATTTGAGACGTATTTACCCTGTATTAGACCTAGGATGAGACTTTCCTTCGTTCAGGAATTGAATCGATAGCTTCATTAATAACTGAAAATTAAAAGACGTTCAAATGCTCTGTATATTATATCTTATGCCATGTAAACATAGAAAACGTCAAGATAACTTAAAATATAGAGGTAGGACGTAATCTGACACGAGAAAGAACGATTCCAAACGTTTCAGAGGTATCAAACACAGATATATGATGGAATTAAATATTGTAATCGTTCTATGTATCAAATCAGATTTTAAGTGGAGCTCTGTCTTTTTAACGAATTGGGACGTATTCACTCTGTATTAGACCTAGAATGAGACTATCCTTCGTTAATGAATTCAATCGCTAGCTTCATTAATAACTGAAAATTAAAAGAAGTTCAAATGCTCTGTACATTATATCTTATGCAATGTATTCACAGTAAACGTCAAAATAACTTAAAATATAGAGGTAGGACGTAATTTGACAAGAGAAACAACGATTCCAAACGTTTCAGACGTATCAAACACAGGTATATGATGGAATTAATTTTGTAATCGTTCTATGTATCTAATCATATTTCAAATAGAGCTCTGTCTTTTTTACAATTTGAGACGTATTTACTCTGTATTAGACCTAGGATGAGACTTTCCTTCGTTCGGGAATTCAGTCGACAGCTTCATTAATAACTGAAAATTAAAAGACGTTCAATTCCTCTGTACATTAAATCTTATGGAATGTATACATAGAAAACGACAAGATAACTCAAAATATAGAGGTAGGACGTCATTCGCCACGGGAAGGAACGATTCCAAACGTTTCAGAGGTATCAAACACAGATATATGATTGAATAAAGTTTTGTGATCGATCTGTGTATCTAATCAGATTTCGTGTTGAGCTTTGTCTTTCTAGCGATTCGGAACATATTTACTCTGTATTAGACCTAGGATTAGACTTTCCTTCGTTCAGGAATTCCATCGATAGCTTCATTAATAACTGAAAATTAAAAGACGTTCAAATGCTCTGTCCATTATATCTTATGCAATGTATACATAGAAAACGTCAAGATACCTTGAAATATAGAGGTGGGACGTCACTCGACACGGGAAGGAACGATTCCAAACGTTTCAGAGGTATCAAACCCAGATATATGATGGAATTAAGTTTTGTGATCGTTCGATGTATTTAATCAGAATTCAAGTAGAGCTCTGTCTTTTCTACAAATTGAGACGTATTTACACTGTATTAGACCTAGGATGAGACTTTCCTTCGTTCAGGAATTCAATCGATGGCTTCATTAATAACTGAAAATTAAAAGACGTTCAAATCCTCTGTACATTATATCTTATGCAATGTATACATAGAAAACGTCAAGATAACTTAAAATATAGAGGTAGGGCGTCATTCGACACGGGAAAGAACGATTCCAAACGTTTCACAGGTATCAAACACAGATATATGATGGAATAAAGTTTTGTGCTCGATCTTATGTATCTAATCAGATTTCAAGTCAAGCTTTGCCTTTTTAGTGATTTTGACATATTTACTCTGTATTAGACCTGGGATGAGGCTTCCCTTCGGTTAGGAATTCAATCGATAGCTTCATTAATAACTGAAAATTAAAAGACGTTCAAATGCTCTGTACGTTATATCTTATGCAATGTATACATAGAAAACGTCAAGACAACTTAAAATATAGAGGTAGGACGTAATTTGACACGAGAAAGAACGATTGCAAACGTTTCAGAGGTATCAAACACAGATATATGATGGAATTACGTTTTGTAATCGTTCTATGTATCTAATCATATTTCAAATGGCGCTCTGTCCTTTTTACAATTTGAGACGTATTTACTCTGGATTAGACCTAGGATGAGACTTTCCTTCGTTCAGGAATTCAATCGGTAGCTTCATTAATAACTGAAAATTAAAAGACGTTCAAATGCTCTGTATATTATATCTTATGCAATGTATACATAGTAAACGTCACGATTACTCAAAATATAGAGGTAGGACGTAATCTGACACGAGAAAGGACGATTCCAAACGTTTCAGTGGTATCACACACAGGTATATGATGGAATTAAGTGTTGTAATCGTTCTATGTATCTAATCATATTTCAAATGAAGCGCTGTATTTTTTAGAATTTGAGACGTATTTACTCTGTATTAGACCTAGAATGAGACTTTCCTTCGTTCAGGAATTCAATCGATAAAATCATTAATAACTGAAAGTTAAAAGACGTTCAAAAGCTCTGTCCATTATATCTTATGCAATGTATACATAGAAAACGTCAAGATACCTTGAAATATAGAGGTAGGACGTCATTCGACACGGAAAGGAACGATTCCAAACGTTTCAGCAATATCAAACCCAGATATATGATGGAATTAAGTTTTGTGATCGGTCTATGTATCTAATCAGATTTCAAGTGGAGCTCTGTCTTTTTTACAATTTGAGACGTATTTACTCTGTATTAGACCTAGGATGACACTTTCCTCCGTTCGGGAATTCAATCGATAGCTTCATTAATAACTGAAAATTAAAAGACGTTCAATTCCTCTGTACATTATATCTTATGCAATGTATACATAGAAAACGTCAGGATAACTTGAAATATAGAGGTAGGACGTCATTCGAAACGGGAAGGAACGATTCCAAACGTTTCAGAGGTATCAAACACAGATATATGATGAAATAAAGTTTTGTGATCGATCTGTGTATCTAATCAGATTTCAAGTGGAGCTTTGCTTTTTTGACGATTTAGGACATATTTACTCTGTATTAGCCCTAGAATGAGACTTTCTTTCGATCAGGCATTCAATCTATAGCTTCAAAAATACCGGAAAATTAAAAGACGTTCAAATGCTCTGTACATTATATCTTATGCAATTTATACATAGAAAACGTCAATATTATTCAAAATATAGAGGTAGGGCGTAATCTGACACGAGAAAGAACTATTCCAAACGTTTCAGGGGTATCAAACACAGGTATACAATGGAATTAAGTTTTGTGATCGTTCTATGTATCTAATCAGATTTCCAGTAGAGCTCTGTCTTCTCTACAATTTGAGACGTATTTACACTGTATTAGACCTAGGATGAGACTTTCCTTCGTTCAGGTATTCAATCGATAGCTTCATTAATAACTGAAAAGTAAAAGACGCTCAAATGCTCTATACATTATATCTTATGCAATGTATACATGGGAAAAGTCAAGATAACATAAAATATAGAGGTCGGACGTCATTCGACACGGAAAAGAACGATTTCAAACATTTCAGAGGTATCAAACCCAGATATATGATTGAATAAAGTTTTGTGATCGATCTGTGTATCTAATCAGATTTCGTGGTGAGCTTTGTCTTTCTAGCGATTCGGGACATATTTACTCTGTATTAGACCTAGGATTAGACTTTCCTTCGTTCAGGAATTCCATCGATAGCTTCATTTATAACTGAAAATTAAAAGACGTTCAAATGCTCTGTCCATTATATCTTATGCAATGTATACATAGAAAACGTCAAGATACCTTGAAATATAGAGGTGGGACGTCACTCGACACGGGAAGGAACGATTCCAAACGTTTCAGAGGTATCAAACCCAGATATATGATGGAATTAAGTTTTGTGATCGGTCTATGTATCTAATCAGATTTCAAGTGGAGCTCTGTCTTTCTTACAATTTGAGACGTATTTACTCTGTATTAGACCTAGGATGACACTTTCCTTCGTTCAGGAATTCAATCGATAGCTTCATTAATAACTGAAAATTAAAAGACGTTCAAATGCTCTGTACATTATATCTTATGCAATGTATACATAGAAAACGTCAGGATAACTTGAAATATAGAGGTAGGACGTAATTTGACACGAGAAGGAACAATTCCAAACGTTTCAGAGGTATCAAACACAGATATATGATGAAATAAAGTTTTGTGATCGATCTGTGTATCTAATCAGATTTCAAGTGGAGCTTTGCTTTTTTGGCGATTTAGGACATATTTACTCTGTATTAGACCTAGAATGAGACTTTCTTTCGATCAGGCATTCAATCTATAGCTTCATAAATAACTGAAAATTAAAAGACGTTCAAATGCTCTGTACATTATATCTTATGCAATTTATACATAGAAAACGTCAATATTATTCAAAATATAGAGGTAGGACGTAATATGACACGAGAAAGAACTATTCCAAACGTTTCAGGGGTATCAAACACAGGTATATGATGGAATTAAGTTTTGTGATCGTTCTATGTATCTAATCAGATTTCAAGTAGAGCTCTGTCTTTTTACGAATTTGAGACGTATTTACACTGTATTAGACCTAGGATGAGACTTTCCTTCGTTCAGGTATTCAATCGATAGCTTCATTAATAACTGAAAAGTAAAAGACGTTCAAATGCTCTATACATTATATCTTATGCAATGTATACATAGGAAACGTCAAGATAACATAAAATATAGAGGTCGGACGTAATTTGACACGAGAAAGAACGATTCCAAACGTTTCAGAGGTATCAAACACAGATATATGATTGAATAAAGTTTTGTGATCGATCTATGTATCTAATCAGATTTCATGTTGAGCTTTGTCTTTTTAGCGATTGGGACATATTTACTCTGTATTAGACCTAGGATGAGACTTTCCTTCGTTCAGGAATTCAATCGATAGCTTCATTAATAACTGAAAATTAAAAGACGTTCAAATGCTCTGTACATTATATCTTATGCAATGTATACATAGAAAACGTCAAGATACCTTGAAATATAGAGGTGGGACGTCACTCGACACGAGAAAGAACGATTCCAAACGTTTCAGAGGTATCAAACGCAGATATATGATGGAATAAGTTTTGTGATCGTTCTATGTATCTAATCAGATTTCAAGTAGAGCTCTGTCTTTTCTACAAATTGAGACGTATTCACACTGTATTAGACCTAGGATGAGACTTTCCTTCGTTCAGGAATTCAATCGATGGCTTCACTAATAACTGAAAATTAAAAGACGTTCAAATGCTCTGTACATTATATCTTATGCAATGGATACTTTGGAAAACGTCGATATAACTTGAAATATAGGTCTAGGACGTAATTTGACACGAGAAAGAACAATTCCATACGTTTCAGAGGTATCAAACACAGATATATGATGAAATAAGTTTTGTAATCGCTCTATGTATCTAACCATATTTCAAATGGAGCTCTGTCTTTTTACAATTTGAGACGTATTTACTCTGGATTAACCTAGGATGAGACTTTCCTTCGTTCAGGAAATCAATCGGTAGCTTCATGAATAACTGAAAATTAAAAGACGTTCAAATGCTCTGTATATTATATCTTATGCAATGTATACATAGTAAACGTCACGATTACTCAAAATATAGAGGTAGGACGTAATTTGACACGAGAAAGCAACGATTCCAAACGTTTCAGTGGTATCAGACACAGGTATATGGTGGAATTAAGTTTTGTAATCGTTCTATGTATCTAATCAGATTTCAATTGGAGCTTTGCCTTTTTAGCGATTTGGGACATAATTACTCTGTATTAGACCTGGGATGAGGCTTTCCTTCGGTTAGGAATTCAATCGATAGCTTCATTATTAACTGAAAATTAAAGGCGTTCATATGCGCTGTACATTATATAATATGCAATGTTTATATCAGAAAACGTCAAGATAACTTAAAATATAGAGGTAGGACGTAATTCGCACACGGGAGGGAGGGATTCCAAACGTCTCAGAGGTATCAAACACAGATATATAATGGAATAAAGTTTTGTGATCGATCTTATGTATCTAATCAGATATCAAGTCGAGCTTTGCCTTTTGAGTGATTTGGGACATATTTACTCTGTATTAGACCTGGGATGAGGCTTCCCTTCGGTTAGGAATTCAATCGATAGCTTCATTAATAACTGAAAATTAAAAGACGTTCAAATGCTCTGTACATTATATCTTATGCAATGTATACATAGAAAACGTCAAGACAACTTAAAATATAGAGGTAGGACGTAATTTGACACGAGAAAGAACGATTGCAAGCGTTTCAGATGTATCAAACGCAGATA
>JAPTHL010000133.1:0-201782 GCA_028455855.1 Meloe dianella
AGTAAACACACCCGTCCGTGGTGGAATAATCTAGTTTTTCGTCAATTTTCATTGAATCGTTATGACTCATATGTGATCAGGGACGGACTGGATCTAGAAATATTGTCAGGAAACAAAAGGAAACCCATCCGCAGTTATAAGCCTATAAATACGGAGATTCTAGATTGAAAAAAGGCAGTCGATCAAAATGAATCAATCAGTATTGCAACCAGAATCATTAGACGAGATAAGAATAAAATCTCTAATTGATGATACTGAAATTGTATAGTTTTTCAATAAAAGAATTATTTCAAACACTCCCTAAACTGTTAGTGCATGCGTTATTGGAAAGATTCGGTGAAATAAAATGGGATAAAGTCACAACCGCAATTGATGGAGTAGAAAATGGTGATGGAGAGTTTTATAATAAAATCTCCGATAATCATTTATACTGCTGGGAAAATTGTGCATTTGGTGATGTTCTAACCTGTGAAAATCTGTTGAAATATTTTTTATGGTTACCAGATTATCAAGATATTTATGGGCTTAATAACAATCTTTGTATAGAATATCTTTATCATGGAAGAACAGACAATCTGGGGATCTGTGATACCTGTTATTTTAATTACCAACTCTATTGTCCTGGAGAATCAATATTTAAATTTACTCCAGTAAATTATCATGAATGTGTACATATAGATTCATTACCAGATATTATCAAAGATGAAAATTCATGGTGTTATTTCTGCATTAAAGGTCCTTTATTTTCAATAAGACCATACACTAAATGTTGTAAAAGAACACATAGAAAATTGGTTAGAACAATGGAATTCGATACATCATCATCTGATGGAAGTTGCTAATTTTTTTTAGATTTTGTATTGAAAAATTAATATATATTAGAAAATGATTTTATATATTCATTAAAATTTTCCATTTGACTATATGTGTGCGGGGATCACCGCTTTGTTGCCAGTTCTAGAGTATTGCAGAACTATGGCGTCATTTGTTATACTTACCAAAGACTACTACGACTTAAACTATAAAGCTTAACTGTGCAAGCGGGGAGCGGGGAGCGGGCAATCTTCGATTTGCAACTGCAAAAAGATCACAGCTTACAGCTTACAGCGCTACATCTGCCGCCAATTTAAAAGTAACACCTTAGCGCTACATTTACAGGCCGCCATTAATTTTTTTGCTTTTAGCGCTACATTTACGCAAACTGCCATTTTGAGACACTTCTAGTGACTTTTTAGGGAATTTTCACGATTTTTAAATTTAGGTTGGTACTGACCACACTGCTTTCCCCCCACCAGTTACTTTTCTTTGTCCCCTACAGCTTAGGCAATCAGCTATTCACTTCAAAATCAATTTCAAAAACAGTGCAAAATAGGTAGGCAATCAGATATTCACTTCAGTGCAATGCAATGCAAAATAGGTATGCAACCAGATATACATAAACTGCACACTGCACTGTCCCAGAACCCCGGCACAAAAAGCGCTTGAACGCCCATATATATATATATATATATACTACTGTATATGTTCTTAATTCTCCTTTTGTCGTCATTGTATATCGCACTTCTAACACTAATTTTGTTATGAGATTTTGTGTTAGGTCTTTCTAATTTAGACAATTTCACATCTTGCTAAATGAGTTTATTAAATATCTGAATACTATATTTATTTGACAATTTTTTATGAAATAGATCGACAACTGTAGGGACAAACAGTTGACATCTTTGTCTTATTTAAGGTGATTTTAGAGACCCCGAACTATGCTACATAGCGCCTTTCAATAGGTCAGACAATGATTGAAATATTTCCAATAAAATTACAATACTAGTAAGTGTATTATTTTTAGTAGATAAGTAGGGCTGGTTCAAACTCACTAGTGCCACGGTTGGCCACTGCGATCGTGGTGGCGCTAGTGTCGCTTTTTGGTACAACATTTGCCCGTAGCGTGGCGCTCGTGCCGGATCGGTGTTGGCGGGAAATTTGAATTTCTGCCCCTCCACTGCTGCCCTATTTCACCCTCCATTTGCTCCCCATTCCTCCTCCTTGCCCCCTCCTTTTCCCCTCCTTTCTTGCCCCCGCACTATCAACCTATTTTTTCCATTTTGTTCCCGCGCCCTACTTCTCCTGCAATGAGTCATACCTATGGAATGTAGTTTTTTTTTGATGAGTCATGGTTGTCAAGTATTCATGAATCATATCTCTGGGGTCAAGGATATCTGATGAATCATACATATGAGTCATAATTAAAATGGGGTCAACGATCTTTGATGATGATTCATACATATGAGTCATATGTATTTTTTATATAAATAGTGATATAGTGATGTTTTATATCAGTTGTTTTTTTCTTGTGAAAATGGCGACATCTTCTTCGATTTGTCAAGTAAGTACAGAATTTCTAAATAAGATTAAATTGGTTATTAATTTAATAAAAACTTGTAATGAAGTGCAAAGATTTATCAGTGTTGTAAATAAAAATATTCATTTAACGCGCAAAGTAATAAAGAGTAGACAGTTTACTGGCAATTTATTTAACTTAGAAGGAAATTTGGCACTATTAACATTTTATCGGGAAAAATTGAAACGACTAAGATTCACAATTAAAAAAACCGGCACAGGCTTAAAATCTAGTGAATCAATTAATAATAATAAGCAACAATTAGTTTGGCAAGACGTTGAAACTGCTTTCAATAGTAGATTACATAGTGGTGTGATTGTAAATTTAAGTATAAAAGATCCAATAATATTTTTTAAAAAAGCGTTTCGTAGTTTTTCAATCAAAATCAAAAAATATTTAGTTGATTCGCCAATTAAAGTAAACGCTTTATTTTCTAGTAATTTTATAAGACCACCACATAATACAGTTGATTTAAAAACATTTAATACTCGTAATCACATTATTGATAAAGGTACTAATTTAAAAGACTGGTATTTAGAGCACATTTCTGAGAAAATTCTAAAAAAATTGGAAGAATTTCAAGAACGTGATAGTGGATGGGCGTTACTAGAAGTTATTTCCCTCAAAATTAATATTAATAAATTTGTACCGATAAAAGGGGCTATTTCAACATATGTTGAGGTTCCTAAGTTTATTAAAGATCGAAGAGCTGTAGTAAACGTTAAAAATAATGATAAGTATTGTTTTCTTTGGTCAGTGGTTTCTGCTCTTTATCCAGTAGAAGAAAATTGTGATCGTATGTTGAATTATCCTCATTTTAGTCAGGTTTTAAAATATGAAAGAATCAATTTTCCAATTAAGTTAATGGATGTTGAAAAATTTGAGAAACTAAACAATCTATCTATTAATGTTTTTGGTATTGAAAGAAAAACAGTATTACCAATAGCACTATCGAGACATAAATTTAGTAAAACAATTAATTTGTTAATGTTATCAGTTGGAGAAATTGATTCTACAATAATTAATGATATTGAATGTGATGTATTATATCATTTCGTATGGATCAAAAATCTATCACGGTTAGTTTCATCGCAAATTTCACGACAAAATCGACAAACTTATATTTGTAATAGATGTTTAAATCATTTCAAAACACCTCAGTTACTTGAAAAACACATGAATTATTGCAATAGTATAAATAAATGTAAAATTGTAATGCCCACTGAAGAGAATAATAAATTAAAATTTAAAAACTATAAATTTAAAGAACTAGTTCCATTCGTTATGTACTGTGACTTAGAAAGTATTTTAGAAAAATATGATGATATTAACAATACAAGTAATACGATAAAAATTCAGAAACATAGAGCTTTTAGTATTGCATATTACTTGCATTGTTCTTATAACGCACAGTTTTCAAAGTTTAATTTAATTCGATCCAATGATTGTATTGAAAAATTTATGGATGAACTATATTCAATCGCTAAATTTGTTGATGAGGAACTTAAGAAAATTAATTCTATGGAGGTATTAACAAATGAACAAATTTCAGATTTTAACAGCGTTGCAATTTGTCATATATGTGGGGAAAGGTTTCTTCCAAATCAAATTAAAGTTCATGATCATTGTCACTTAACAGGTAAATTTCGTGGGGCAGCTCATCAAAGTTGCAATTTAAATTATAAAAACAGTTTAATAATCCCAATAATTTTCCACAATTTAAGTGGCTATGATGCACATTTTATTATTAAAGCTTTGTCAACTCATTTTGATCGCACTGTTAAACTGTTATCAGTAAACAAAGAAAAATATATCTCATTCACTAAATACGTTGATAATACCAATATAAAGTTTCGTTTTATTGATTCTTTTCGATTTATGCCATGCAGTTTAGATAAATTAAGTTCATATTTAGATCCAGATCAGAAATTAATTACTAAATCAATTTGTGGTAATGACGAAATAAAATTTGAATTATTAAATCGAAAAGGAGTTTTTCCTTATGAATATATCGATTCAAATGAAAAATTAAACGAAGCAAAATTACCCGATAAAGAACAATTTTATAGTAAATTAAATGATAAGGATATTTCTGATAATGATTATACTCATGCTCAAAACGTTTGGAACATTTTCCAAATTAAAGACATTGGTGAATATTCTGACTTATATTTAAAAACGGACGTATTACTTTTGGCTGATGTATTTGAATATTTCCGTAAAAATTGTCTGAAAATATACGAATTGGACGCCGCTCATTATTATACAGCTCCAGGATTAGCTTTTGATGCCATGTTGAAAATTTCCAATGTAACTTTAGAATTGTTAACTGATGTTGATAAACTGCTATTTATTGAACATGGTTTGAGAGGCGGCGTTTCTCAATGTTCAAATCGTTATGCTAAAGCTAATAATCAGTACATTCCAAATTTCGACCTACACTCCCCAAAATCATATTTAATGTATTTTGATATCAATAATTTGTATGGTACGGCCATGAGTGAATATCTACCGTATGGTGCTTTTGAATGGTGTGATCAAACGGTAGATATTATTAGTATGGATGATTTTGGGGAATTTGGGTATATTTTAGAGGTGGACTTAGATTATCCACAACATTTACATAAACAACATTCTGATTTGCCTTTAGCACCTCATCACATAATCCCTCCTGGATCAAAAACTATAAAATTGTTAACTACTTTATATCCACGAAAAAATTATGTCTTACACTATAGAAATTTGAAATTGTATTTGAATTACGGTATGATTTTATAAAAAATTCATAGAATTCTTAGGTTTAAACAGTCTCCATGGTTGAAAAAGTATATAGATTTGAATACGAATCTTAGACAGCAATCTAAAAATGAATTTGAGAAAAATTTCTTCAAACTAATGAACAACTCTGTATTTGGTAAAACAATGGAGAATGTTCGTAAACATAAGGACATTAGATTAGTTACAAAATGGGAGGGTCGATGGGATGCTAAAGCTTTAATTTCTAAGCCAAATTTCCATAGTTGTAATATATTTGATGAAAATGTTGTAATTATAGAAATGAATAAGTTAGAAATTAAGATGAATAAGCCAATTTATGTTGGATTCTCAATTTTAGATATATCAAAAATATTTCTGTATAATTTTCATGATGATTATATTTTAAAAAAATTCGGAAGTGGAAAATCAAAATTACTATATACCGATACTAATAGTTTAATATATCAGTTTTTTGTGGCTGATATTTATAGTATAATAAAAGAAGACTGTAATAAGTATTTTGATACTAGTGATTATCCTCTTAATAACATATGGAATATACCCTTAGTCAACAAAAAAGTATTAGGTGTAATGAAAGATGAAAATTGTGGTAAAATTATGTTAGAATTTGTAGGATTGAGATCAAAAATGTATACCTATAAAGTTCAGGATAAAACAGATGTTAAAAAGTCTAAGGGGACTAAACTAAGTGCAATAAGAAAATTGACATTTGATGATTTTAAAAATGTATTATTTAATAACGATATCTTAACTAGAGAACAATATTTAGTAAGATCTGTAAGACATCAAGTTTTTACAGTAAAGCAACAAAAAATTTCACTTAGTCCATATGATGATAAGAGGATGATTGATTCAAACTGTACTGATACGAAAGCTTGGGGATTTGTTGATATGGTTTAAATTTCCAGATGTCCAGGGAATTTACTTTCGAAGTGCAGAAGAACTTCATATCAATTTGCACGAAACACTTGAGAAATTATATATCAACTATTAATTATGATGGCGTTAAGCACATATTGGGACAAATATTTGTACCCAATGATGTATTAACATATCAACGTCTACATGCTGCAAATTGTGAAATTTTGGAAGCTTTATTGGTTTCTAAAAAAGCAGAAGATGAATTTGTGAGTTCGATGAAAAATTATTTATATGATTTATTGTGGGATTATGACGATGTAGTCACACCATTTACAGGAACTTTGCTGGAAATAGGTCATGTGTTAAACATTAAAAACAAAAACGTGAACTTTCCATTCGATTCATTGGACTATCAAAACTATTTAGTCCTGAATTTAGTATGCGATTCACCTGATAGTGACCTAAGTAAAATGTCAATGAATAATATTTATAAAAAGTACAAAACAACTGAATATGTTGTTAATCAGCTGATGAACGATTCAATATATTATGCAAATCCAGAATTTTATTCAGTATTAACAAGTGTACGCGAGACATTGAAAATTAATTACAAGTTCCAACCAATGGTAAAACCATCACATAAAAAAAATTTCAATTGGTTATTGGAAAATCTGCATCGTATGAAAGATAAACAACCTGTTGGATGGAAGGATGGACCTGACTCAAAAATTTGGCCATCAACAAATCCTGAAGATTATAAAAATATCTATGATTTATTGGATTATAATTATAATAAATGAATGTCTTTTTCCCTCACCCCCTTTCTATAAATAGATGTCTAGAATAGATTTTTAGTCATTATTAATATAGTTGTAAGAGAAGCAACATGTTTCAAATTATACTTGCGACTATAATTGTCAACAATACGTTATATACATCATGTCCATCTGATGCGATTCAATGTTTCACTGCACTAGATTATAACAACACTTATAGTGTTACATGGCCAACTCAATGGAAAAGAATGGAGATCAATATTTATGACAAATACTGCAAAGTTGCTCTTCCAGAAACAGAAAACAATGACATAATTTCCATCAAAGTTCGTTATTTTTTGAAAAATCTAACACATATTGACAGCCAATGGCAAAATGCTATAAGTAACAAATTTAATATAACTGATTATGTAAAGAAATCAGACTGTAAAAAATTTGAGAAACGTAATTATCCAAATGTAATTTTTTCATTTTTTCTTATGTTTATAGTTTCGTTGTGGATCACAATAATTGTTTTGGTTTATAAATTTGTTGTAAAAAAACAATAAATGTCAGTATTAATAAAAATAAAGTTTTATTTTTCAAATCCCACTCTAATTATTTACACCTTAAACTAAATTATTTTTATCTATCCAACTGTTATGACGATTATCAAATCCTAACCATTTAACTAGTACCATGTTTCGCTTTTTACACAATACTTTTTCCACAAGATAAACATCTGGATGTTTACAATGTTGTAATTCTTGCTCGTAAAATGCACCTCGTATTATTTTTCCATTGTAATCTTGTAAAATATAAGTAACAGGATTAGTTAATTGTATTTTCTTAATGGTGAAAATTTCATTAGACCAATTTGGAGTGTAACCTTTAGCAAGTAAACTACGATATTTGCTTATTCTAACCTTATCCTCAATTTTAAATTTTACATTTTTTAAATTTACAATTTTAATATTGCTATAACTATTTTCTAGTATTTCCTCTTCGTTTGTTTCGTTTACATCAATCGGCTTATAGCCAGTTGTACTATGTGGTGTTGAATTATATTTATCAACAATTTGTTATAGTAACTCTAACCATTTATATGAACCTTGATAAGAAAATTCTTTCCACATTAATGATTTTAATGTTCGATTTGCACGTTCAACAATTGATGCTTTTTTATTGCTGAATGTTGAATAATGATTTATTCCCAATTGTTTAATTAGATGTGAAAATTCTTTATTGTAAAATTCTTTTCCCAAATCAGATTGAAGGTTCTTGGGAATAATAGGTTTCTTTAGAATTTTTCTCATTGCATTAACAATTTCTTTTGCTGACTTTGTTTTTACCGGAAATGTCCAAATATATTTGCTAAATGCATTTATAACAACTAAAATATATTTATAACCAGCATTTTGCTTTGCATACGATCGCATTTCAACCAAGTCCGCTTGGTATAAATCGTGTAGCCCTTTAATTATTACACGACGACGTCTAAAGTTCTTTCTTGCTGACTTATGCAGTTCATTAACCACAGCTCTTTTTATATCATGCATGTATCTTTATTTTATAGTTAATAATAATTTCAATGTTTATTGTTGGATTTGGTACACTACCAGATCTAGGGAAAATTTTTATTATATCACCAGCAACTAATCGTTCGTCAACTAAGTCTAAAATTAGAATTCGTTTGTTTGAGTTCACACTTATTTCTAAATTTGGTACTGTTGATGTTATATGAGCCACTATGCCGCTTACAGGTGGTGGTAAACGATAGCTGTCTCTACCGTTCATCAACACATATTGAGACCCAGTCCATTCTCCATCAATATTTATACGAAGATGTCCATTCAATGAATCAATTGTTGAAAGAAGTTCGATTCTAGTTATAATATCATTTTTGGTTAAAAGATCTTTATTTGCTGAAGTAACTAAATCTCTAGCATCATTTTCAGTTATAATATCTTTATTGGCTGAGGTGATTAATTTTTTGGCATTATCTTCGGTTATAAAGTCCTGATTATATGAAATAATCAATTTTTCAGTGTCGTCTTTAGTTATCAAATCGGCGTGTATGTGCCGTCCAAACTTATCAACACTCATGACGCAAATGATAATTATTATAAATAGCAGTTGTATTTATTCTATTAAATCTCGTTCTCGCAATTCCTCAATTATGCTATTAATTTCATTTAAATGTGCATTATTACCACTAGCATTTGAAGCTAATAATAATTTTAATCGATCCACCAACTCATTGGGATCATCGAAATAAACATATTGTATTGGTGCTGTTGAATATATATTTGATAACCCTCCTCTAAGTCGTAATTCTTTCTCTCGCTTTTTTTGTTTGTCTTGTTCTTCTTTCTCTAACACTTTTAAAATAAGTTTAATAATAAATTTATATTTATTACTTTTATTTCCAGCAATTTGTTGATCAGGTAGAAAATGTCTTCTATGAGCATTTGTTAATATTACTATTAAGCCAAAAATTCCTTAAATCCTCTTTAGTGTAAGTTTTTCTTGATGGATAGCTCTTAAAAACAAGCTCGTAAAAACCAGGTGTACCTTTAAATAATTGATCCTTTACTTGAATATCAGGACCAATGAACTTTAGTTCAGAATCCCCAAAAAAAAATCTATCTGTTGTCATATCATGTCTAAGATAAGTGTGATCATAATAATTTTTCGTATCTTTTATGTGACCTTTAACATAAATTCTTGGTAATTCATCGAATTGTTCTAAATATGCTGTAAAGGTGTTTTCAGGAATTTCACTGAGTAATGTTTGATTCACTTCATCAAAATCCTCATCATCTTGTGGCGATAACGATGTATATTGAAATGTAGCGTCCATTGGTGTTGGCTGTGGGGAGTCGTTAGGTAGAAATAAATCAAGTGAAGGTGGCCCTAGTGATGATGATGAAGTTTCTACTGGAGGAAATGATCTCCTAGGTAAACGTGATGATTTTGGAACGTTAGGTGATGACGTAAAAAGGTCAAATGAAGGTCGACCTGGTGATGTTGAATTTTCTAGTGTAGAAACTGATTTCCTAGATAAACGTGGCGACTGCATCCATCGTTTGTTTTTGGTAGTCGAATGCTCATCTAAAGCCTGAGATAAAACGTTAGCTAATGGTTTATACTGTTTAACTAATCGTTCTTCAATTTCCAATTCATTCGATTTTAACGCATCTAATTTGGCTTTTACATTTGCTCTTGTTTTAATTAACCGTTTAGTAATTTCTTTATTCATAACTGCAAACAGACAGATCAACCGTGTTCAACAGGTTCCTGTTCTAAAATAACCGTTAGTATTCTGTTACAGTTGTATTTATTGATCATTTTCTATATTGGTCGTTTGTCACATCAGCATTTTATTCAGAACTGCAAACAGATAAATAAAGAGTTTTCAAGCGGTTGCTGTGCTGTTAGTTTCCTGTTACTGCTGTTGGTTTCCTGTTACTGCTGTTAGTTTCATGTTACTGCTGTATATATTAATCAAATCCTCTGCTATATCGACCGTTATCGATATCGAAATCCTTACATATAACAAGAAAGCTATATTTATCACGCCAGCATAATGAACACATTTCACAAAAACTATTATATAACATATCTGTATTGACATAATCGTTATATATATGTTTTAAATTCATATCGTCTTGTTGGAAAACAATTATCATATTTGCATTGTCACGGATGAGGTGTTTAGGTATGTGAGCATATGTTTGGCAGAGATAGAAACAATCAACACATTTATGTCTTCCCATGCTAAAATAATTTTGTATAATTTTCTGCGCACTCGCTATTACATCATCAAATACGAATATAGAATTAACTTTCGCATTTGAGGGATCCATAATTTCTTGATTATTATCAAATTCATGATAGCCAATTCCCTTAAGTGGTTTCAACAAGTTTCGCAAATATTCATATTTTGGTTGATATAATGATTTGCTGTATAGATAAACATTTTCAAATCGAAGACCATTTAAATCTTCCAATAAACTTATCATAACATTTGTTTTCCCACAATTTGACGGACCGCATATAATACATCTAATTGTGGACGGTAATAACTTGCCATGTCTCCGAAATAATTGTTTTTGTCTTACTATATTATCAAGATTGCGGATTGGAAGACTACAGTGTTGCTTTATTAAACGCATTTCGATTATTAACTGATCAATTGCTGTTACTCATTTATATATATATATATATATATATATATATATATATATATATATATATATATATATAAATATAAACCTTGAACTACTATAATCTACTCATTTATTTAAAAGATTCAGCTATATAAAGACGTTTATTATGATAGTGACTGCTAATCAACCACCACCCTTCAAACAAAAAGGACGTGGTTTAATCAACACGCTTATTGATAAACTTCCTTTTGAACTTCATATTCCTACGTACAATTATTGTGGACCAGGTACAAAATTAAATAAACGATTAGAACGAGGAGATAAAGGAATCAATCCCCTAGACGAAGCGTGTAAAGAACACGATATTGCATACTCTCAATATAAAGATCTCGAAAATCGACATCAAGCTGATAAAAAATTAGCTGACAAAGCAAAAGAACGTATAACAGCTAAAAATTCAAGTTTTGGTGAAAAAGTAGCTGCATTAGGTGTTACTGGTATAATGAAAATTAAAAGAAAATTAGGCATGGGAATTAAAAAAAGAACAAGAAGGAGACGATCTAAAGCGGTTAATTTACAATCAGCGTTTCGTAAAGCTCGAGCAGCAATTAAAAAAAATAAAACTAACGATTTAAATACAGCTGCCAATATTGCTATGGATGCACTTAAAGGGATTAAGAAAATTAAATCAAAATCAAGAATTATTCCTTTACCGAAAACTGGTGGGATTTTACCGTTAATACCCATATTTGCCGGATTAAGTGCGCTTGGTGCTTTAGCCGGCGGCGCATCTCAAATTGCAAGCGCCGTTAATAAAGCTAGATCAGCACAACAAGAATTAAAAGAAAGTGAACGGCATAATCGACACATGGAATCTATCGCAATGGGTAAAGGTTTATATTTGAAGCCATTTAAGAGAGGCCTTGGATTGTATTTACAATCGTATTCATCCAAAAAAAAACTTCCAATAAAATTACCGCTTCGTGCATTGACAAATATCGATTTATATAATTATGCTATCAACAATCTTCAAATTCCAAATTTTCGTGGAGTGTTTATGCAAGATCAATTACCGCGTAAAATGAAAAATCTTGAATGTGGAATAATCAATTTGGATAGTAGTAATGGTGAAGGTACACACTGGACAGCATATTGGAAGAAAAATAATATTATTGATTATTTTGATTCATTCGGAAATTTGAAGCCACCACCACGAATAATAAAATATTTTGAAAGTTCATTGAATAAAAATCTACAAATCTATTATAACTATGAGCGATTTCAAGATTTCAATCAACAGAACTGCAGACATTTATGTCTAGAATTTCTTTATAAATGCATGTAACCAGCTACTATCTTCATTAAATCCTTGTTTGTAATACAATGCGGACGTTTATATTAAGTGGAAATTCTTCTGTTTTATCAGCAGACTATTATCCTCCTATCGATTTACGTGATGATGGATACGAGTATGTTTTAGGATTAATTAATTTTGAGACTTTCAACGCAATTCCGAATATTGATAAGAAAAATAATAAATTTTACATAGGTGGTATAGAGATTTCTATTCCAACAGGTGCATATGAACTCACTGATATTGAAAAATATTAAAAAAAAGAAATTTCAATACAAAATGTTTTAAATCCAACTTTTAATTGTTCGCTAAGTTTGTATGCAAATTCAAATACATTACAATGTCATATTAAATGTTCACATCAAATTGATTTTAATCGATCAAATACAATTGCTGATCTATTAGGTTTTGAGCATATAAACTTAATACCAACTATTATGCATGTATCTAAGAAGCCTGTAAATATTTTGAAAGTAAATGCAATTAAAATTGAATGCAATATAACGACAGGATCGTATTCTAATAATCAGTTGGGGCACACTATTCATGAATTTTTTCCTGATTCACCACCTGGATTCAAAATAATTGAGAGACCTCAAAATGTTATATACTTACCAATTAATACGCATGTCATAAATAACATAACACTTAAAATAATTGATCAAGATGGTGAGATAATTAATTTTAGAGAGGAAACCGTAACGATAAGGTTGCATTTAATACAGCTCTCCGAAAATGGTTATTAAATATAATAACAGTAAAACAATAAGAATCAATACATCGTATAGTAATATCAGTTATAATCAGGCTGTCAAGCAGTTGACACCTGACAATATTGCCTATTTAAGATCAATTGGCTTACGGCCTAAATAAAAATGAGTATTTTAAATGTGGGTGAGAGAGTTCGATTTGATAATTCATTAGTCAGAATCGAAACACATTCTCATTTACCATATGCTACGACATCATTTGAAAACAACGATGAAATTAGAATTCCAATTCAACAAACTGATGTTTATACACTGCCTTCATCCAGTTACATCTATATAGAAGGAAAACTTGTTAAATCAGCTGATAATGCAAAATCTGCAACTGCAAAATTTGTCAATAATTTTGTTGGTCATTTATTTGAAGAATTACGCTAGGAAATTGGTGGGAAAGTAATTGACCGTGTACGTAATCCGGGTATTGCCACCACTTTGAAAGGTTATGCATCATTTAATGTAAACGAAAGTTTCAAACTACAAAACGCTGGTTGGTCTTTTGGTAGTGATTGTACGTATTCAGTACCAAATGAGGATGGAAATTTTAATGTTTGTGTTCCGCTAAGTATGTTAATGGGATTCTGTGAAGATTTTAAAACAACTATTCTTAACGTTAAACAAGAATTGATTCTTATTCGTTCAAATTCAGATGAAAATAGTATTATTAATACCACAGCAGATGAGCTCATGAAAGTAATAATAACAAAACTTGTTTGGAACGTACCACATATATCAGTCGATGATACAGAGCGACTTAATTTATTGAGATATGTCGAACGTGGAACCGAGCTGGACATGTCTTACAGAACGTGGGAATTGCAAGAACTACCTCTAGTACCTCAAACAACTAAAAATTCCTGGACTGTAAAAAGTACATCTCAACTAGAGAAACCACGTTACATAATTTTTGGATTACAAACAAGCCGTAAAACTAAGGCTGATAAAAATGCTAGCCTATTTGATTATTGTAATTTGAACAATGTCAAATTGTTTTTAAACTCTGAACAATATCCGTATAATAATTTAAATTTAAATTTTGGTAAAAATCAATATGCCACATTGTATGAGATGTATGCTCATTTCCAAGAATCGTATTATGAACGACAAAATGAACCAATGCTAACGCCATCTCAATTCTTAAAGTATGCTCCAATTGTAGTAATTGACTGTTCAAGGCAAAATGAATTACTAAATACAGCAACAGTAGATATTCGTATAGAATTTGAATCATATAATAATATACCAGCCAGTACAAGTGCCTATTGTTTGATATTACATGATCGAATTGTCAAATATAATTCACTTACTGGTAGTATAAGATCAATGTAAATCTCAAAGCGCATTTAGTTGTTTATCAGACACGATGGCCGACGAAGTAATTATTGATGTGCAAGGTTTTCAAATTAATAAGAATTTTTTATGTAAAGAATTGGCAATTATAAAACCAAATGAATGTTGTTGTAGAATTCATGTTTTATTTAATTTTCCAATTGAATTGGAACATTTATCACAAAGTGCCCAAAGACAAATAAATTGGGTTGCAAGAAACCTTCATGGTCTTCAATGGTACTCTGTACCCAACAATAAAATTGATCCTCAACCATATGAAAATTTAATATTTGTGCTACAACGACACTTAAAAAATGTTAAAATGGTTTTTGTGAAGGGATTGGACAAAAAGAAGTTTCTATCTCAGTTTTTACCCAGCAACATTGTAATCACAGATTTGGTTGCAGCTCCAAATTTACGACAATTAACAAAAGAATATGTGAGTCATATTCATATGTATAATTGTGGTCATGTTGACTATTGTGCAATCAATTATGTTCATGCAATAAAGAATTGGTTACATGAAAACCGATAAAATCAAATTTAGTGTTTCATAGAAGTTGACACCATCAACATGTTTTTATATTATTTGCTTAATGATACGTTAAAACAGCTAACTGTAATCGAACTGCTAGATTTAGCAAAATGTTTCAAATCATTGTATCCATATCAAGACTTATTAAAATTAGAAGAAAAATGGATGAATGAAATTTTGTTACCTGAATCTATAAAATTTGAAGCTTACAAAATGGAAAACGAAATTGATTATGACATGTCAGATGATAATCAAGTCGACAACAACCAACAACAACAACAACAATAACAACAACAATTTTTATCAAGGAGTTGTATAATAATAATTTAGCAAAAATAAATTTTTTGGTATATATATATATTAAATAAAAGTTGTTTTATTCCAAATAATAATAATAATAATAATAATAATGATAGATAATAATAATAATAATAATAATATAATATTAATAGTAATATAATAATAATAATAATAATAATATAATAATAATAACAATAATGATAATAATAATAATAATAATAATATTAGTAATAATAAATATAAGATTTACAATAATCCCCTCACCCCCTACGATAAAACCGTTCTTCTACTGCCCCTAAAATTATAATTTCTTTTATAAATTGATATCAAATTAAAAAATTTAAACTTACAATCTGCCAAATACCACCCTATTTGGGCGTCAAAACACCAGGGGTGAGGGGGATCATTATCCCAATTCTCCTCTTCTAAAATATAAAAAGATACAATGTCAATTTTACTACTAAGTTAGAAGGGGTATTTACAACCTTCATCGTTGACCACTAGTGGTTGTGGTGGTGGATGTGGTGTTGTATCATCGTCTATAAAAACAAAATATAATATTTTTAGAAATTTTCAATAAATCCATTAAATAAACTTACCGCCTGCTACATTCATGTCTTTATCAACATCATCATCATCATCATCATCATCATCAGAAATGATGATCACTGTGGGGAATCTCAAGGGAGCTGATGATGATGATGATGATGGTGCCCCTTGGACCAAATCAGTTAATCCGGCTACGAAAAAATAATATAATAATAATAATTATTATTATATATATTTATTTATAGATATAGAAATTTTCAATAAAGCTCAAAAATTAAACTTACGCTCAGTAATTGTTGATGTTGACGCCTGTATGAAGGCAGGTAAATTGGCTACAAGAAAAAAAAATAGAAATTTTCAACAAATTACAAAAATTAAACTTACACTCAGCAATCACGATTGATAATTCGTTATCACCATTGCCATCACCATCATCATTAAAAAGAATTATGGTGGATCCTGAATCTGCCATTTCTGATGGTGATGGCGATGGTGATGCCTCACATTGGTCCAATAAACTATATAAATCGTCTAAGATTTCATTGTCTAAAAATTTTTTTTATTAATATTATTATTTTTACTTATATATTCAAAACTTTCTTACCCATCTTTTTCTTCAATCTAATACTTAATATAATACTTAATATAATACTTTATATAATAAGATCAACACTAACATTACCAGAGAAAATTCATAGCATATATCCTAAGAAAATACAATATCAGCATTTTCTTTTCAATTAACAGTTGAAAGTTATTAATAGTTCAAGATCACCTTTAATATATCCCTACAGATAACAATTGTTATACTTTTGATGAGATCTTTAATTTATTAGTTTTTGAAATAATATTTTCTTTTATTCATCTCTATTGACAATTTATGCAGATTATGTAATTCTTAAAAAATCGTAATTATAATATAAAAAAAAATTGATAATGAAATTTTATAAAACCATCAGATAATACAGTTGATATAAACAACATTCAATACTCGTAATTATATTATTGATAAAGGTACTAATTTAAAGAAGTGGAATTCAGAGCACATTTCCGAAAAAAGGTTGATAGAATATATATTAAGAAAATACAATTAATAGTTCAAGATCTCCATTAATATATCCCTACAGATAACAATTGTTATACTTTTGTTGAGATTTTTAATTCATTAGTTTTGCAATAAACAGTTGATTCATGATAGCTATTAATAGTTCAAGATCATCTGATTTTTATTTTTATTTTATTATACATCCCTATTGACAATTTATGCAGATTATGTAATTTTAAAAAAAATCATAATTATAATATCAAAAATAATTTGATAATGAAATTTTATAAAACCATCAGATAAAACAGTTGATATAAAAACATTCAATACTCGTAATTATATAATTGATAAAGGTACTAATTTAAAGAAGTCGAATTCAGAGGGCATTTCCGAAAAAAAGTTGATAGCATATATATTAAGAAAATACAATTAATAGTTCAAGATCACCATTAATATATCCCTACAGATAACAATTGTTATACTTTTGTTGAGATCTTTAATTCATTAGTTTTACAATAAACAGTTGATTCATGATAGCTATTAATAGTTCAAGATCATCTGATTTTTATTTTTATTTTATTATACATCCCTATTGACAATAATTGTATATCATTTTGATGAGATTTTTATTAATAATAAAATACTGTAATAATTTATAAGACAATTTATTCAGATTATACAATTCTTAAAAAAATTAAAATCATACTATAAAAAATATTTATTTTCATATCATAAGGTTTTATACAATAAATTTAAATAAATAAAAATTGATCTCAATCTTGACCAAATGTTATGGGTACATAGCTGACTGTTGTTTCTGATGTAACCATATATTGATTAGCAGCTTCGAAATTTTTATTTAATTCATCAATTTTGAAAATTAATGGTGAAAATCGTTTGGGTAGAATCACTTCACTATCGAATGATTTTAACGTTGCCAAAATCGCATCACCATATTTTGTGTTAATTACTCGAAATGATTGGATGTAATATTTTCTTCCTGGTTCTAAATCACCCACTTTTTTAAATGAATTTGAACAATTATTTAAAAGCGTTAGTGCATCCATTGTTTAAGTTGCAATTAAACCGTTGTGAAAACAAATTGAGGCGTTAAACAATACTGATTCAAAGCACCCCAATATTCCACTATTTATACAAAAATACTGTAACCAAAAATGCATGACTCATCTTGTATGATTCATCAATGGCCTTGAAAATGCCTACTGAGAAGCAAGAGGGAGGAAATAGGAGGGGATATATAAAAACCATGACTCATCATGTAAGATTCATCAATGGCGTTGAGAGTACCTAGTGCGAAGCAAGGGGAGGAAATAGGAGGGGATATAAATAGATCATGACTCATCATGTATGATTCATCAAAGTTCCCTTGGAGAACAAATGAAAGGGAAAGGAGGTGGAAAGGAGGGGGCAGAGAGGGGGAATGGGGGGCAAATGGAGGGTGAAATAGGGCAGCAGTGGAGGGGGCAGAAATTCAAATTTCCCGCCAACATCGATCCGGCACGAGCGCCACGCTACAGGCAAATGTTGTACCAAAAAGCGACACTAGTGCTACCACGATCGCAGTGGCCAACCGTGGCACTAGTGAGCTTGAACCAGCCCTACTTATCTACTCGTCTCAATTCGTAAAAAAGACAGAGCTCCACATGAAATCTGATTAGATACATAGAACGATCACAAAACTTAATTCCATCATATATCTGGGTTTGATACCTCAGAAACGTTTTTAATCGTTCTTTCTCGTGTCAAATTACGTCCTACCTCTATATTTTGAGTTATCCTGACGTTTTCTATGTATATATTGCAAAAGATATAATGTACAGAGCATTTGAACGTCTTTTAAATTTCAGTTATTAATGAAGGTAGAGATTGAATTCCTGAACGAAGAAATGTCTCATCCTATGTCAAATACAGAGTAAATATGTCCCAAATCGTTAAAAAGACGAAGTTTCACATTAAATCTGATTAGATACACAGATCGATCACAAAATTTAATTCCATCATATATCTGTGTTTGATACCTCTGAAACGTTTGGAATCGTTCTTTCCCGTGTCGAATGACATCCTACCTCTACATTTTAAGTTGTCCTGGCGTTTTCTATGTATACATTGCATAAGATATAATGTACAGTGCATTTGAACGTCGTCTAATTTACAGTTATCAATGAAGCTATAGTTTGAATGCCTGATCGAAAGAAAGTCTAATCCTAGGTCTAATACAGATTAAATACGTCCCAAATCGTAAAAAAGACGAGGTTTCACATTAAATCTAATTAGATACACAGAACGATCACAATATTTAATTCCATCATATATCTGCGTTTGATGCATCTGAAACGTTTGGAATCGTTCTTTCTCGTATCAAATTACGTCCTACCTCTATATTTCAAGTTATCTTGACGTTTTCTATGTTTACGTTGCAGAAGATATGATGTAATTAGCATTTGAACGTCTTCTAATTTTGGGTTATTAATGAAGCTATAGATTGAATGCCTGATCGAAAGAAAGTCTCATCCTAGGTCTAATACAGAGTAAATATGTCCCAAATCGTTAAAAAGGGGAAGCTTCACATTAAATCTGATTAGATTCACAGATCGATCACAAAACTTAACTCCATCACATATCTGTGTTTGATATCGCTGAAACGTTTGGAACCGTTCTTTCCCGAGTCGAACGACACCCTACCGCTACATTTTAAGTTGTCCTGACGTTTTCTATGTATACATTGCATAAGATATAATGTACAGAGCATTTGAACGTCTTTTACTTTTAAGTTATTAATGAAGCTATCGATTGAATTCCTGAACGAAGGAAAGTCTCTTCCTAGGTATAATACAGAGTCAATACGTCTCAAATCGTAAAAAAGACAGAGCTCCACATGAAATCTAATTAGATACACAGAACGATCACAATATTTAATTCCATCATATATCTGCGTTTGATGCATCTGAAACGTTTGGAATCGTTCTTTCTCGTATCAAATTACGTCCTACCTCTATATTTCAAGTTATCTTGACGTTTTCTATGTTTACGTTGCAGAAGATATGATGTAATTAGCATTTGAACGTCTTCTAATTTTGGGTTATTAATGAAGCTATAGATTGAATGCCTGATCGAAAGAAAGTCTCATCCTAGGTCTAATACAGAGTAAATATGTCCCAAATCGTTAAAAAGGGGAAGCTTCACATTAAATCTGATTAGATTCACAGATCGATCACAAAACTTAACTCCATCACATATCTGTGTTTGATATCGCTGAAACGTTTGGAACCGTTCTTTCCCGAGTCGAACGACACCCTACCGCTACATTTTAAGTTGTCCTGACGTTTTCTATGTATACATTGCATAAGATATAATGTACAGAGCATTTGAACGTCTTTTACTTTTAAGTTATTAATGAAGCTATCGATTGAATTCCTGAACGAAGGAAAGTCTCTTCCTAGGTATAATACAGAGTCAATACGTCTCAAATCGTAAAAAAGACAGAGCTCCACATGAAATCTGATTAGATACATAGAACGATCACAAAATTTAATTCCATCATATATCTGTGTTTGATACACCTGAAATGTTTGGAATCGTTCTTTCTCGTCTCAAATTACGTCCTACCTCTATATTTTGAGTTATCATGACGTTTTCTATGTATACATTGCATAAGATATAATGTACAGAGCATTTGAACGTCTTTTACTTTTAAGTTATTAATGAAGGTAGAGATTGAATTCCTGAACGAAGAAATGTCTCATCCTATGTCAAATATAGAGTAAATACGTCCCAAATTTTCAAAAAGACAGAGCTTCACTTGAAATCTGATTAGATACACAGAACGATCACAAAACTTAATTCCATCATATATCTGTGTTTGATACACCTGAAATGTTTGGAATCGTTCTTTCTCGTGTCAAATTACGTCCTACCTCTATATTTTGAGTTATCATGACGTTTTCTATGTATACATTGCATAAGATATAATGTACAGAGCAATTGAAAGTCTTCTACTTCTCAGTTATTTATGAAGCTATCGATTGAATTCCTGAACGAAGGAAAGACTCTTCCTAGGTCTAATACAGATTAAATACGTCCCAAATCGTAAAAAAGGCAGAGATTCACTTGAAATCTGATTAGATACATAGAACGATTACTAAACTTAATTCCATCATATATATGTGTTTGATACCTCTGAAACGTGTGGAATCGTTCTTTTTTTTGTCAGATTTCGTAGTACCTCTATATACTATGTATTCTTGACGTTTACTATGTATACATTGCAGAAGATATGGTGTAAATAGCATTTGAACGTCTTCTAATTTTCAGTTATTAATGAAGGTAGAGATTGAATTCATGAACGGAGAAATGTCTCATCCTAGGTCTAATACAGAGTAAATACGTCCCAAATCGTATAAAAGACAGAGCTCCACTTGAAATCTGATTAGATACATAGAACGATTACTAAACTTAATTCCATCATATATCTGTGTTTGATACCTCTGAAATGTTTGGAATTGTTCTTTCTCGTGTCAGATTACGTCCCACCTCTATATTTTAAGTTATCGTGAGGTTTTCTATGTATATATTGCATAAGATATGATGTAAAGTGCATTTGAACGTCTTTTAGTTTTCAGTTATTAATGAAGGTATAGATTCTATTCCTGAACGAAGAAAACTCTCATCCTAGGTCTAATACAGAGTAAATACGTCTCAAATCGTGCAAAAGACAGAGCTTCACCTGAAATCTGATTACATTTACAGAACGATCACAAAGCTTAATTCCATCATATATCTGGGTTTGATACCTCTGACACGTTTTTAATCGTTCTTTCCGGTGTCAAATGACGTCCTACCTCTATATTTTGAAGATATGCTGTACGGAGCATTTGGATGTCTCTCAATTTTCAGTTATTAATGGAGCTATAGATTGAATTCCTGATCGAAGTAAGTCTCATCCTAGGTCTAATACTGAGTAAATACGTCTCAAATCGTAAAAAAGATAGAGCTCCATTTGAAATCTGATTAGATACACAGAACGATCACAAAACAGTCCATCATATAGCTGTCCTTGATACCTCTGAAATGTTTGGAATTGTTCTTTCTCGTGTCAAATGACATCCTACCTCTACATTTAAAGTTGTCCTGACGTTTTCTATGTATACATTGCATAAGATATAATGTACAGAGCATTTGAACGTCTTTTCCTTTTATGCTATTAATGAAGCTATCGATTGAATTCCTGAACAAACGAAAGTCTCATGCTAGGTATAATACAGAGTAAATACGTCTCAAATCGTAAAAATGACAGAGCTCCACTTGAAATCTGATTAGATACACAGAACGATCACAAAATTTAATTCCATCATATATCTGCGTTTGATACCTCTGAAACGTCTGGAATCGTTCTTTCTCGTATCAAATTACGTCCTACGTCTATATTTTGAAGATATGCTGTACGGAGCATTTGGAAGTCTCTCAATTTTCAGTTATTAATGGAGCTATAGATTGAATTCCTGATCAAAGAAAGTCTCATCCTAGGTCTAATATTGAGTAAATACGTCTCAAATCGTAAAAAAGATAGAGCTCCATTTGTAGTCTGATTACATTCACAGAACGATCACAAATTTTAATTCCATCATATATCTGCATTTGATACCTCTGAAACGTATGGAATCGTACTTTCTCGTGTCAAATTACGTCCTACCTCTATATTTTGAAGATATGCTGTACGGAGCATTTGGAAGTCTCTCAATTTTCAGTTATTAATGGAGCTATAGATTGAATTCCTGATCGAAGAAAGTCTCATCCTAGGTCTAATATTGAGTAAATACGTCTCAAATCGTAAAAAAGATAGAGCTCCATTCGTAGTCTGATTACATTCACAGAACGATCACAAAGCTTAACTCCATCATGTATCTGGGTTTGATACCTCTGACACGTTTTCAATCGTTCTTTCCCGTGTCAAATCACGTCCTACCTCTATATTTTGAAGATATGCTGTACGGATCATTTGGAAGACTCTCAATTTTCAGTTATTAATGGAGCGATAGATTGAATTCCTGATCAAAGAATGTCTCATCCTAGGTCTAATACTGAGTAAATACGTCTCAAATCGTAAAAAAGATAGAGCTCCATTTGAAAACTGATTAGAATCACAGAACGATCACAAAACTTAATTCCATCGTATAGCTGTGTTTGATACCTCTGAAATGTTTGGAATTGTTCTTTCTTGTGTCAAATGACGTCCTACCTCTATATTTTGAAGATATGCTGTACGGAGCATTTGGAAGTCTCTCAATTTTCAGTTATTAATGGAGCTATGGATTGAATTCCTGATCGAAGAAAGTCTCATCCTAGGTCTAATACTGAGTAAATACGTCTCAAATCGCAAAAAAGATAGAGCTCCATTTGAAATCTGATTAGATACACAGAACGATCACAAAACTTAATTCCATCATATAGCTGTGTTTGATACCTCTGAAATGTTTGGAATTGTTCTTCTCGTGCCAAATGACATCCTACCTCTACATTTAAAGTTGTCCTGACGTTTTCTATGTATACATTGCATAAGATATAATGTACAGAGCATTTGAACGTCTTTTCCTTTTATGCTATTAATGAAGCTATCGATTGAATTCCTGAACAAACGAAAGTCTCATGCTAGGTATAATACAGAGTAAATACGTCTCAAATCGTAAAAATGACAGTGCTTCACTTGAAATCTGATTAGATACATAGAACTATCACAAAACTCTAATTCCATCATATATCTGCGTTTGATACCTCTGAAACGTATGGAATCGTTCTTTCTCGTATCAAATTACGTCCTACCTCTATATTTTGAGTTATCTTGACGTTTTCTATGTTTACGTTGCAGAAGATATGATGTAATTAGCATTTGAACGTCTTCTAATTTTTGGTTATTAATGAAGCTATAGATTGAATGCCTGATCGAAAGAAAGTCTCATCCTAGGTATAATACAGAGTAAATACGTCTCAATTCATAAAAAAGACAGAGCTTCACTTGAAATCTGATTAGATACACAGAACGATCACAAAATTTAATTCCATCATATATCTGCGTTTGATACCTCTGAAACGTTTGGAATCGTTCTTTCTCGTATCAAATTACGTCCTACGTCTATATTTTGAGTTATCTTTACGTTTTCTATGTAGATATTGCATAAGATATAATGTAAAGAGCATTTGAAGGTCGTCTAATTTTCAGTTATTAATGAAGCTATAGTTTGAATGCCTGATCGAAAGAAAGTCTAATCCTTGGTCTAATACAGAGTGAATATGTCCCAAATCGTTAAAAAGGCAAGGCATCACTTTAAATCTAAATAGATACACAGATCGATCACAAAACTTAATTCCATCATATATCCGCGTTTGATACCTCTGAAACATTTGGAATCGTTCTTTCTCGTGTCAAATCACATGCTACCTCTATATTTTAAGTTATCTTGACGTTACCTATATATACATTGCATAAGATATAATAAACAGAGCATTTGAACGTCTTCTAATGTTCAGTTATTAATGCAGTTATCAATTGAATTCCTTTACGAAGGAAAGTCTCATCCTCGGTCAAATACAGATTATATACGTCACAAATCGTAAAAAAGACAGAGCTCTACCTGAAATGTGATCAGATACATAGAACGATCACAAAACTTAATTCCATCATATATCTGTGTTTGATACCTCTGAAATGTTTGGAATTGTTCTATCTCGTGTCAGATTACGTCCCACCTCTATATTTCAAGTATTCTTGACGTTTACTATGTATACATTGCAGAAGATATGATGTAAATAGCATTTGAACGTCTTCTAATTTTCAGTTATTAATGAAGGTATAGATTGTATTCCTGAACGAAGAAAACTCTCATCCTAGGTCTAATACAGAGTAAATACGTCTCAAATCGTAAAAAAGATAGAGCTCCATTTGTAGTCTGATTACATTCACAGAATGATCACAAAGCTTAATTCCATCATGTATCTGGGTTTGATACCTCTGACACGTTTTTAATCGTTCTTTCCCGTGTCAAATGACGTCCTACCTCTATATTTTGAAGATATGTTGTACGGAGCATTTGGAAGACTCTCAATTTTCAGTTATTAATGGAGCGATAGATTGAATTCCTGATCAAAGAAAGTCTCCTCCTAGGTCTAATACTGAGTAAATACGACTCAATTCGTAAAAAAGATAGAGCTCCATTTGAAATCTAAATAGACACACAGATCGATCACAAAACTTAATTCCATCATATATCTGCGTTTGATACCTCTGAAACTTTTGGAATCGTTCTTTCTCGTGTCAAATCACATGCTACCTCTATATTTTAAGTTATCTTGACGTTACCTATATATACATTGCATAAGATATAATAAACAGAGCATTTGAACGTCTTCTAATGTTCAGTTATTAATGCAGTTATCAATTGAATTCCTTTACGAAGGAAAGTCTCATCCTCGGTCAAATACAGATTATATACGTCACAAATCGTAAAAAAGACAGAGCTCTACTTGAAATGTGATCAGATACATAGAACGATCACAAATTTTAATTCCATCATATATCTGCATTTGATACCTCTGAAACGTTTTAATCGTACCTTCTCGTGTCAAATTACGTCCTACCTCTATATTTTGAAGATATGCTGTACGGAGCATTTGGAAGTCTCTCAATTTTCAGTTATTAATGAAGCTATAGATTGAATTCCTGATCAAAGAAAGTCTCATCCTAGGTCTAATATTGAGTAAATACGTCTCAAATCGTAAAAAAGATAGAGCTCCATTTGTAGTCTGATTACATTCACAGAACGATCACAAAATTTAATTCCATCATATATCTGCATTTGATACCTCTGAAACGTATGGAATCGTACTTTCTCGTGTCAAATTACGTCCTACCTCTATATTTTGAAGATATGCTGTACGGAGCATTTGGAAGTCTCTCAATTTTCAGTTATTAATGGAGCTATAGATTGAATTCCTGATCGAAGAAAGTCTCATCCTAGGTCTAATATTGAGTAAATACGTCTCAAATCGTAAAAAAGATAGAGCTCCATTCGTAGTCTGATTACATTCACAGAACGATCACAAAGCTTAACTCCATCATGTATCTGGGTTTGATACCTCTGACACGTTTTTAATCGTTCTTTCCCGTGTCAAATCACGTCCTACCTCTATATTTTGAAGATATGCTGTACGGATCATTTGGAAGACTCTCAATTTTCAGTTATTAATGGAGCGATAGATTGAATTCCTGATCAAAGAATGTCTCATCCTAGGTCTAATACTGAGTAAATACGTCTCAAATCGTAAAAAAGATAGAGCTCCATTTGAAATCTGATTAGAATCACAGAACTATCACAAAACTCTAATTCCATCATATATCTGCGTTTGATACCTCTGAAACGTATGGAATCGTTCTTTCTCGTATCAAATTACGTCCTACCTCTATATTTTGAGTTATCTTGACGTTTTCTATGTTTACGTTGCAGAAGATATGATGTAATTAGCATTTGAACGTCTTCTAATTTTTGGTTATTAATGAAGCTATAGATTGAATGCCTGATCGAAAGAAAGTCTCATCCTAGGTATAATACACAGTAAATACGTTTCAATTCATAAAAAAGACAGAGCTTCACTTGAAATCTGATTAGATACACAGAACGATCACAAAATTTAATTCCATCATATATCTGCGTTTGATACCTCTGAAACGTTTGGAATCGTTCTTTCTCGTATCAAATTACGTCCTACGTCTATATTTTGAGTTATCTTTACGTTTTCTATGTATATATTGCATACGATATAATGTAAAGAGCATTTGAAGGTCGTCTAATTTTCAGTTATTAATGAAGCTATAGTTTGAATGCCTGATCGAAAGAAAGTCTAATCCTTGGTCTAATACAGAGTGAATATGTCCCAAATCGTTAAAAAGGCAAGGCATCACTTTAAATCTATATAGATACACAGATCGATCACAAAACTTAATTCCATCATATATCCGCGTTTGATACCTCTGAAACATTTGGAATCGTTCTTTCTCGTGTCAAATCACATGCTACCTCTATATTTTAAGTTATCTTGACGTTACCTATATATACATTGCATAAGATATAATAAACAGAGCATTTGAACGTCTTCTAATGTTCAGTTATTAATGCAGTTATCAATTGAATTCCTTTACGAAGGAAAGTCTCATCCTCGGTCAAATACAGATTATATACGTCACAAATCGTAAAAAAGACAGAGCTCTACCTGAAATGTGATCAGATACATAGAACGATCACAAAACTTAATTCCATCATATATCTGTGTTTGATACCTCTGAAATGTTTGGAATTGTTCTACCTCGTGTCAGATTACGTCCCACCTCTATATTTCAAGTATTCTTGACGTTTACTATGTATACATTGCAGAAGATATGATGTAAATAGCATTTGAACGTCTTCTAATTTTCAGTTATTAATGAAGGTATAGATTGTATTCCTGAACGAAGAAAACTCTCATCCTAGGTCTAATACAGAGTAAATACGTCTCAAATCGTAAAAAAGATAGAGCTCCATTTGTAGTCTGATTACATTCACAGAACGATCACAAAGCTTAATTTCATCATGTATCTGGGTTTGATACCTCTGACACGTTTTTAATCGTTCTTTCCCGTGTCAAATGACGTCCTACCTCTATATTTTGAAGATATGTTGTACGGAGCATTTGGAAGACTCTCAATTTTCAGTTATTAATGGAGCGATAGATTGAATTCCTGATCAAAGAAAGTCTCCTCCTAGGTCTAATACTGAGTAAATACGACTCAATTCGTAAAAAAGATAGAGCTCCATTTGAAATCTGATTAGATACACAGAACGATCACAAAGCTTAATTCCATCATATATCCGCGTTTGATACCTCTGAAACATTTGGAATCGTTCTTTCTCGTGTCAAATCACATGCTACCTCTATATTTTAAGTTATCTTGACGTTACCTATATATACATTGCATAAGATATAATAAACAGAGCATTTGAACGTCTTCTAATGTTCAGTTATTAATGCAGTTATCAATTGAATTCCTTTACGAAGGAAAGTCTCATCCTCGGTCAAATACAGATTATATACGTCACAAATCGTAAAAAAGACAGAGCTCTACCTGAAATGTGATCAGATACATAGAACGATCACAAAACTTAATTCCATCATATATCTGTGTTTGATACCTCTGAAATGTTTGGAATTGTTCTTTCTCGTGTCAGATTACGTCCCACCTCTATATTTCAAGTATTCTTGACGTTTACTATGTATACATTGCAGAAGATATGATGTAAATAGCATTTGAACGTCTTCTAATTTTCAGTTATTAATGAAGGTAGAGATTGAATTCCTGAACGAAGAAATATCTCATCCTAGGTCTAATACAGAGTAAATACGTCCCAAAACGTAAAAAAGACAGAGATTCACTTGAAATCTGATTAGATACATAGAACGATCACATAATTTAATTCCATCATATATCTGTGTTTGATACCCCTGAAACGTTTTTAATCGTTCTTTCCCGTGTCAAATTACGTCCTACCTCTATATTTTGAGTTATCTTGACGGTTTCTATGTATATATTGCATAGGATACAATGTACAGAGCATTTGAACGTCTTTTAAATTTCAGTTATTAATGAAGGTAGAGATTGAATTCCTGAACGAAGAAATGTCTCATCCTATGTCAAATACAGAGTAAATACGTCCCAAATCATCAAAAAGACAGAGCTACAATTGAAATCTGATTAGATACACAGAACGATCACAAATTTTAATTCCATCATATATCTGCGTTTGATACCTCTGAAACGTTTATAATCGTACTTTCTCGTGTCAAATTACCTCCTACCTCTATATTTTGAAGATATGCTGTACGGAGCATTTGGAAGTCTCTCAATTTTCAGTTATTAATGGATCTATAGATTGAATTCCTGATCGAAGAAAGTCTCACCCTAGGTCTAATACTGAGTAAATACGTCTCAAATCGTAAAAAATATAGAGCTCCATTTGAAATCAGATTACATTCACAGAACGATCACAAAGCTTAATTCCATCATATATCTGGGTTTGATACCTCTGACACGTTTTTAATCGTTCTTTCCCGTGTCAAATGACGTCCTACCTCTATATTTTGAAGATATGCTGTACGGAGCATTTGGAAGTCTCTCAATTTTCAGTTATTAATGGATCTATAGATTGAATTCCTGATCGAAGAAAGTCTCATCCTAGGTCTAATACTGAGTAAATACGTCTCAAATCGTAAAAAAGATAGAGCTCCACTTGAAATCTGTTTAGATACATAGAACGATCACAAAATTTTATTCCATCATATATCTGGGTTTGATACCTCAGAAACGTCTTTAAGCGTTCTCTCTAGTGTCAAATTACGTCCTACCTCTATATTTTGAGTTATCTTGACGTTTTCTATGTATATATTGCATAAGATATAATGTACAGAGCATTTGAACGTCTTTTAAATTTCAGTTATTAATGAAGGTAGAGATTGAATTCCTGAACGAAGAAATGTCTCATCCTAGGTCCAATACAGAGTAAATACGTCCCAAAACGTGAAAAAGACAGAGCTCCACTTGAAATCTGATTAGATACACAGAACGATCACAAATTTTAATTCCATCATATATCTGCATTTGATACCTCTGAAACGTTTATAATCGTACTTTCTCGTGTCAAATTAAGTCCTACCTCTATATTTTGAGTTATCTTTACGTTTTCTATGTATATATTGCATAAGATATGATGTAAAGTGCATTCGAACGTCTTTTAGTTTTCAGTTATTAATGAAGGTATAGATTGTATTCCTGAACGAAGAAAACTCTCATCCTAGGTCTAATACAGAGTAAATACGTCTCAAATCGTAAAAAAGATAGAGCTCCATTTGTAGTCTGATTACATTCACAGAACGATCACAAAGCTTAATTCCATCATGTATCTGGGTTTGATACCTCTGACACGTTTTTAATCGTTCTTTCCCGTGTCAAATGACGTCCTACCTCTATATTTTGAAGATATGTTGTACGGAGCATTTGGAAGACTCTCAATTTCCAGTTATTAATGGAGCGATAGATTGAATTCCTGATCAAAGAAAGTCTCCTCCTAGGTCTAATACTGAGTAAATACGACTCAATTCGTAAAAAAGATAGAGCTCCATTTGAAATCTGATTAGATACACAGAACGATCACAAAGCTTAATTCCATCATATAGCCGTGTTTGATACCTCTGAAATGTTTGGAATTGTTCTTTCTCGTGCCAAATGACATCCTACCTCTACATTTAAAGTTGTCCTGACGTTTTCTATGTATACATTGCATAAGATATAATGTACAGAGCATTTGAACGTCTTTTCCTTTTATGCTATTAATGAAGCTATCGATTGAATTCCTGAACAAACGAAAGTCTCATGCTAGGTATAATACAGAGTAAATACGTCTCAAATCGTAAAAATGACAGAGCTCCACTTGAAATCTGATTAGATACATAGAACTATCACAAAACTCTAATTCCATCATATATCTGCGTTTGATACCTCTGAAACGTATGGAATCGTTCTTTCTCGTATCAAATTACGTCCTACCTCTATATTTTGAGTTATCTTGACGTTTTCTATGTTTACGTTGCAGAAGAGATGATGTAATTAGCATTTGAACGTCTTCTAATTTTTGGTTATTAATGAAGCTATAGATTGAATGCCTGATCGAAAGAAAGTCTCATCCTAGGTATAATACAGAGTAAATACGTCTCAATTCATAAAAAAGACAGAGCTTCACTTGAAATCTGATTAGATACACAGAACGATCACAAAATTTAATTCCATCATATATCTGCGTTTGATACCTCTGAAACGTTTGGAATCGTTCTTTCTCGTGTCAGATTACGTCCCACCTCTATATTTCAAGTATTCTTGACGTTTACTATGTATACATTGCAGAAGATATGATGTAAATAGCATTTGAACGTCTTCTAGTTTTCAGTTATTAATGAAGGTAGAGATTGAATTCCTGAACGAAGAAATATCTCATCCTAGGTCTAATACAGAGTAAATACGTCCCAAAACGTAAAAAAGACAGAGATTCACTTGAAATCTGATTAGATACATAGAACGATCACAAAACTTAATTCCATCGTATATCTGGGTTTGATACCTCAGAAACGTTTTTAATCGTTCTTTCCCGTGTCAAATCACGTCCTACCTCTATATTTTGAAGATATGCTGTACGGAGCATTTGGAAGTCTCTCAATTTTCAGTTATTAATGGAGCTATAGATTGAATTCCTGATCGAAGAAAGTCTCATCCTAGGTCTAATATTGAGTAAATACGTCTCAAATCGTAAAAAAGACAGAGCTCCACTTGAAATATGATTATATACATAGAACAATTACTAAATTTAATTCCATCATATATCTGTGTTTGATACCCCTGAAATGTTTGGAATCGTCCTTTCTCGTGTCGAATGACGTCCTACCACTATATTTTAAGTTATCTTGACGTTTTCAATGTATACATTGCATAAGATATAATGTACAGAGCAATTGATAGTCTTTTACTTTTCAGTTATTTATGAAGCTATCGATTGAATTCCTGAACGAAGGAAAGACTCTTCCTAGGTCTAATACAGATTAAACACGTCCCAAATCGTAAAGAAGACAGAGCTCCACATGAAATCTGATTAGATACATAGAACGATCACAAAACTTAATTCCATCGTATATCTGGGTTTGATACCTCAGAAACGTTTTTAATCGTTCTTTCCCGTGTCAAATCACGTCCTACCTCTATATTTTGAAGATATGCTGTACGGACCATTTGGAAGTCTTTTAATTTTCAGTTATTAATGAAGGTAGAGATTGAATTTCTGAACGAAGAAATGTCTCATCCTAGGTCTAATACAGAGTAAATACGACCCAACTCGTAAAAAAGACAGAGCTTCACTTGAAATCTAATTAGATACACAGATCGATCACAAAACTTAATTCCATCATATATCTGCGTTTGATACCTCTGAAATGTTTGGAATAGATCTTTCTCGTGTTTGATTACGTCCTACCTCTATATTTTGAGTAATCCTGACGTTTACTATGTATACATTGCATAATATATAATGTAAAGAGCATTTGAACGTCGTCTAATTTTCAGTTATTAATGAAGGTAGAGATTGAATTCCTGAACGAAGAAATGTCTCATCCTATGTCAAATACAGAGTAAATACGCTCCAAATCTTCAAAAAGACAGAGCTCCACTTGAAATCTGATTAGATACACAGAACGATCACAAAATTTAATTCCACCATATATCTGCGTTTGATACATCTGAAACGTTTGGAATCCGTCTTTCTCGTGTCAAATTACGTCCTACCTCTATATTTCAAGTTATCTTGACGTTTTCCATGTATATATTGCATAAGATATAATGTACAGAGCATTTGAACGTCTTTTAATTTTCAGTTAATAATGAAGCTATCGATTGAAATCCTGAACGAAAGAAAGTCACATCCTAGGTCTAATACAAAGTAAATACGTCTCAAATCGTAAAAACGACAGAGATCTACTTGAAATCCGATAACATACACAGAACGATCACAAAATTTCATTCCATCATATATCTGTGTTTGATACCCCTGAAACGTGTGGAATCGTTTTTTCTCGTGTCAGATTACGTCCCACCTCTATATTTTAAGTAATCTTGACGTTTTCTATGTATATATTGCATAAGATATAATGTACAGAGCATTTGAACGTCTTCTAATTTTCAGATATTAATGAAGGTAGAGATTGAATTCCTGAACGAAGAAATGTCTCATCCTATGTCAAATACAGAGTAAATACGCTCCAAATCTTCAAAAAGACAGAGCTCCACTTGAAATCTGATTAGATACACAGAACGATCACAAAATTTAATTCCACCATATATCTGCGTTTGAAACCTCTGAAATGTTTGGAATTGTTCATTCTCGTGTCAGATTACGTCCTATCTCTATATTTTGAGTTATCTTTACGTTTTCTATGTATATATTGCATAAGATATAATGTAAAGAGCATTTGAAGGTCGTCTAATTTTCAGTTATGAATGAAGCCATAGTTTGAATGCCTGATCGAAAGAAAGTCTAATCCTTGGTCTAATACAGAGTGAATATGTCCCAAATCGTTAAAAAGGCAAGGCATCACTTTAAATCTAAATGGATACACAGATCGATCACAAAACTTAATTCCATCATATATCTGCGTTTGATACCTCTGAAACATTTGGAATCGTTCTTTCTCGTGTCAAATCACATGCTACCTCTATATTTTAAGTTATCTTGACGTTACCTATATATACATTGCATAAGATATAATAAACAGAGCATTTGAACGTCTTCTAATGTTCAGTTATTAATGCAGTTATCAATTGAATTCCTTTACGAAGGAAAGTCTCATCCTCGGTCAAATACAGATTATATACGTCACAAATCGTAAAAAAGACAGAGCTCTACTTGAAATGTGATCAGATACATAGAACGATCACAAAACTTAATTTCATCATATATCTGTGTTTGATACCTCTGAAATGTTTGGGATTGTTCTTTCTCGTGTCAGATTACGTCCCACCTCTATATTTCAAGTATTCTTGACGTTTACTATGTATACATTGCAGAAGATATGATGTAAATAGCATTTGAACGCCTTCTAATTTTCAGTTATTAATGAAGGTAGAGATTGAATTCCTGAACGAAGAAATGTCTCATCCTAGGTCTAATACAGAGTAAATACGTCCCAAAACGTAAAAAAGACAGAGCTCTGCTTGAAATATGATTAGATACACAGAACGATCACAAATTTAAATTCCATCATATATCTGCATTTGATACCTCTGAAACGTTTATAGTCGTACCTTATCGTGTCAAATTACGTCCTACCTCTATATTTTGAAGATATGCTGTACGGAGCATTTGGAAGTCTCTCAATTTTCAGTTATTAATGGAGCTATAGATTGAATTCCTGATCGAAGAAAGTCTCATCCTAGGTCTAATATTGAGTAAATACGTCTCAAATCGTAAAAAAGATAGAGCTCCATTTGTAGTCTGATTACATTCACAGAACGATCACAAATTTTAATTCCATCATATATCTGCATTTGATACCTCTGAAACGTATGGAATCGTACTTTCTCGTGTCAAATTACGTCCTACCTCTATATTTTGAGTTATCTTTACGTTTTCTATGTATATATTGCATAAGATATTATGTAAAGAGCATTTGAACGTCGTCTAATTTTCAGTTATTAATGAAGGTAGAGATTGAATTCCTGAACGAAGAAATGTCTCATCCTATGTCAAATACAGAGTAAATACGCTCCAAATCTTCAAAAAGACAGAGCTCCACTTGAAATCTGATTAGATACACAGAACGATCACAAAATTTAATTCCACCATATATCTGCGTTTGATACATCTGAAACGTTTGGAATCGTTCTTTCTCGTGTCAAATTACGTCCTACCTCTATATTTCAAGTTATCTTGACGTTTTCCATGTATATATTTCATAAGATATAATGTACAGAGCATTTGAACGTCTTTTAATTTTCAGTTAATAATGAAGCTATCGATTGAAATCCTGAACGAAAGAAAATCTCATCCTAGGTCTAATACAAAGTAAATACGTCTCGAATCGTAAAAAAGACAGAGATCTACTTGAAATCTGATAACATACACAGAACGATCACAAAATTTAATTCCACCATATATCTGCGTTTGATACCTCTGAAATGTTTGGAATTGTTCTTTCTCGTGTCAGATTACGTCCCACCTCTATATTTTAAGTTATCGTGAGGTTTTCTATGTATATATTGCATAAGATATGATGTAAAGTGCATTCGAACGTCTTTTAGTTTTCAGTTATTAATGGAGCTATAGATTGAATTCCTGATCGAAGAAAGTCTCATCCTAGGTCTAATATTGAGTAAATACGTCTCAAATCGTAAAAAAGACAGAGCTCCATTTGTAGTCTGATTACATTCACAGAACGATCACAAATCTTAATTCCATCATGTATCTGGGTTTGATACCTCTGACACGTTTTTAATCGTTCTTTCCCGTGTCAAATGACGTCCTACCTCTATATTTTGAAGATATGCTGTACGGAGCATTTGGAAGACTCTCAATTTTCAGTTATTAATGGAGCGATAGATTGAATTCCTGATCAAAGAATGTCTCATCCTAGGTCTAATACTGAGTAAATACGTCTCAAATCGTAAAAAAGATAGAGCTCCATTTGAAATCTGATTAGATACACAGAACGATCACAAATCTTAATTCCATCATGTATCTGGGTTTGATACCTCTGACACGTTTTTAATCGTTCTTTACCGTGTCAAATGACGTCCTACCTCTATATTTTGAAGATATGCTGTACGGAGCATTTGGAAGACTCTCAATTTTCAGTTATTAATGGAGCGATAGATTGAATTCCTGATCAAAGAATGTCTCATCCTAGGTCTAATACTGAGTAAATACGTCTCAAATCGTAAAAAAGATAGAGCTCCATTTGAAATCTGATTAGATACACAGAACGATCACAAAACTTAATTCCATCATATAGCTGTGTTTGATACCTCTGAAAGGTTTGGAATTGTTCTTTCTCGTGTCAAATGACATCCTACCTCTACATTTAAAGTTGTCCTGACGTTTTCTATGTATACATTGCATAAAATATAATGTACAGAGCATTTGAACGTCTTTTCCTTTTAAGTTATTAATGATGCTATCGATTGAATTCTTGAACAAAGGAAAGTCTCATGCTAGGTATAATACAAAGTAAATACGCCTCAAATCGTGAAAAGACAGAGCTTCACTTGAAATCTCATTAGATACATAGAACGATCACAAAACTTAATTCCATCATATATCAGCGTTTGATACCTCTGAAACGTATGGAATCGTTCTTTCTCGTGTCAAATTACGTCCTACCTCTATATTTTGAGTTATCTTTACGTTTTCTATGTATATATTGCATAAGATATTATGTAAAGAGCATTTGAACGTCGTCTAATTTTCAGTTATTAATGAAGCTATAGTTTGAATGCCTGATCGAAATATAGTCTAATCCTAAATCTAATACAGAGTAAATATGTCCCAAATCGTTAAAATGGCAACGCATCACTTTAAATCTAAGTAGATACACAGATCGATCACAAAACTTAATTCCATCATATATCTGCGTTTGATACCTCTGAAGCATTTGGAATCGTTCTTTCTCGTGTCAGATTACGTCCCACCTCTATATTTCAAGTATTCTTGACGTTTACTATGTATACATTGCAGAAGATATGATGTAAATAGCATTTGAATGTCTTCTAATTCTCAGTTATTAATGAAGGTATAGATTGAATTCCTGAACGAAGAAATGTCTCATCCTAGGTCTAATACTGAGTAAATACGTCCCAAATCGTAAAAAAGACAGAGCTCCACTTGAACTCTGATTAGATACACAGAACGATCACAAAACTTAATTCCATCATATAGCTGTGTTTGATACCTCTGAAAGGTTTGGAATTGTTCTTTCTCGTGTCAAATGACATCCTACCTCTACATTTCAAGTTATCTTGACGTTTTCTATGTATACATCACATAAGATATAATGTACAGGGCATTTGAACGTCTTTAACTTTACAGTTATTAATGAAGCCATCGATTGAATTCCTGATCGAAGGAATGTCTCATCCTAGGTCTAATACAGAGTAAATACGTCCCAAATCTTCAAAAAGACAGAGCTTCACTTGAAATATGATTAGATACATAGAACGATCACAAAACTTAATTCCATCATATATCAGCGTTTGATACCTCTGAAACGTATGGAATCGTTCTTTCTCGTGTCAAATTACGTCCTACCTCTATATTTTGAGTTATCTTGACGTTTTCTATGTATATATTGCATAAGATATAATGTATAGAGCATTTGAACGTCTTTTAAATTTCAGTTATTAATGATGGTAGAGATTGAATTCCTGAACGAAGAAATGTCTCATCCTAGATCTAATACAGAGTAAATACGTCCCAAATCGTAAAAAAGACAGAGCTCCACTTGAAATATGATTAGATACATAGAACAATTACTAAATTTAATTCCATCATATATCTGTATTTGATACCCCTGAAACGTTTGGAGTCGTTCTTTCTCGTGTCGAATAACGTCCTACCACTATATTTCAAGTTATCTTGACGTTTTATATGTATACATTGCATAAGATATAATGTACAGAGCATTTGAACGTCTTTAACTTTTAACTTATTAAAGAAGCTATCGATTGAATTCCTGGACGAAGGAAAGTCTCATCCTTGGTATAATACAGACTAAATACGTCTCAAATCGTAAAAAAGACAGAGCTCCACATGAAATCTGATTAGATACATAGAACGATCACTAAACTTAATTCCATCATATATCTGCGTTTGATACCTCTGAAGCATTTGGAATCGTTCTTTCTCGTGTCAAATCACGTGCTACCTCTATATTTTAAGTTATCTTGACGTTACCTATGTATACTTTGCATAAGATATAATGTACAGAGCATTTGAACGTCTTTTAATGTTCAGTTATCAATGCAGTTATCAATTGAATTCCTTCACGAAGGAAAGTCTCATCCTTGGTATAATACAGACTAAATACGTGTCAAATCGTAAAAAAGACAGAGCTCTACATGAAATCTGATTAGATACATAGAACGATCACTAAACTTAATTCCATCATATATCTGTGTTTGATACCTCTGAAACGTTTATAATCGTACTTTCTCGTGTCAAATTACCTCCTACCTGTATATTTTGAAGATATGCTGTACGGAGCATTTGGAAGTCTCTCAATTTTCAGTTATTAATGGAGCTATAGATTGAATTCCTGGTCGAAGAAAGTCTCATCCTAGGTCTAATACTGAGTAAATACGTCTCAAATCGTAAAAAAGATAGAGCTCCATTTGAAATCTGATTACATTCACAGAACGATCACAAAGCTTAATTCCATCATATATCTGGGTTTGATACCTCTGACACGTTTTTAATCGTTCTTTCCCGTGTCAAATGGCGTCCTACCTCTATATTTTGAAGATATGCTGTACGGAGCATTTTTAAGTTTGTCAATTTTCAGTTATTAATGGAGCTATACATTGAATTCCTGACCGAATAATGTCTCATCCTAGTTCTAATACTGAGTAAATACGTCTCAAATCGTAAAAGAGATAGAGCTCCATTTGAAATCTGATTAGATACACAGAACGATCACAAAACTTAATTCCATCATATAGCTGTGTCTGATACCTCTGAAATGTTTGGAATTGTTCTTTCTCGTGTCAAATGACATCCTGCCTCTACATTTAAAGTTGTCCTGACGTTTTCTATGTATACATTGCATAAGATGTAATGTACAGAGCATTTGAACGTCTTTTCCTTTTAAGTTATTAATGAAGCTATCGATTGAATTCCTGAACGAAGGAAAGTCTCATCCTAGGTATAATACAGAGTAAATACGTCTCAAATTGTAAAAAAGACAGAGCTTTACTTGAAATCTGATTAGATACATAGAACGATCACAAAATTTAATTCCATCATATATCTGGGTTTGATACCTCAGAAACGTCTTTAAGCGTTCTTTCTCGTGTCAAATTACGTCCTACCTCTATATTTTGAGTTATCTTGACGGTTTCTATGTATATATTGCATAAGATATAATGTACAGAGCATTTGAACGTCTTTTAAATTTCAGTTATTAATGAAGGTAGAGATTGAATTCCTGAACGAAGAAATGTCTCATCCTATGTCAAATACAGAGTAAATACGTCCCAAATCATCAAAAAGACAGAGCTACAATTGAAATCTGATTAGATACACAGAACGATCACAAATTTTAATTCCATCATATATCTGGGTTTGATACCTCAGAAACGTTTTTAATCGTTCTTTCCCGTGTCAAATCACGTCCTACCTCTATATTTTGAAGATATGCTGTACGGACCATTTGGAAGTCTTTTAATTTTCAGTTATTAATGAAGGTAGAGATTGAATTTCTGAACGAAGAAATGTCTCATCCTAGGTATAATACAGAGTAAATACGACCCAACTCGTAAAAAAGACAGAGCTTCACTTGAAATCTAATTAGATACACAGATCGATCACAAAACTTAATTCCATCATATATCTCCGTTTGATACATCTGAAACGTTTGGAATCGTTCTTTCTCGTGTCAAATTACGTCCTACCTCTATATTTCAAGTTATCTTGACGTTTTCCATGTATATATTGCATAAGATATAATGTACAGAGCATTTGAACGTCTTTTAATTTTCAGTTAATAATGAAGCTATCGATTGAAATCCTGAACGAAAGAAAATCTCATCCTAGGTCTAATACAAAGTAAATACGTCTCGAATCGTAAAAAAGACAGAGATCTACTTGAAATCTCATAACATACACAGAACGATCACAAAATTTCATTCCATCATATATCTGTGTTTGATACCCCTGAAACGTGTGGAATCGTTTTTTCTCGTGTCAGATTACGTCCCACCTCTATATTTTAAGTTATCGTGAGGTTTTCTATGTATATATTGCATAAGATATGATGTAAAGTGCATTCGAACGTCTTTTAGTTTTCAGTTATTAATGGAGCTATAGATTGAATTCCTGATCGAAGAAAGTCTCATCCTAGGTCTAATATTGAGTAAATACGTCTCAAATCGTAAAAAAGATAGAGCTCCATTTGAAATCTGATTAGATACACAGAACGATCACAAAACTTAATTCCATCATATAGCTGTGTTTGATACCTCTGAAAGGTTTGGAATTGTTCTTTCTCGTGTCAAATGACATCCTACCTCTACATTGAAAGTTGTCCTGACGTTTTCTATGTATACATTGCATAAGATATAATGTACAGAGCATTTGAACGTCTTTTCCTTTTAAGTTATTAATGATGCTATCGATTGAATTCCTGAACAAAGGAAAGTCTCATGCTAGGTCTAATACAAAGTAAATACGCCTCAAATCGTGAAAAGACAGAGCTTCACTTGAAATCTCATTAGATGCATAGAACGATCACAAAACTTAATTCCATCATATATCAGCGTTTGATACCTCTGAAAAGTATGGAATCGTTCTTTCTTGTGTCAAATTACGTCCTACCTTTATATTTTGAGTTATCTTTACGTTTTCTATGTATATATTGCATAAGATATTATGTAAAGAGCATTTGAACGTCGTCTAATTTTCAGTTATTAATGAAGCTATAGTTGGAATGCCTGATCGAAATATAGTCTAATCCTAAATCTAATACAGAGTAAATATGTCCCAAATCGTTAAAATGGCAACGCATCACTTTAAATCTAAGTAGATACACAGATCGATCACAAAACTTAATTCCATCATATATCTGCGTTTGATACCTCTGAAGCATTTGGAATCGTTCTTTCTCGTGTCAGATTACGTCCCACCTCTATATTTCAAGTATTCTTGACGTTTACTATGTATACATTGCAGAAGATATGATGTAAATAGCATTTGAATGTCTTCTAATTCTCAGTTATTAACGAAGGTAGAGATAGAATTCCTGAACGAAGAAATGTCTCATCCTAGGTCTAATACTGAGTAAATACGTCCCAAATCGTAAAAAAGACAGAGCTCCACTTGAAATCTGATTAGATACACAGAACGATCACAAAACTTAATTCCATCATATATCTGTGTATGATACCTCTGAAGCATTTGGAATCGTTCTTTCTCGTGTCAAATCACGTGCTACCTCTACATTTCAAGTTATCTTGACGTTTTCTATGTATACATCACATAAGATATAATGTACAGGGCATTTGAACGTCTTTAACTTTACAGTTATTAATGAAGCCATCGATTGAATTCCTGATCGAAGGAATGTCTCATCCTAGGTCTAATACAGAGTAAATACGTCCCAAATCTTCAAAAAGACAGAGCTCCACTTGAAATATGATTAGATACATAGAACAATTACTAAATTTAATTCCATCATATATCTGTATTTGATACCCCTGAAACGTTTGGAGTCGTTCTTTCTCGTGTCGAATGACGTCCTACCACTATATTTCAAGTTATCTTGACGTTTTATATGTATACATTGCATAAGATATAATGTACAGAGCATTTGAACGTCTTTAACTTTTAACTTATTAAAGAAGCTATCGATTGAATTCCTGAACGAAGGAAAGTCTCATTCTTGGTATAATACAGACTAAATACGTCTCAAATCGTAAAAAAGACAGAGCTCCACATGAAATCTGATTAGATACATAGAACGATCACTAAACTTAATTCCATCATATATCTGCGTTTGATACCTCTGAAGCATTTGGAATCGTTCTTTCTCGTGTCAAATCACGTGCTACCTCTATATTTTAAGTTATCTTGACGTTACCTATGTATACTTTGCATAAGATATAATGTACAGAGCATTTGAACGTCTTTTAATGTTCAGTTATCAATGCAGTTATCAATTGAATTCCTTCACGAAGGAAAGTCTCATCCTCGGTCAAATACAGATTATATACGTCACAAATCGTAAAAAAGACAGAGCTCTACTTGAAATCTCATTAGATACATAGAACGATCACAAAACTTAATTCCATCATATATCAGCGTTTGATACCTCTGAAACGTATGGAATCGTTCTTTCTCGTGTCAAATTACGTCCTACCTCTATATTTTGAGTTATCTTTACGTTTTCTATGTATATATTGCATAAGATATTATGTAAAGAGCATTTGAACGTCGTCTAATTTTCAGTTATTAATGAAGGTAGAGATTTAATTCCTGAACGAAGAAATGTCTCATCCTATGTCAAATACAGAGTAAATACGCTCCAAATCTTCAAAAAGACAGAGCTCCACTTGAAATCTGATTAGATACACAGAACGATCACAAAATTTAATTCCACCATATATCTGCGTTTGATACATCTGAAACGTTTGGAATCGTTCTTTCTCGTGTCAAATTACGTCCTACCTCTATATTTCAAGTTATCTTGACGTTTTCCATGTATATATTGCATAAGATATAATGTACAGAGCATTTGAACGTCTTTTAATTTTCAGTTAATAATGAAGCTATCGATTGAAATCCTGAACGAAAGAAAATCTCATCCTAGGTCTAATACAAAGTAAATACGACTCGAATCGTAAAAAAGACAGAGATCTACTTGAAATCTGATAACATACACAGAACGATCACAAAATTTCATTCCATCATATATCTGTGTTTGATACCCATGAAACGTGTGGAATCGTTCTTTCTCGTGTCAAATTACGTCCTACCTCTATATTTCAAGTTATCTTGACGTTTTCTATGTATACATTGCATAAGATATAATGTACAGAGCATTTGAACGTCTTTTAATTTTCAGTTATTAATGAAGCTATCGATTGAATTCCTGAACGAAGGAAAGTCTCATCCTAGGTATAATACAGAGTAAATACGTCTCAAATCGTAAAAAAGACAGAGCTTTACTTGAAATCTGATTAGATACATAGAACGATCACAAAATTTAATTCCATCATATATCTGGGTTTGATACCTCAGAAACGTCTTTAAGCGTTCTTTCTCGTGTCAAATTACGTCCTACCTCTATATTTTGAGTTATCTTGACGGTTTCTATGTATATATTGCATAAGATATAATGTACAGAGCATTTGAACGTCTTTTAAATTTCAGTTATTAATGAAGGTAGAGATTGAATTCCTGAACGAAGAAATGTCTCATCCTATGTCAAATACAGAGTAAATACGTCCCAAATCATCAAAAAGACAGAGCTACAATTGAAATCTGATTAGATACACAGAACGATCACAAATTTTAATTCCATCATATATCTGCCTTTGATACCTCTGAAACGTTTATAATCGTACTTTCTCGTGTCAAATTACCTCCTACCTCTATATTTTGAAGATATGCTGTACGGAGCATTTGGAAGCCTCTCAATTTTCAGTTATTAATGGAGCTATAGATTGAATTCCTGATCGAAGAAAGTCTCATCCTAGGTCTAATACTGAGTAAATACGTCTCAAATCGTAAAAAAGATAGAGCTCCATTTGAAATCTGATTACATTCACAGAACGATCACAAAGCTTAATTCCATCATATATCTGGGTTTGATACCTCTGACACGTTTTTAATCGTTCTTTCCCGTGTCAAATCACGTCCTACCTCTATATTTTGAAGATATGCTGTACGGACCATTTGGAAGTCTTTTAATTTTCAGTTATTAATGAAGGTAGAGATTGAATTTCTGAACGAAGAAATGTCTCATCCTAGGTCAAATACAGAGTAAATACGACTCAAATCGTAAAAAAAACAGAGCTTCACTTGAAATCTAATTAGATACACAGATCGATCACAAAACTTAATTCCATCATATATCTGCGTTTAATACCTCTGAAATGTTTGGAATAGATCTTTCTCGTGTTTGATTACGTCCTACCTCTATATTTTGAGTAATCCTGACGTTTACTATGTATACATTGCATAATATATAATGTAAAGAGCATTTGAACGTCGTCTAATTTTCAGTTATTAATGAAGGTAGAGATTGAATTCCTGAACGAAGAAATGTCTCATCCTATGTCAAATACAGAGTAAATACGCTCCAAATCTTCAAAAAGACAGAGCTCCACTTGAAATCTGATTAGATACACAGAACGATCACAAAATTTAATTCCACCATATATCTCCGTTTGATACATCTGAAACGTTTGAAATCGTTCTTTCTCGTGTCAAATTACGTCCTACCTCTATATTTCAAGTGATCTTGACGTTTTCCATGTATATATTGCATAAGATATAATGTACAGAGCATTTGAACGTCTTTTAATTTTCAGTTAATAATGAAGCTATCGATTGAAATCCTGAACGAAAGAAAATCTCATCCTAGGTCTAATACAAAGTAAATACGTCTCGAATCGTAAAAAAGACAGAGATCTACTTGAAATCTCATAACATACACAGAACGATCACAAAATTTCATTCCATCATATATCTGTGTTTGATACCCCTGAAACGTGTGGAATCGTTTTTTCTCGTGTCAGATTACGTCCCACCTCTATATTTTAAGTAATCTTGACGTTTTCTATGTATATATTGCATAAGATATAATGTACAGAGCATTTGAACGTCTTCTAATTTTCAGATATTAATGAAGGTAGAGATTGAATTCCTGAACGAAGAAACGTCTCATCCTATGTCAAATACAGAGTAAATACGCTCCAAACCTTCAAAAAGACAGAGCTCCACTTGAAATCTGATTAGATACACAGAACGATCACAAAATTTAATTCCACCATATATCTGCGTTTGATACATCTGAAACGTTTGGAATCGTTCTTTCTCGTGTCAAATTACGTCCTACCTCTATATTTTGAGTAATCTTGACGTTTTCTACGTATATATTGCATAAGATATAATGTACAGAGCATTTGAAAGTCTTCTACTTCTCAGTTATTTATGAAGCTATCGATTGAATTCCTGAACGCAGGAAAGACTCTTCCTAGGTCTAATACAGATTAAATACGTCCCAAATCGTAAAAAAGACAGAGATTCACTTGAAATCTGATTAGATACATAGAACGATTACTAAACTTAATTCCATCATATATCTGTGTTTGATACCTCTGAAACGTGTGGAATCGTTCTTTTTTTGTCAGATTACGTAGCACCTCTATATTCTATGTATTCTTGACGTTTACTATGTATACATTGCAGAAGAGATGGTGTAAATAGCATTTGTTCGTCTTCTAATTTTCAGATATTAATGAAGGTAGAGATTGAATTTCTGAACGAAGAAATGTCTCATCCTATGTCAAATACAGAGTTTATACGCTCCAAATCTTCAAAAAGATAGAGCTCCACTTGAAATCTGATTAGATACACAGAACGATCACAAAATTTAATTCCACCATATATCTGCGTTTGATACCTCTGAAATGTTTGGAATTGTTCTTTCTCGTGTCAGATTACGTCCCACCTCTATATTTTAAGTTATCGTGAGGTTTTCTATGTATATATTGCATAAGATATGATGTAAAGTGCATTCGAACGTCTTTTAGTTTTCAGTTATTAATGGAGCTATAGATTGAATTCCTGATCGAAGAAAGTCTCATCCTAGGTCTAGTATTGAGTAAATACGTCTCAAATCGTAAAAAAGATAGAGCTTCATTTGTAGTCTGATTACATTCACAGAACGATCACAAAGCTTAATTCCATCATGTATCTGGGTTTGATACCTCTGACACGTTTTAAATCGTTCTTTCCCGTGTCAAATGACGTCCTACCTCTATATTTTGAAGATATGCTGTACGGAGCATTTGGAAGACTCAATTTTCAGTTATTAATGGAGCGATAGATTGAATTCCTGATCAAAGAATGTCTCATCCTAGGTCTAATACTGAGTAAATACGTCTCAAATCGTAAAAAAGATAGAGCTCCATTTGAAATCTGATTAGATACACAGAACGATCACAAAACTTAATTCCATCATATAGCTGTGTTTGATACCTCTGAAAGGTTTGGAATTGTTCTTTCTCGTGTCAAATGACATCCTACCTCTACATTTAAAGTTGTCCTGACGTTTTCTATGTATACATTGCATAAGATATAATGTACAGAGCATTTGAACGTCTTTTAATGTTCAGTTATCAATGCAGTTATCAATTAAATTCCTTTACGAAAGAAAGTCTCATCCTCGGTCAAATACAGATTATATACGTCTCAAATCGTGAAAAAGACAGAGCTTCACTTGAAATCTCATTAGATACATAGAACGATCACAAAACTTAATTCCATCATATATCAGCGTTTGATACCTCTGAAACGTATGGAATCGTTCTTTCTCGTGTCAAATTACGTCCCACCTCTATATTTTAAGTAATCTTGACGTTTTCTATGTATATATTGCATAAGATATAATGTACAGAGCATTTGAACGTCTTCTAATTTTCAGATATTAATGAAGGTAGAGATTGAATTCCTGAACGAAGAAATGTCTCATCCTATGTCAAATACAGAGTAAATACGTCCCAAATCATCAAAAAGACAGAGCTACAATTGAAATCTGATTAGATACACAGAACGATCACAGATTTTAATTCCATCATATATCTGCGTTTGATACCTCTGAAACGTTTATAATCGTACTTTCTCGTGTCAAATTACCTCCTACCTGTATATTTTGAAGATATGCTGTACGGAGCATTTGGAAGTCTCTCAATTTTCAGCTATTAATGGAGCTATAGATTGAATTCCTGATCGAAGAAAGTCTCATCCTAGGTCTAATACTGAGTAAATACGTCTCAAATCGTAAAAAAGATAGAGCTCCATTTGAAATCTGATTACATTCACAGAACGATCACAAAGCTTAATTCCATCATATATCTGGGTTTGATACCTCTGACACGTTTTTAGTCGTTCTTTCCCGTGTCAAATGGCGTCCTACCTCTATATTTTGAAGATATGCTGTACGGAGCATTTGGAAGTCTCTCAATTTTCAGTTATTAATGGAGCTATACATTGAATTCCTGATCGAATAATGTCTCATCCTATGTCAAATACAGAGTAAATACGTCCCAAATCATCAAAAAGACAGAGCTACAATTGAAATCTGATTAGATACACAGAACGATCACAAATTTTAATTCCATCATATATCTGCCTTTGATACCTCTGAAACGTTTATAATCGTACTTTCTCGTGTCAAATTACCTCCTACCTCTATATTTTGAAGATATGCTGTACGGAGCATTTGGAAGTCTCTCAATTTTCAGTTATTAATGGAGCTATAGATTGAATTCCTGATCGAAGAAAGTCTCATCCTAGGTCTAATACTGAGTAAATACGTCTCAAATCGTAAAAAAGATAGAGCTCCATTTGAAATCTGATTACATTCACAGAACGATCACAAAGCTTAATTTCATCATGTATCTGGGTTTGATACCTCTGACACGTTTTTAATCGTTCTTTCCCGTGTCAAATGACGTCCTACCTCTATATTTTGAAGATATGCTGTACGGAGCATTTGGAAGTCTCTCAATTTTCAGTTATTAATGGAGCTATACATTGAATTCCTGATCGAATAATGTCTCATCCTAGTTCTAATACAGAGTAAATACGTCCCAAATCATCAAAAAGACAGAGCTACAATTGAAATCTGATTAGATACACAGAACGATCACAAATTTTAATTCCATCATATATCTGCCTTTGATACCTCTGAAACGTTTATAATCGTACTTTCTCGTGTCAAATTACCTCCTACCTCTATATTTTGAAGATATGCTGTACGGAGCATTTGGAAGTCTCTCAATTTTCAGTTATTAATGGAGCTATAGATTGAATTCCTGATCGAAGAAAGTCTCATCCTAGGTCTAATACTGAGTAAATACGTCTCAAATCGTAAAAAGATAGAGCTCCATTTGAAATCTGATTACATTCACAGAACGATCACAAAGCTTAATTTCATCATGTATCTGGGTTTGATACCTCTGACACGTTTTTAATCGTTCTTTCCCGTGTCAAATGACGTCCTACCTCTATATTTTGAAGATATGCTGTACGGTGCATTTGGAAGACTCTCAATTTTCAGTTATTAATGGAGCGATAGATTGAATTCCTGATCAATGAATGTCTCATCCTAGGTCTAATACTGAGTAAATACGTCTCAAATCGTAAAAAAGATAGAGCTCCATTTGAAATCTGATTAGATACACAGAACGATCACAAAACTTAATTCCATCATATAGCTGTGTTTGATACCTCTGAAATGTTTGGAATTGTTCTTTCTCGTGTCAAATGACATCCTACCTCTACATTTAAAGTTGTCCTGACGTTTTCTATGTATACATTGCATAAGATATAATGTACAGAGCATTTGAACGTCTTTTCCTTTTAAGTTATTAATGATGCTATCGATTGAATTCCTGAACAAAGGAAAGTCTCATGCTAGGTATAATACAAAGTAAATACGCCTCAAATCGTGAAAAAGACAGAGCTTCACTTGAAATCTCATTAGATACATAGAACGATCACAAAACTTAATTCCATCATATATCAGCGTTTGATACCTCTGAAACGTATGGAATCGTTCTTTCTCGTGTCAAATTACGTCCTAATTCTATATTTTGAGTTATCTTTACGTTTTCTATGTATATATTGCATAAGATATTATGTAAAGAGCATTTGAACATCGTCTAATTTTCAGTTATTAATGAAGCCATCGATTGAATTCCTGAACGAAGGAATGTCTCATCCTAGGTCTAATACAGAGTAAATACGTCCCAAATCTTCAAAAAGACAGAGCTTCACTTGAAATATGATTAGATACATAGAACGATCACAGAAATTAATTCCATCATATATCTGCGTTTGATACCTCTGAAACGTTTGGAATCGATCTTTCTCGTGTCGAATAACGTGCTACCTCTATATTTTAAGTTATCTTGACGTTTTCTATGTATACATTGCATAAGATATAATGTACAGAGCATTTGAACGTCTTTAACTTTTAACTTATTAAAGAAGCTATCGACTGAAATCCTGAACGAAGGAAAGTCTCATCCTTGGTATAATACAGACTAAATACGTCCCAAATCTTCAAAAAGACAGAGCTTCACTTGAAATATGATTAGATACATAGAACGATCACAGAAATTAATTCCATCATATATCTGCGTTTGATACATCTGAAACGTGTGGAATCGTTCTTTCTCGTGTCGAATGACGTCCTACCTCTACATTTAAAGTTGTCCTGACGTTTTCTATGTATACATTGCATAAGATATAATGTACAGAGCATTTGAACGTCTTTAACTTTTAACTTATTAAAGAAGCTATCGACTGAATTCCTGAACGAAGGAAAGTCTCATCCTTGGTATAATACAGACTAAATACGTCCGAAATCTTCAAAAAGACAGAGCTTCACTTGAAATATGATTAGATACATAGAACGATCACAAAACTTAATTCCATCATATATCTGGGTTTGATACCTCTGAAACGCTTTTAATCGTTCTATCTCGTGTCAAATTACGTCCTACCTCTATATTTTGAGTTATCTTGACGTTTTCTATGTATATATTGCATAAGATATAATGTATAGAGCATTTGAACGTCTTTTAAATTTCAGTTATTAATGATGGTAGAGATTGAATTCCTGAACGAAGAAATGTCTCATCCTATGTCAAATACAGAGTAAATACGTCCCAAATCTTCAAAAAGACAGAGCTTCACTTGAAATCTAATTAGATACACAGAACGATCACAAAATTTAATTCCATCATATATCTGCGTTTGATACCTCTGAAACGTTTGGAATCGATCTTTCTCGTGTCGAATAACGTGCTACCTCTATATTTTAAGTTATCTTGACGTTTTCTATGTATACATTGCATAAGATATAATGTACAGAGCATTTGAACGTCTTTAACTTTTAACTTATTAAAGAAGCTATCGACTGAAATCCTGAACGAAGGAAAGTCTCATCCTTTGTATAATACAGACTAAATACGTCCCAAATCTTCAAAAAGACAGAGCTTCACTTGAAATATGATTAGATACATAGAACGATCACAAAACTTAATTCCATCATATATCTGGGTTTGATACCTCTGAAACGCTTTTAATCGTTCTATCTCGTGTCAAATTACGTCCTACCTCTATATTTTGAGTTATCTTGACGTTTTCTATGTATATATTTCATAAGATATATTGTATAGAGCATTTGAACGTCTTTAACTTTTAACTTATTAAAGAAGCTATCGACTGAATTCCTGAACGAAGGAAAGTCTCATCCTTGGCATAATACAGACTAAATACGTCTCAAATCGTAAAAAAGACAGAGCTCCACATGAAATCTGATTAGATACATAGAACGATCACTAAACTTGATTCCATCATATATCTGTGTTTGATACCTCTGAAACGTTTGGAATTGTTCTTTTTCGAGTCAGATTACGTACCACCTCTATATTTTATGTATTCTTGACGTTTAGTATGTATACATTGCAGAAGATATGGTGTATATAGCATTTGAACGTCTTCTAATTTTCAGTTATTAATGAAGGTAGAGATTGAATTCCTGAACTAAGGAAAGTCTCATCCTAGGTATAATACAGAGTAAATACGTCTCAAATCGTAAAAAAGACAAAGCTCCACTTGAAATCTGATTAGATACATAGAACGATAATAAAATTTAATTGCATCATATATCTGTGATTGATACCTCTGAAACGATTGGAATCGTTCTTTCCCGTGTCGAATGACATCCTACCCCTACATTTAAAGTTGTCCTGACGTTTTCTATGTATACATTGCATAAATGTACAGAGCATTTGAACGTCTTTTAATGTTGAGTTATCAATGCAGTTATCAATTGAATTCCTTTACGAAGGAAAGTCTCATCCTCGGTCAAATACAGATTATATACGTCTCAAATCGTGAAAAAGACAGAGCTTCACTTGAAATCTCATTAGATACATAGAACGATCACAAAACTTAATTCCATCATATATCAGCGTTTGATACCTCTGAAACGTATGGAATCGTTCTTCTCGTGTCAAATTACGTCCTACCTCTATATTTTGAGTTATCTTTACGTTTTCTATGTATATATTGCATAAGATATTATGTAAAGAGCATTTGAACGTCGTCTAATTTTCAGTTATTAATGAAGCTATAGTTTGAATGCCTGATCGAAATATAGTCTAATCCTAAATCTAATACAGAGTAAATATGTCCCAAATCGTTAAAATGGCAACGCATCACTTTAAATCTAAATAGATACACAGATCGATCACAAAACTTAATTCCATCATATATCTGCGTTTGATACCTCTGAAGCATTTGGAATCGTTCTTTCTCGTGTCAAATCACGTGCTACCTCTATATTTTAAGTTATCTTGACGTTACATATGTATACTTTGCATAAGATATAATGTACAGAGCATTTGAACGTCTTTTAATGTTCAGTTATCAATGCAGTTATCAATTGAATTCCTTCACGAAGGAAAGTCTCATCCTCGGTCAAATACAGATTATATACGTCACAAATCGTAAAAAAGACAGAGCTCTACTTGAAATGTGATCAAATACATAGAACGATCACAAAACTTAATTCCATCATATATCTGTGTTTGATACCTCTGAAATGTTTGGAATTGTTCTTTCTCGTGTCAGATTACGTCCCACCTCTATATTTCAAGTATTCTTGACGTTTACTATGTATACATTGCAGAAGATATGATGTAAATAGCATTTGAACGTCTTCTAATTCTCAGTTATTAATGAAGGTAGAGATTGAATTCCTGAACGAAGAAATGTCTCATCCTAGGTCTAATACAGAGTAAATACGTCCCAAATCGTAAAAAAGACAGAGCTCCACTTGAAATCTGATTAGATACATAGAACAATTACTAAATTTAATTCCATCATATATCTGTGATTGATACCCCTGAAACGTTTGGAATCGTTCTTTCTCGTGTCGAATGACGTCCTACCACTATATTTTTAGTTATCTTGACGTTTTCTATGTATACAATGCATAAGATATAATGTACAGAGCAATTGAAATTCTTTTACTTTTCAGTTATTTATGAAGCTATCGATTGAATTCCCGAACGAAGGAAAGACTCTTCCTAGGTCTAATACAGATTAAATACGTCCCAAATCGTTAAAAAGACAAGGCATCACTTTAAATCTAATTAGATACACAGACCGATCACAAAACTTAATTCCATCATATATCTGTGTATGATACCTCTGAAACGTTTGGAATCGATCTTTCTCGTGTTTGATTACGTCCTGCCTCTATATTTTGAGTAATCCTGACGTTTACTATGTATACATTGCATAATATATAATGTAAAGAGCATTTGAACGTCGTCTAATTTTCAGTTATTAATGAAGCTATAGTTTGAATGCCTGATCGAAGGAATGTCTAATCCTAGGTCTAATACAGAGTAAATATGTCCCAAATCGTTAAAAAGACAAGGCATCACTTTAAATTTAATTAGATACATAGAACAATTACTAAATTTAATTCCATCATATATCTGTGATTGATACCTCTGAAACGTTTGGAATCGATCTTTCTCGTGTCGAATAACGTGCTACCTCTATATTTTAAGTTATCTTGACGTTTTCTATGTATACATTGCATAAGATATAATGTACAGAGCATTTGAACGTCTTTAACTTTTAACTTATTAAAGAAGCTATCGACTGAAATCCTGAACGAAGGAAAGTCTCATCCTTGGTATAATACAGACTAAATACGTCCCAAATCTTCAAAAAGACAGAGCTTCACTTGAAATATGATTAGATACATAGAACGATCACAAAACTTAATTCCATCATATATCTGGGTTTGATACCTCTGAAACGCTTTTAATCGTTCTATCTCGTGTCAAATTACGTCCTACCTCTATATTTTGAGTTATCTTGACGTTTTCTATGTATATATTTCATAAGATATATTGTATAGAGCATTTGAACGTCTTTAACTTTTAACTTATTAAAGAAGCTATCGACTGAATTCCTGAACGAAGGAAAGTCTCATCCTTGGCATAATACAGACTAAATACGTCTCAAATCGTAAAAAAGACAGAGCTCCACATGAAATCTGATTAGATACATAGAACGATCACTAAACTTGATTCCATCATATATCTGTGTTTGATACCTCTGAAACGTTTGGAATCGTTCTTTTTCGTGTCATATTACGTACCACCTCTATATTTTATGTATTCTTGACGTTTAGTATGTATACATTGCAGAAGATATGGTGTAAATAGCATTTGAACGTCTTCTAATTTTCAGTTATTAATGAAGGTAGAGATTGAATTCCTGAACTAAGGAAAGTCTCATCCTAGGTATAATACAGAGTAAATACGTCTCAAATCGTAAAAAAGACAGAGCTCCACTTGAAATCTGATTAGATACATAGAACGATAATAAAATTTAATTGCATCATATATCTGTGATTGATACCTCTGAAACGATTGGAATCGTTCTTTCCCGTGTCGAATGACATCCTACCTCTACATTTAAAGTTGTCCTGACGTTTTCTATGTATACATTGCATAAGATATAATGTACAGAGCATTTGAACGTCTTTTAATGTTCAGTTATCAATGCAGTTATCAATTGAATTCCTTTACGAAGGAAAGTCTCATCCTCGGTCAAATACAGAATATATACGTCTCAAATCGTGAAAAAGACAGAGCTTCACTTGAAATCTCATTAGATACATAGAACGATCACAAAACTTAATTCCATCATATATCAGCGTTTGATACCTCTGAAACGTATGGAATCGTTCTTTCTCGTGTCAAATTACGTCCTACCTCTATATTTTGAGTTATCTTTACGTTTTCTATGTATATATTGCATAAGATATTATGTAAAGAGCATTTGAACGTCGTCTAATTTTCAGTTATTAATGAAGCTATAGTTTGAATGCCTGATCGAAATATAGTCTAATCCTAAATCTAATACAGAGTAAATATGTCCCAAATCGTTAAAATGGCAACGCATCACTTTAAATCTAAATAGATACACAGATCGATCACAAAACTTAATTCCATCATATATCTGCGTTTGATACCTCTGAAGCATTTGGAATCGTTCTTTCTCGTGTCAAATCACGTGCTACCTCTATATTTTAAGTTATCTTGACGTTACATATGTATACTTTGCATACGATATAATGTACAGAGCATTTGAACGTCTTTTAATGTTCAGTTATCAATGCAGTTATCAATTGAATTCCTTTACGAAGGAAAGTCTCATCCTCGGTCAAATACAGATTATATACGTCACAAATCGTAAAAAAGACAGAGCTCTACTTGAAATGTGATCAGATACATAGAACGATCACAAAACATAATTCCATCATATATCTGTGTTTGATACCTCTGAAATGTTTGGAATTGTTCTTTCTCGTGTCAGATTACGTCCCACCTCTATATTTCAAGTATTCTTGACGTTTACTATGTATACATTGCAGAAGATATGATGTAAATAGCATTTGAACGTCTTCTAATTCTCAGTTATTAATGAAGGTAGAGATTGAATTCCTGAACGAAGAAATGTCTCATCCTATTTCTAATACAGAGTAAATACGTCCCAAATCGTAAAAAAGACAGAGCCCCACTTGAAATCTGATTAGATACATAGAACAATTACTAAATTTAATTCCATCATATATCTGTGATTGATACCCCTGAAACGTTTGGAATCGTTCTTTCTCGTGTCGAATGACGTCCTACCACCATATTTTTAGTTATCTTCACGTTTTCTATGTATACAATGCATAAGATATAATGTACAGAGCAATTGAAATTCTTTTACTTTTCAGTTATTTATGAAGCTATCGATTGAATTCCCGAACGAAGGAAAGACTCTTCCTAGGTCTAATACAGATTAAATACGTCCCAAATCGTTAAAAAGGCAAGGCATCACTTTAAATCTAATTAGATACACAGACCGATCACAAAACTTAATTCCATCATATATCTGTGTATGATACCTCTGAAACGTTTGGAATCGATCTTTCTCGTGTTTGATTACGTCCTACCTCTATATTTTGAGTAATCCTGACGTTTACTATGTATACATTGCATAATATATAATGTAAAGAGCATTTTAACGTCGTCTAATTTTCAGTTATTAATGAAGCTATAGTTTGAATGCCTGATCGAAGGAATGTCTAATCCTAGGTCTAATACAGAGTAAATATGTCCCAAATCGTTAAAAAGACAAGGCATCACTTTAAATTTAATTAGATACACAGAACGATCACAACATTTAATTCCATCATATATCTGCGTTTGATACCTCCGAACCGTTTGGAATCGTTCTTTCGCGTGTCAAATTACGTCCTACCTCTATATTTCAAGTTATCTTGACGTTTTCTATGTATACATCACATAAGATATAATGTACAGGGCATTTGAACGTCTTTTACTTTACAGTTATTAATGAAGCTATCGATTGAATTGCTGAATGAAGGAATGTCTCATCCTAGGTCTAATACAGAGTAAATACGTCCCAAATCTTCAAAAAGACAGAGCTTCACTTGAAATATGATTAGATACATAGAACGATCACAGAAATTAATTCCATCATATATCTGCGTTTGATACATCTGAAACGTGTGGAATCGTTCTTTCTCGTGTCGAATGACGTCCTACCTCTATATTTCAAGTTATCTTGACGTTTTCTATGTTTACGTTGCAGAAGATATGATGTAATTAGCATTTGAACGTCTTCTAATTTTTGGTTATGAATGAAGCTATAGATTGAATGCCTGATCGAAGGAAAGTCTCATCCTGGGTCTAATACAGAGTAAATATGTCCCAAATCGTTAAAAGGACGAAGCTTCACATTAAATCTGATTAGATTCACAGATCGATCACAAAACTTAATTCCATCAAATATCTGTGTTTGATACCTCTGAAACGTTTGGAATCGTTCTTTCCCGTGTCGAATGACATCCTACCTCTACATTTTAAGTGGTCCTGAAGTTTTCTATGTATACATTGCATAAGATATAATGTACAGAGCATTTGAACGTCTTTTACTTTTAAGTTATTAATGAGGCTATCGATTGAATTCCTGAACTAAGGAAAGTCTCATCCTAGGTATAATACAGAGTAAATACGTCTCAAATCGTAAAAAAAGACAGAGCTCCACATGAAATGTGATTAGATACATAGAACGATCACAAAACTTGATTCCATCATATATCTGGGTTTGATACCTCTGAAACGCTTTTAATCGTTCTTTCTCGTGTCAAATTACGTCCTACCTCTATATTTTGAGTTATCTTGACGTTTTCTATTTATATATTGCATAAGATATAATGTATAGAGCATTTGAACGTCTTTTAAATTTCAGTTATTAATGAAGGTAGAGATTGAATTCCTGAACGAAGAAATGTCTCGTCCTATGTCAAATACAGAGTAAATACGTCCCAAATCTTCAAAAAGACAGAGCTTTACTTGAAATCTGATTAGATACACAGAACGATCACAAAATTTAATTCCATCATATATCTGCGTTTGATACCTCTGAAACGTTTGGAATCGATCTTTCTCGTGTCGAATGACGTGCTACCTCTATATTTTAAGTTATCTTGACGTTACCTATGTATACATTGCATAAGATATAATGTACAGAGCATTTGAACGTCTTTTAATGTTTAGTTATCAATGCAGTTGTCAATTGAATTCCTGAACGAAGAAATGTCTCATCCTAGGTCTAATACAGAGTAAATACGTCCCAAATCGAAAAAAAGACAGAGCTCCACTTGAAATATGATTAGATACATAGAACAATTACTAAATTTTATTCCATCATTTATCTGTATTTGATACCACTGAAACGTTTGGAATCGTTCTTTCTCGTGTCGAATGACGTCCTACCACTATATTTAAAGTTATCTTGACGTTTTATATGTATACATTGCATAAGATATAATGTACAGAGCATTTGAACGTCTTTAACTTTTAACATATTAAAGAAGCTATCGATTGAATTCCTGAACGAAGGAAAGTCTCATCCTTGGTATAATACAGACTAAATACGTCTCAAATCGTAAAAAAGACAGAGCTCCACATGAAATCTGATTAGATACATAGAACGATCACTAAACTTAATTCCATCATATATCTGTGTTTGATACCCCTGAAACGTTTGGAATCGTTCTTTTTCGTGTCAGATTACGTAGCACCTCTATATTTTATGTATTCTTGACGTTTAGTATGTATACATTGCAGAAGATATGGTGTAAATAGCATTTGAACGTCTTCTAATTTTCAGTTATTAATGAAGGTAGAGATTGAATTCCTGAACTAACTAAAGTCTCATCCTAGGTATAATACAGAGTAAATACGTCTCAAATCGTAAAAAAGACAAAGCTCCACTTGAAATCTGATTAGATACATAGAACGATCACAAAACTTGATTCCATCATATATCTGGGTTTGATACCTCTGAAACGCTTTTAATCGTTCTTTCTCGTGACAAATTACGTCCTACCTCTATATTTTGAGTTATCTTGACGTTTTCTATTTATATATTGCATAAGATATAATGTATAGAGCATTTGAACGTCTTTTAAATTTCAGTTATTAATGAAGGTAGAGATTGAATTCCTGAACGAAGAAATGTCTCGTCCTATGTCAAATACAGAGTAAATACGTCCCAAATCTTCAAAAAGACAGAGCTTTACTTGAAATCTGATTAGATACACAGAACGATCACAAAATTTAATTCCATCATATATCTGCGTTTGATACCTCTGAAACGTTTGGAATCGATCTTTCTCGTGTCGAATGACGTGCTACCTCTATATTTTAAGTTATCTTGACGTTACCTATGTATACATTGCATAAGATATAATGTACAGAGCATTTGAACGTCTTTTAATGTTCAGTTATCAATGCAGTTGTCAATTGAATTCCTGAACGAAGAAATGTCTCATCCTAGGTCTAATACAGAGTAAATACGTCCCAAATCGTAAAAAAGACAGAGCTCCACTTGAAATATGATTAGATACATAGAACAATTACTAAATTTTATTCCATCATTTATCTGTATTTGATACCACTGAAACGTTTGGAATCGTTCTTTCTCGTGTCGAATGACGTCCTACCACTATATTTCAAGTTATCTTGACGTTTTATATGTATACATTGCATAAGATATAATGTACAGAGCATTTGAACGTCTTTAACTTTTAACTTATTAAAGAAGCTATCGATTGAATTCCTGAACGAAGGAAAGTCTCATCCTTGGTATAATACAGACTAAATACGTCTCAAATCGTAAAAAAGACAGAGCTCCACATGAAATCTGATTAGATACATAGAACGATCACTAAACTTAATTCCATCATATATCTGTGTTTGATACCCCTGAAACGTTTGGAATCGTTCTTTTTCGTGTCAGATTACGTAGCACCTCTATATTTTATGTATTCTTGACGTTTAGTATGTATACATTGCAGAAGATATGGTGTAAATAGCATTTGAACGTCTTCTAATTTTCAGTTATTAATGAAGGTAGAGATTGAATTCCTGAACTAACTAAAGTCTCATCCTAGGTATAATACAGAGTAAATACGTCTCAAATCGTAAAAAAGACAAAGCTCCACTTGAAATCTGATTAGATACATAGAACGATAACAAAATTTAATTCCATCATATATCTGTGATTGATACCTCTGAAACGATTGGAATCGTTCTTTCCCGTGTCGAATGACATCTTACCTCTACTTTTTAAATTGTCCTGGCGTTTTCTATGTATACATTGCATAAGATATAATGTACAGAGCATTTGAACGTCTTTTAATGTTCAGTTATCAATGCAGTTATCAATTGAATTCCTTTACGAAGGAAAGTCTCATCCTCGGTCAAATACAGATTATATACGTCACAAATCGTAATAAAGACAGAGCTCTACTTGATATGTGATCAGATACATAGAACGATCACAAAACTTAAATCCATCATATATCTGTGTTTGATACCTCTGAAATGTTTGGAATTGTTCTTTCTCGTGTCAGATTACGTCCCACCTCTATATTTTAAGTTATCGTGACGTTTTCTATGTATATATTGCATAAGATATGATGTAAAGTGCATTTGTACGTCTTTTAGTTTTCAGTTATTAATGAATGTATAGATTGTATTCCTGAACGAAGAAAACTCTCATCCTAGGTCTAATACAGAGTAAATACGTCTCAAATCGTGAAAAAGACAGAGTTTCACTTGAAATCTGATTACATTCACAGAACGATCACAAAGCTTAATTCCATCATATATCTGGGTTTGATTCCTCTGACACGTTTTTAATCGTTCTTTCCCGTGTCAAATGACGTCCTACCTCTATATTTTGAAGATATGCTGTACGGAGCATTTGGTAATCTCTCAATTTTCAGTTATTAATGGAGCTATAGATTGAATTCCTGATCGAAAAAAGTCTCATCCTAGGTATAATACAGAGTAAATACGTCTAAAATCGTAAAAAAGACAAAGCTCCACTTGAAATCTGAAAAGATACATAGAACGATCACAAAATTTAATTCCATCATATATTTGCGTTCGATACATCTGAAACGTTTGGACTCGTTCTTTCTCGTGTCAAATTACGTATTACCTCTATATTTTGAGTTATCTTGACGTTTTCTATGTATATATTGCATGAGATATAATGTAAAGAGCATTTGAACGTCTTCAAATTTTCAGGTATTAATGAAGCTATAGATTGAATGCCTGTTCGAAAGAAAGTCTCATCCTAGGTCCAATACAGAGTAAATATGTCCCAAATCGTTAAAAAGACAAGGCTTCACTTTAAATCTAATTAGATACACAGATCGATCACAAAACTTAATTCCATCACATATCTGCGGTTGATACCTCTGAAATGTATGAAATCGATCTGTTTCGTGTTTGATTACGTCCTACCCCTATATTGTGAGTAATCCTGACGTTATCTATGTATACATTGCATAAGATATAATGTACAGAGCATTTGAACGTCTTTTACTTTTAAGTTATTAATGAAGCTATCTATTGAAATCCTGAACGAAGGAAAGTCTCATCCTAGGTATAATACAGAGTGAATACGTCCCAAATCTTCAAAAAGACAGAGATTCACTTCAAATCTGATTAGATAGACAGAACGATCACAAAATTTAATGCCATCATATATCTGCGATCGATACCTCTGAAACGTTTGGAATCGTTCTTTCTCGTGTCAGATTACGTCCTACCTCTATATTTTGAGTTATCTTGACGTTTTCTATGTATATATTGCATGAGATATAATGTAAAGAGCATTTGAACGTCTTCGAATTTTCAGTTATTAATGAAGCTATAGTTTGAATGCCTGATCGAAAGAAAGCCTAATCCTAGGTCTAATACAGAGTAAATATGTCCCAAATCGTTAAAAAGGCAAGGCATCACTTTAAATCTAAATAGATACACAGATCGATCACAAATCTTAATTCCATCATATATCTGCGTTTGATACCTCTGAAACGTTTGGAATCGTTCTTTCTCGTGTCAAATCACGTGCTACCTCTATATTTTAAGATATCTTGACGTTACCTATGTATACATTGCATAAGATATAATGTACAGAGCATTTGAACGTCTTTTACTTCTAAGTTATTAATGAAGCTATCGATTGAATTCCTGAACGAAGGAACGTCTCATCCTAGTTCTAATACAGATTATATACGTCACAAATCGTAAAAAAGACAGAGCTCTACTTGAAATGTGATCAGATTCATAGAACGATCACAAATGTTAAAGTAGTATATCAGTACCGGTTCCGGGCCACAAGTTCACCTTTTCACCACCGCCGCCATGGTGGCACTCGCATCGCTTTTTCTATCTTCTAGTTCAGCTTTTCACCGCTGCATGCCAGGTGGTGCTCGTGTCGCCCCCTACCCCCACCCTTACGTCAATAACTAGTGCCAACTCCTGTCACCACCGATGGCGCTGTTAGCGGGAAATATGAAAAACTATATGTAGCCTCTTGCACACGCGGCAAATTCAAAATTGGGTAATGTTAGCCCCCTATATATGCCCCCCCCCCAGACGATGGCGCTAATGCCGTTGTTTTGTGATGACGTCACCGTGGCCAATTTTTGGCCGCTTTCTCATCCCCTCTTCTTTCTCCTCCTTCTCCCCTTCCTATCCCTTCCATTTCTGTTCTCCAACGAAATTTTTATGAATCACACATGATGAGTCATGGTTTTGTTTTGATTCCCCTCCTATTTCTTCCCCCTTGCTTCGCACTATTTACTTTCAAGGCCATTGATGAATCATACATGATGAGTCATGATTTTTTCTATATCCCCTCCTATTTCCTGCTCCTTGCTTCACACTAGGCACTTTCAAGGCCATTGATGAATCATACAAGGTGAGTCATGCATTTTTGGACACAGTATTTTTGTATAAATAGTGGAATATTGGAGTGCTTTGAATCAGTATTGTTTAATTGAAATTTAAGTTACCAGCCAATACAAGTGCATATTGTTTGATATTACATAATCCATTTGTGTAATAAAATTCCTTTACTGGTTTAGTTGTTTATCAGACACGATGTTCGACGAAGCAATTATTGATGTACAAGGTTTTCAAATTAATAAGAAATTCTTATGTAAAGAATTGGCAATTATAAAACCAAAGAATGTTGTTGTAGAGTTCATGTTTTATTTAATTTTCCAATTGAATTTCAACATTTATCACGATGTGCCCAAAGACAAATAAATTGGGTTACAAGAAACCTTCATGGTCTTCTATGGTATTCTCTACCCAACAATAAAATTGATACTCAACCTTACGAAAATTTAACATCTGTGCTACAGCAACACTTAGAAAATGTTAACATGGTTTTTGTGAAGGGATTGGACAAAAAGAAATTTCTATCTCAATTTTTACCCAGCAACATTGTAATCACAGATTTGGTTGCAGCACCGAATTTAAGACAATTAACAAAAGATTATGTGAGTCATAATCATATGTATAATTGTGGTCATGTCGACTATTGTGCAATCAATTATGTTCATGCAATCAATAATTGGTTACATGAAAATCGATAAAATCAACCACAATTTTATTCAGTATTAACAAGTGAATGCTATAAGTAATTATGTAAAGATAATCAGAATGTAAGAATTTGAACAAAGTAATTCGTTATGAATCACAATAATTGGTTTGGTTTATATTGTTGTAAAAAATAAATGTCAACAATCATGACGTAAATGATAATTATTATAAATAGCAGTTGTATTTATTCTATTAAATCCCGTTCTCGCAATTCCTCTAATTTCTTTATTCATAACTGCAAACAGACAGATCAACATATATTGACCTATATTGACCGTTTGTCACATCAGCATTTTATTCAGAACTGCAAACAGACAAATCAACAGCTTTCAAGCGGTTCATGTGCTGTTAGTTTCCTGTTACTGCTGTATATATATTGATCAAATCCTCTTTTATATCGACCGTTATCGTTACGTATAGCAAGAAAGCTATATTTATCACGCCAGCATAATGAACGCATTTCACAAAAACTATTATATAACATATCTGTATTGACATGATCGTTATATACAGGGCGTTTCACCTATCTCTCCTCCTATTTCCTCCCCTTGCTTCGCGCTTGGCACTTTCAAGGCCATTGATGAATCATACAGGATGAGTCATGCATTTTTGGATACAGTATTTTAAATTAACAATAATAATGAATATATATTATTTAAAACAAAAATTAATAATAATAATAATAATAATAATAATCATAATCATAATCATAATAGTAATAATATTGATAATAATAATAATTATTATTATAATTATTATTATAATAATCCCCTCACCCCCTACGGTAAAACCGTTCTTCTACAGCCCCTAAAATTATAATTTTTTTTTAGAAATTGATATGAAATTCTACAAATTAAACTTACATTCTGCCAAATATCACCCAATTTGGGCATCAACACACCAGGGGTGAGAGTGTTTACATTAAACAGTTCAAGATCACCTGTATATATATATATATATATATATATATATATATATATATATATATATTTATGAAAATTAACTATAATAATGAATATATATTATTTAAAACAAAAATTAATAATAATAATAATAATAATCATTATCATAATAATAATGATAATAAGAATAATAATAATAATCATAATAATAATTGTAATAATCCCCTCACCCTCTACGTTAAAACCGTTCTTCTACTGCCATTAAAATTATTATTTTTATTTTTGAAATTGATATGAAATTCTAAAAATTAAACTTACAATCTGCCAAATACCACCCAATTTGGGCATCAAAACACCAGGGGTGAGGAGTTTTTACATTAAACAGTTCAAGATCACCTGATTTTTTTTAATTTCTTTTTTATTCATCCCTATTGACAATTTATGCAGATTAAGTAATTTTTAAAATATCATAATTATAATATAAAAAATAAATTGATAATGAAATTTTATAAAACCATCAGATAATACTGTTGATATATAAACATTCAATACTCGTAATTATATTATTATTGATAAAGGTACTAATTTAAAGAAGTGGAATTCAGAGCACATTCCCGAAAAAAAGTTGATAGCATTCATATATTAAGAAAATACAATTAATAGTTCAAGATCTCCATTAATATATCCCTACAGATAACAATTGTTATACAGTTGTTGAGATCTTTAATTCATTTTTGCAATAAACAATTGATTCATGATAGCTATTAATAGTTCAAGATCATCAGATTTTTTTTATTTCTTTTTTATTCATCCCTATTGACAATTTATGCAGATTATGTAATTTTTAAAAATCATAATTATAATATAGAAAATAAATTGATAATGAAATTTTATAAAACCATCAGATAATACAGTTGATATATAAACATTCAATACTCGTAATTATATTATTATTGATAAAGGTACTAATTTATAGAAGTGGAATTCAGAGCACATTTCCGAAAAAAAGTTGATAGCATTCATATATTAAGAAAATACAATTAATAGTTCAAGATCTCCATTAATATATCCCTACAGATAACAATTGTTATACTTTTGTTGAGATCTTTAATTCATTTTTGCAATAAACAATTGATTCATGATAGCTATTAATAGTTCAAGATCATCTGATTTTTTTTATACATCCCTATTGACAATTTATGCAGACTATGTAATTTTAAAAAAATCATAATTATAATATAAAAAATAAATTGATAATGAAATTTGATAAAACCATCAAATTTCATTATCAATTTATTTTTTACATTATAATTATGATTTTTTTTAAGAGTTACCTAATCTACATAAATTGTCAATAGGGATGAATAAGAAAGAAATTAAAACAAAAACAGGTGATATTGAACTGTTTAATGTAAAAACTAATGAATTAAAGATCTCATCAAAAGTATAACAATTGTTATCTGTAGGGATATATTAAAGGTGATCTTGAACTATTAATAAAAATTAACTATTAATTGCAAACGAAAATGCTGATATAGCATTTTCTTAGTATATATTCTATGCATTTTCTCTGGTAAAGTTAGTGTTAATTTTATATTAAAGAAAAAATGGGTAAGAAAGTTTTGAATATATAAATAAAAATAATAATTTTAATAAAAAAATTTTTTTAGATAATGAAATATTAGAAGATTTGTACAATCTATTAGAGCAATATGAGTCGTCACCATTGCCATCACCTTCACCATCATCATCAGCAATGACGGACTCGGGATCAACCATAATTCTTATTAATGATGATGGTGATGGTGACGGCAATGGTGTCAATGAGTTGCCAGTGGTGATTGCAGAGTGTAAGTTTAATTTTTGTGATTTGTTGAAAATTTCTATATATTTTTTTCTTGTAGCCGATTTAAGTGAATATATACAGGTATCATTATCATCAGCTACAGCATCAGCATCAACATCAACATCAATAATTGCTGAGTATATGTTTAGTTTTTGAGTTTTATATATTATTATTATTATTATTTTTTGTAGCTGGATTATTTGATTTGGTGCAAGGGGCACCATCATCATCGTCATCATCAACTCCATTGATTTTCCCCACCGTGATCATCATTTCCGATGATGATGATGATGATGGTGATAATGATGATGATAATTATGTGAGCATAGTAGACGGTAAGTTTATTTTTTTGGAATTGTTGAAAATTTCTAAAAAACATATATTTTGTTTTTATAGACGACGATACAACACCACAAACACCACCACCGTCACCAGTGGACGATGAAGGTTGTAAGTACCCCTTCTAACTTATTCGTCAAGTTAACATTGTATTATTTTATATTTTTAGAAGAAGAGAATTGGGATAATGACCCCCCTCAACCCTGGTGTTTTGATGCCCAAATTGGGTGGTATTTGGCAGATTGTAAGTTTAATTTTTAGAATTTCATATCAATTTCTAAAAAAAAATAATTATAATTTTAGGGGCAGTAGAAGAACGGTTTTACCGTAGGGGGTGAGGGGATTATTATAATTATAATTATTATTATTATTATTAATTTTTGTTTTAAATAATATATATTCATTATTATAGTTAATTTTCATATTATTATTATCAATATTATTATTATTATGATTATTATTATTATTATTATTATTATTATTATCATTATTATTATTATTATTATTATTAATTTTTTTGTTTTAAATAATATATATTCATTATAAATATATATATATATATAATCCAGTAAAATTTATTTTTGCTGAATAATTATTTTTCAACTCCTTGATAAAGATTATTGTTGTAGTTGTTGATGTTGTTGTCGTTGTCGACTTGACCATCATCTGACATGTAATAATCAACTTCGTTTTCCATTTTGTAAGCTTCAAATTTTATAGATTCAGGTAACAAAATTTCATTCATCCATTTTTCTTCTAATTTTAATAAGTCTTGATATGGATACAATGATTTGAAACATTTTGCTAATTCTATCAGTTCGATTACAGTTAGCTGTTTTAACGTATCATTAAGCATATAATATAAAGACATGTTGATAGTGTCAACTGCTATGAAACACTAAATTTGATCTTATCGGTTTTTATGTAACCAATTATTGATTGCATGAACATAATTGATTGCACAACAGCCGACATGATTATGACTCACATAATCTTTTGTTAATTGTCTTATATTTGGTGCTACAACCAAATCTGTGATACAATGTTGCTGGGTAAAAATTGAGATAGAATTTTTTTGTCCAATCTCTTCACAACACCAGTTTAACATTTTTTAAGTGTTGTTGTACCACAAATGTCCAATTTTCATATTGTTGGGTAAAGAGTACCATTGAAGACCATGAAGGTTTCTTGTAAGCCAATTTATTTGTCTTTGGGCACATTGTGATAAATGTTGAAATTCAATTGGACATCCCTATTGACAATTTATGCAGATTAGGTAACTCTTAAGAAATCATAATTATAATATAAAAAATAATTTGGTGATGAAATTTTATAAAACCATCAGATAATACAGTTGATATATAAACATTCAATACTCGTAATTATATTATTATTGATAAAGGTACTAATTTAAAGAAGTGGAATTCGGAGCACATTTTCGAAAAAATGCTCATTTTGATGATATTTTTATTAATAATAAAATACTATGATAATTTATAAGACAATTTATTCAGATTACACAATTCTTAAAAAAAAAATTATTATACTATAAAAAATATTTTTGTTTTTTTCATATCATAAAAGTATTATACAATAAATTTAAATAATTGAAAATTGATTTCAATCTTGACCAAATGTTATGGGTACATAGCTGACTGTTGTTTCTGATGTAACCATATATTGATTAGTAGTTTCGAAAGTTTTATTCAACTCATCAATTTTGAAAATTAATGGTGAAAATCGTTTGGGTAGAATCACTTCACTATCGAATGATTTTAACGTTGCCAAAATCGCATCACCATATTTTGTATTAATTACTCGAAATGATTGTATGTAATATTTTCTTCCTGGCTCCAAATCACTCACTTTTTTGAATGATTTTGAACAATTATTCAAAACCGATAGTACATCCATTACTTAAGTTTCAATTAAACCGTTGTGAAAACAAATTGAGGTGTTAAACAATACTGATTCAAAGCATCCCAATATTCCACTATTTATACAATAATACTGTATCCAAAAATGCATGACTCAGCCTGTATGATTCATCAATGGCCTTGAAAGTGCCTAGCGCGAAGCAAGGGGAGGAAATAGGAGGAGATATAGGTGAAACGCCCTGTATATAACGATCATGTCAATACAGATATGTTATATAATAGTTTTTGTGAAATGTGTTCATTATGCTGGCGTGATAAACATAGCTTTCTTGCTATACGTAACGATAACGGTCGATATAAAAGAGGCTTTGATTAATATATACAACAATAACAGGAAACTAACAGCCCATGAACCGCTTTTAAGCTGTTGATTTGTCTGTTTGCAGTTCTGAATAAAATGCTGATGTGACAAACGGTCAATATAGGTCAATATAGGTTGATCTGTCGGTTTGCAGTTATGAATAAAGAAATTAGAGGAATTGCGAGAACGGGATTTAATAGAATAAATACAATTGCTATTTATAATAATTATCATTTACGTCATGATTGTTGACATTTATTTTTTACAACAATATAAACCAAACCAATTATTGTGATTCATAACGAATTACTTTGTTCAAATTTTTACATTCTGATTATCTTTACATAATTACTTATAGCATTCACTTGTTAATACTGAATAAAATTGTGGTTGATTTTATCGATTTTCATGTAACCAATTATTGATTGCATGAACATAATTGATTGCACAATAGTCGACATGACCACAATTATACATATGATTATGACTCACATAATCTTTTGTTAATTGTCTTAAATTCGGTGCTGCAACCAAATCTGTGATTACAATGTTGCTGGGTAAAAATTGAGATAGAAATTTCTTTTTGTCCAATCCCTTCACAAAGACCATGTTAACATTTTCTAAGTGTTGCTGTAGCACAGATGTTAAATTTTCGTAAGGTTGAGTATCAATTTTATTGTTGGGTAGAGAATACCATTGAAGACCATGAAGGTTTCTTGTAACCCAATTTATTTGTCTTTGGGCACATCGTGATAAATGTTGAAATTCAATTGGAAAATTAAATAAAACATGAACTCTACAACAACATTCATTTGGTTTTATAATTGCCAATTCATTACATAAGAATTTCTTATTAATTTGAAAACCTTGTACATCAATAATTGCTTCGTCGAACATCGTGTCTGATAAACAACTAAACCAGTAAAGGAATTTTATTACACAAATGGATTATGTAATATCAAACAATATGCACTTGTATTGGCTGGTAACTTAAATTTCAATTAAACAATACGGATTCAAAGCACTCCAATATTCCACTATTTATACAAAAATACTGTATCCAAAAATGCATGACTCACCTTGTATGATTCATCAATGGCCTTGAAAGTGCCTAGTGCGAAGCAAGGGGCAGGAAATAGGAGGGGATATAGAAAAAATCATGACTCATCATGTATGATTCATCAATGGCCTTGAAAGTAAATAGTGCGAAGCAAGGGGGAAGGAATAGGAGGGGAATCAAAACAAAGCCATGACTCATCATGTGTGATTCATCAAAATTTCCTTGGAGAACAGAAATGGAAGGGATAGGAAGAGGAAAGGAGGGGAAAGAAGAGGGGATGAGAAAGCGGTAAAAATTGGCCACGGTGACGTCATCACAAAGCAACGGCATTAGCGCCATCGTCTGAGGGAGGGGGGCATATATAGGGGGCTAACATTAACCAATTTTGAATTTGCCGCGTGTGCAAGAGGCTACATATAGTTTTTCATATTTCCTGCTAACAGCGCCATCGGTGGTGACAGGAGTTGGCACTAGTGATTGACGTAAGGGTGGGGGTAGGGGGCGACACGAGCACCACCTGGCATGCAGCGGTGAAAAGCTGAACTAGGGGATAGAAAAAGCGATGCGAGCGCCACCATGACGGCGGTGGCGAAAAGGTGAACTTGTGGCCCGGAACCGGTACTGATATACTAATTGTTAATTCCATTATATATCTCTGTTTGATACCTCTGAAATGTTTGGAATTGTTCTTTCTCGTGTCGAATGACATCCTACCTCTACATTTTAAGTTGTCCTGACGTTTTCTATGTATAAGTTGCATAAGATATAATGTACAGAGCATTTGAACGTCTTTTACTTTTAAGTTATTAATGAAGCTATCGATTAAATTCCTGAACGAAGGAAAGTCTCATCCTAGGTATAATATAGAGTACATACGTCTCAAATCGTAAAGAAGACAGAGTTGTACTTGAAATCTGATTAGATACATAGAACGATCACAAAATTTAATTCCATCATATATCTGCGATCGATACCTCTGAAACGTTTGGAATCGTTCTTTCTCGTGTCAAATTACGTCTTACCTCTATATTTTGAGTTATCTTGACGTTTTCTATGTATATATTGCATCAGATATAATGTAAAGAGCATTTGAACGTCTTCAAATTTTCAGTTATTAATGAAGCTATAAATTGAATGCCTGATCGAAAGAAAGTCTCATCCTAGGTCCAATACAGAGTAAATATGTCCCAAATCGTTAAAAAGACAAGGCTTCACTTTAAATCTAATTAGATACACAGATCGATCACAAAACTTAATTCCATCATATATCTGCGGTTGATAACTCTGAAATGTATGAGATCGATCTTTTTTTGTGCTTGATTACGTCCTACCCCTATATTGTGAGTAATCCTGACGTTATCTATGTACACGTTGCATCAGATATAATGTACAGAGCATTTGAACGTCTTTTACTTTTAAGTTATTAATGAAGCTATCGATTGAATTCCTGAACGAAGGAAAGTCTCATCCTAGGTATAATACAGAGTGAATACGTCTCAAATCGTGAAAAAGACAGAGATTCACTTTAAATCTGATTAGATACACAGAACGATCACAAAATTTCATTCCATCATATATCTGCGTGTGATACTTCTGAAACGTTTGGAATCGTTTATTCTCGTGTCACATTACGTCCCACCTCTATATTTTCAGTGATCTTGACGTTTTCTATGTATCTATTGCATAAGATATAATGTACAGAGCATTTGAACGTCTTCTAATTCTCAGATATTAATCAAGGTAGAGATTGAATTCCTGAACGAAGAAATGTCTCATCCTATGTCAAATACAGAGTAAATATGTCCCAAATCGTTAAAAGGACAAGGCTTCACTTTAAATCTAATTAGAAACACAGATCGATCACAAAAGTTAATTCCATCACATATCTGCGGTTGATAACTCTGAAATGTATGAGATCGATCTTTTTTGTGCTTGATTACGTCCTACCCCTATATTGTGAGTAATCCTGACGTTATCTATGTACACGTTGCATCAGATATAATGTACAGAGCATTTGAACGTCTTTTACTTTTAAGTTATTAATGAAGCTATCGATTGAATTCCTGAACGAAGGAAAGTCTCATCCTAGGTATAATACAGAGTGAATACGTCTCAAATCGTGAAAAAGACAGAGATTCACTTTAAATCTGATTAGATACACAGAACGATCACAAAATTTCATTCCATCATATATCTGCGTGTGATACCTCTGAAACGTTTGGAATCGTTTATTCTCGTGTCACATTACGTCCCACATCTATATTTTAAGTAATCTTGACGTTTTCTATGTATCTATTGCATAAGATATAATGTACAGAGCATTTGAACGTCTTCTAATTTTCAGATATTAATCAAGGTAGAGATTGAATTCCTGAACGAAGAAATGTCTCATCCTATGTCAAATACAGAGTAAATATGTCCCAAATCGTTAAAAGGACAAGGCTTCACTTTAAATCTAATTAGATACACAGATCGATCACAAAACTTAATTCCATCACTTATCTGCGGTTGATAACCCTGAAATGTATGAGATCGATCTTTTTTTGTGCTTGATTACGTCCTACCCCTATATTGTGAGTAATCCTGACGTTATCTATTCACACGTTGCATCAGATATAATGTACAGAGCATTTGAACGTCTTTTACTTTTAAGTTATTAATGAAGCTATCGATGGAATTCCTGAACGAAGGAAAGTCTCATCCTAGGTATAATACAGAGTGAATACGTCTCAAATCGTGAAAAAGACAGAGATTCACTTTAAATCTGATTAGATACACAGAACGATCACAAAATTTCATTCCATCATATATCTGCGTGTGATACCTCTGAAACGTTTGGAATCGTTTATTCTCGTGTCACATTACGTCCCACCTCTATATTTTAAGTAATCTTGACGTTTTCTATGTATCTATTGCATAAGATATAATGTACAGAGCATTTGAACGTCTTCTAATTTTCAGATATTAATCAAGGTAGAGATTGAATTCCTGAACGAAGAAATGTCTCATCCTATGTCAAATACAGAGTACATATGTCCCAAATCGTTAAAAGGACAAGGCTTCACTTTAAATCTAATTAGATAGACAGATCGATCACAAAACTTAATTCCATCACATATCTGCGGTTGATACAACTGAAATGTATGAAATCGATCTTTTTCGTGTTTGATTACGTTCTACCCATATATTGTGAGTAATCCTGGCGTTATCTATGTATACGTTGCATAAGATATAATGTACAGAGCATTTGAACGTCTTTTTCTTTTATGTTATTAATGAAGCTATCGATTGAATTCCTGATCGAAAGAAAGTCTCATCCTAGGTCCAATACAGAGTAAATATGTCCCAAATCGTTAAATAGACAATGCTTCACTTTAAATCTAATTAGATACACAGATTGATCACAAAACTTAATTCCATCACATATCTGCGGTTGATACCTCTGAAACGTTTGGAACCGTTCTTTCCCGTGTCGAATGACATCCTACCTCTACATTTTAAGCTGTCCTGACGTTTTCTATGTATACATTGCATAAGATATAATGTACAGAGCATTTGAACGTCTTTTACTTTTAAGTTATTAATGAAGCTATCGATTGAATTCCTGAACGAATGAAAGTCTCATCCTAGGTATAATATAGAGTACATACGTCTCAAATCGTAAAAAAGACAAGGCTTCACTTTAAATCTAATTAGATACACAGATCGATCACAAAACTTAATTCCATCACATATCTGCGGTTGATACCACTGAAATGTATGAAATCGATCTTTTTCGTGTTTGATTACGTCCTACCCATATATTGTGAGTAATCCTGACGTTATCTATGTATACGTTGCATAAGATATAATGTACAGAGTATTTGAACGTCTTTTACTTTTAAGTTATTAATGAAGCTATCTATTGAATTCCTGAACGAAGGAAAGTCTCATCCTAGGTATAATGCAGAGTGAATACGTCTCAAATCGTGAAAAAGACAGAGATTCACTTTAAATCTGATTAGATACACAGAACGATTACAAAATTTCATTCCATCATATATCTGCGTGTGATACCTCTGAAACGTTTGGAATCGTTTATTCTCGTGTCACATTACGTCCCACCTCTATATTTTAAGTAATCTTGACGTTTTCTATGTATCTATTGCATAAGATATAATATACAGAGCATTTGAACGTCTTCTAATTCTCAGATATTAATCAAGGTAGAGATTGAATTCCTGAACGAAGAAATGTCTCATCCTATGTCAAATACAGACTAAATACGTCCCAAATCTTCAAAAAGGCAGAGCTTCACTTGAAATCTGATTAGATACACAGAACGATCACAAAATTTAATTCCATCATATATCTGCGATCGATACCTCTGAAACGTTTGGAATCGTTCTTTCTCGTGTCAAATTACGTCCTACCTCTATATTTTGAGTTATCGTGACGTTTTCTATGTATATATTGCATGAGATATAATGTAAAGAGCATTTGAACGTCTTCAAATTTTCAGTTATTAATGAAGCTATAGATTGAATGCCTGGTCGAAAGAATGTCTCATCCTAGGTCCAATACAGAGTAAATATGTCCCAAATCGTTAAAAGGACAAGGCTTCACTTTAAATTTAATTAGATACACAGATCGATCACAAAACTTAATTCCATCACATATCTGCGGTTGATACATCTGAAATGTATGAAATCGATCTTTTTTGTGTTTGATTACGTCCTACCCCTATATTGTGAGTAATCCTGACGTTATCTATGTATACGTTGCATAAGATATAATGTACAGAGCATTTGAACGTCGTCTAATTTTCAGTTATTAATGAAGCTATAGTTTGAATGCCTGATCGAAAGAAAGTCTAATCCTAGGTCTAATATAGAGTAAATATGTCCCAAATCGCTAAAAAGTCAAGGCATCACTTTAAATCTAATTAGATACACAGATCGATCACAAAACTTAATTCCATCATATATCTGCGTTTGATCCCTCTGATACGTTTGGAATCGGTCATTCTCGTGTTAGACTGAGTCATACTCTATATTCTGAGTTATCTTGACGTTTTCTATGTATACATAGCATAAGATATAATGTACAGAGCATTTGAACGTCTTCTAATTCTCAGTTATTAATGAAGCTATCGATTGAATTCCTGAACGAAGGAAAGTCTCATCCTAGGTATAATACAGAGTAAATACGTCTCAAATCGTGAAAACGACAGAGCTTCACTTGAAATCTGATTAGATACATAGAACGATTACTAAACTTAATTCCATCATATATCTGTGTTTGATACCTCTGAAACGTTTGGAATCGTTCTTTTTCGTGTCAGATTACGTAGCACCTCTATATTTTATGTATTCTTGACGTTTACTATGTATACATTGCAGAAGATATGGTGTAAATAGCATTTGAACGTCTTCTAATTTTCAGTTATTAATGAAGGTAGAGATTGAATTCCTGAACGGAGAAATGTCACATCCTAGGTCTACTACAGAGTAAATACGTCCCAAATCGTATAAAAGACAGAGCTCCACTTGAAATCTGATTAGATACATAGAACGATTACTAAACTTAATTCCATCATATATCTGTGTTTGATACCTCTGAATTGTTTGGAATTGTTCTTTCTCGTGTCAGATTACGTCCCACCTCTATATTTTAAGTTATCGTGACGTATCTATGTATATATTGCATAAGATATGATGGAAAGTGCATTTGTACGTCTTTTAGTTTTCAGTTATTAATGAAGGAATAGATTGTATTCCTGAACGAAGAAAACTCTCATCCTAGGTCTAATACAGAGTAAATACGTCTCAAATCGTGAAAAAGACAGAGTTTCACTTGAAATCTGATTACATTCACAGAACGATCACAAAGCTTAATTCCAACATATATCTGGGTTTGATTCCTCTGACACGTTTTTAATCGTTCTTTCCCGTGTCAAATGACGTCCTACCTCTATATTTTGAAGATATGCTGTACGGAGCATTTGGAAGTCTCTCAATTTTCAGTTATTAATGGAGCTATAGATTGAATTCCTGATCGAGGAAAGTCTCATCCTAGGTATAATACAGAGGAAATACGTCTCAAATCGTGAAAAAGACAGAGCTTCACTTGAAATCTGATTAGATACATAGAACGATTACTAAACTTAATTCCATCATATATCTGTGTTTGATACCTCTGAAACGTATGGAATCGTTCTTTTTCGTGTCAGATTACGTAGCACCTCTATATTTTATGTATTCTTGACGTTTACTATGTATACATTGCAGAAGATATGGTGTAAATAGCATTTGAACGTCTTCTAATTTTCAGTTATTAATGAAGGTAGAGATCGAATTCCTGAACGGAGAAATGTCACATCCTAGGTCTACTACAGAGTAAATACGTCCCAAATCGTATAAAAGACAGAGCTCCACTTGAAATCTGATTAGATACATAGAACGATTACTAAACTTAATTCCATCATATATCTGTGTTTGATACCTCTGAAATGTTTGGAATTGTTCTTTCTCGTGTCAGATTACGTCCCACCTCTATATTTTAAGTTATCGTGACGTATCTATGTATATATTGCATAAGATATGATGTAAAGTGCATTTGTACGTCTTTTAGTTTTCAGTTATTAATGAAGGAATAGATTGTATTCCTGAACGAAGAAAACTCTCATCCTAGGTCTAATACAGAGTAAATACGTCTCAAATCGTGAAAAAGACAGAGTTTCACTTGAAATCTGATTACATTCACAGAACGATCACAAAGCTTAATTCCAACATATATCTGGGTTTGATTCCTCTGACACGTTTTTAATCGTTCTTTCCCGTGTCAAATGACGTCCTACCTCTATATTTTGAAGATATGCTGTACGGAGCATTTGGAAGTCTCTCAATTTTCAGTTATTAATGGAGCTATAGATTGAATTCCTGATCGAGGAAAGTCTCATCCTAGGTATAATACAGAGTAAATACGTCTCAAATCGTGAAAAAGACAGAGCTTCACTTGAAATCTGATTAGATACATAGAACGATTACTAAACTTAATTCCATCATATATCTGTGTTTGATACCTCTGAAACGTATGGAATCGTTCTTTTTCGTGTCAGATTACGTAGCACCTCTATATTTTAAGTTATCTTGACGTATTCTATGTTTACATTGCAGAAGATATGATGTAATTAGCATTTGAACGTCTTTTAAATTTCAGTTATTAGTGAAGGTAGAGATTGAATTCCTGAACGAAGAAATATCTCATCCTATGTCAAATACAGCGTAAATACGTCCCAAATCTTCAAAAAGACAGAGCTTTACTTGAAATCTGATTAGATACACAGAACGATCTCAAAATTTAATTCCATCATATATCTGGGTTTGATACCCTTGAAACGTTTGGAATCGTTCTTTCCCGTGTCGAATGACATCCTACCTCTACATTTTAAGTAGTCCTGACGTTTTCTATGTATATATTGCATAAGATATAATGTAAAGAGCATTTGAACGTCGTCTAATTTTCAGTTATTAATGAAGCTATAGTTTGAATGCCTGATCGAAAGAAAGTCTAATCCTAGGTCTAATACAGAGTAAATATGTCCCAAATCGTTAAAAAGGCAACTCATCACTTTAAATCTAAATAGATACACAGATCGATCACAAAACTTAATTCCATCATATATCTGCGTTTGATACCTCTGAAACGTTTGGAATCGTTCTTTCTCGTGTCAAATCACGTGCTACCACTATATTTTAAGTTCTCTTGACGTTTTCTATGTATACATTGCATAAGATATAATGTACAGAGCATTTGAACGTCTTTTACTTTTAAGTTATTAATGAAGCTATCGATTGAATTCCTGAACGAAGGAAAGTCTCATCCTAGTTCTAATACAGATTATATCCGTCACAAATCGTAAAAAAGACAGAGCTCTACTTGAAATGAGATCAGATACATAGAACGACCACAAATGTTAATTCCATCATATATCTGTGTTTGATACCTCTGAAATGTTTGGAATTGTTCTTTCTCGTGTCAAATCACGTGCTACCTCTATATTTCAAGTTATCTTGACGTTTTCTATGTATACATTGCATAAGATATAATATACAGTGCATTTGAACGTCTTTTCCTTTTAAGTTATTAATGAAGCTATCGATTGAAACCCTGAACGTAGGAAAGTCTCATCCTAGGTATAATATAGAGTAAATACGTCTCAAATCGTGAAAAAGACAGAGCTAAACTTGATATCTGATTAGATACATAGAACGATCACAAAATTTAATTCCATCATATATCTGCGTTTGATACCTCTGAAACGTTTGGAATCGTTCTTTCTCGTGTCGAATGACGTCCTACCTCTATATTTCAAGTTATCTTGACGTTTTCTATGTTTACATTGCAGAAGATATGATGTAATTAGCATCTGAACGTCTTCTAATTTTTCTTTATTAATGAAGCTATAGATTGAATGCCTGATCGAAAGAAAGTCTCATCCTAGGTCTAATACAGAGTAAATATGTCCCGCATCGTTAAAAAGACGAAGCTTCACAATAAATCTGATTTGATACACAGATCGATCACAAAACTTAATTCCATCATATATCTGTGTTTGATACCTCTGAAACGTTTGGAATCGTACTTTCCCGTGTCGAATGACATCCTACCTCTACATTTTAAGTTGTCCTGACGTTTTCTATGTATATATTGCATAAGATATAATGTAAAGAGCATTTGAACGTCGTCTTATTTTCAGTTATTAATGAAGCTATAGTTTGAATGCCTGATCGAAAGAAAGTCTCATCCTAGGCCTAATACAGACTAAATATGTCCCAAATCGTTAAAAAGGCAACTCATCACTTTAAATCTAAATAGATACACAGATCGATCACAAAACTTAATTCTATCATATATCTGCGTTTGATACCTCTGAAACGTTTGGAATCGTTCTTTTTCGTGTCAGATTACGTAGCACCTCTATATTTTATGTATTCTTGACGTTTACTATGTATACATTGCAGAAGATATGGTGTAAATAGCATTTGAACGTCTTCTAATTTTCAGTTATTAATGAAGGTAGAGATTGAATTCCTGAACGGAGAAATGTCACATCCTAGGTCTACTACAGAGTAAATACGTCCCAAATCGTATAAAAGACAGAGCTCCACTTGAAATCTGATTAGATACATAGAACGATTACTAAACTTAATTCCATCATATATCTGTGTTTGATACCTCTGAAATGTTTGGAATTGTTCTTTCTCGTGTCAGATTACGTCCCACCTCTATATTTTAAGTTATCGTGACGTATCTATGTATATATTGCATAAGATATGATGTAAAGTGCATTTGTACGTCTTTTAGTTTTCAGTTATTAATGAAGGAATAGATTGTATTCCTGAACGAAGAAAACTCTCATCCTAGGTCTAATACAAAGTAAATACGTCTCAAATCGTGAAAAAGACAGAGTTTCACTTGAAATCTGATTACATTCACAGAACGATCACAAAGCTTAATTCCAACATATATCTGGGTTTGATTCCTCTGACACGTATTTAATCGTTCTTTCCCGTGTCAAATGACGTCCTACCTCTATATTTTGAAGATATGCTGCACGGAGCATTTGGAAGTCTCTCAATTTTCAGTCATTAATGGAGCTATAGATTGAATTCCTGATCGAGGAAAGTCTCATCCTAGGTATAATACAGAGTAAATACGTCTCAAATCGTGAAAAAGACAGAGCTTCACTTGAAATCTGATTAGATACATAGAACGATTACTAAACTTAATTCCATCATATATCTGTGTTTGATATCTCTGAAACGTATGGAATCGTTCTTTTTCGTGTCAGATTACGTAGCACCTCTATATTTTAAGTTATCTTGACGTATTCTATGTTTACATTGCAGAAGATATGATGTAATTAGCATTTGAACGTCTTTTAAATTTCAGTTATTAGTGAAGGTAAAGATTGAATTCCTGAACGAAGAAATATCTCATCCTATGTCAAATACAGCGTAAATACGTCCCAAATCTTCAAAAAGACAGAGCTTTACTTGAAATCTGATAAGATACACAGAACGATCTCAAAATTTAATTCCATCATATATCTGGGTTTGATACCCCTGAAACGTTTGGAATCGTTCTTTCCCGTGTCGAATGACATCCTACCTCTACATTTTAAGTAGTCCTGACGTTTTCTATGTATATATTGCATAAGATATAATGTAAAGAGCATTTGAACGTCGTCTAATTTTCAGTTATTAATGAAGCTATAGTTTGAATGCCTGATCGAAAGAAAGTCTAATCCTAGGTCTAATACAGAGTAAATATGTCCCAAATCGTTAAAAAGACATGGCATCACTTTAAATCTAATTAGATACACAGATCGATCACAAAACTTAATTCCATCATATATCTGCGTTTGATCCCTCTGATACGTTTGGAATCGGTCATTCTCGTGTTAGACTGAGTCAAACTCTATATTTTGAGTTATCTTGACGTTTTCTATGTATACATAGCATAAGATATAATGTACAGAGCATTTGAACGCCTTTTAATTTTCAGTTAATAATGAAGCTATCGATTGAAGTCCTGAACGACAGAAGGTCTCATCCTAGGTCTAATACAAAGTAAATACGTATCAAATCGTAAAAAAGACAGAGATTCACTTGAAATCTGATTAGATACACAGAACGATCACAAAATTTCATTCCATCATATATCTGTGTTTGATACCCCTGAAACGTGTGGAATCGTTTTTTCTCGTGTCAGATTACGTCCCACCTCTATATTTTAAGTAATCTTGACGTTTTCTATGTATATATTGCATAAGATATAATGTACAGAGCATTTGAACGTCTTTTAATGTTCAGTTATCAATGCAGTTGTCAATTGAATTCCTGAACGAAGAAATGTCTCATCCTAGGTCTAATACAGAGTAAATATGTCCCAAATCGTAAAAAAGACAGAGCTCCACTTGAAATATGATTAGATAAATAGAACAATTACTAAATTTTATTCCATCATATATCTGCGTTTGATCCCTCTGATACGTTTGGAATCGGTCATTCTCGTGTTAGACTGAGTCATACTCTATATTCTGAGTTATCTTGACGTTTTCTATGTATACATAGCATAAGATATAATGTACAGAGCATTTGAACGCCTTTTAATTTTCAGTTAATAATGAAGCTATCGATTGAAGTCCTGAACGACAGAAGGTCTCATCCTAGGTCTAATACAAACTAAATACGTCTCAAATCGTAAAAAAGACAGAGATTCACTTGAAATCTGATTAGATACACAGAACGATCACAAAATTTCATTCCATCATATATCTGTGTTTGATACCCCTGAAACGTGTGGAATCGTTTTTTCTCGTGTCAGATTACGTCCCACCTCTATATTTTAAGTAATCTTGACGTTTTCTATGTATATATTGCATAAGATATAATGTACAGAGCATTTGAACGTCTTTTAATGTTCAGTTATCAATGCAGTTGTCAATTGAATTCCTGAACGAAGAAATGTCTCATCCTAGGTCTAATACAGAGTAAATATGTCCCAAATCGTAAAAAAGACAGAGCTATACTTGAAATATGATTAGATAAATAGAACAATTACTAAATTTTATTCCATCATATATCTGCGTTTGATCCCTCTGATACGTTTGGAATCGGTCATTCTCGTGTTAGACTGAGTCATACTCTATATTCTGAGTTATCTTGACGTTTTCTATGTATACATAGCATAAGATATAATGTACAGAGCATTTGAACGCCTTTTAATTTTCAGTTAATAATGAAGCTATCGATTGAAGTCCTCAACGACAGAAGGTCTCATCCTAGGTCTAATACAAAGTAAATACGTCTCAAATCGTAAAAAAGACAGAGATTCACTTGAAATCTGATTAGATACACAGAACGATCACAAAATTTCATTCCATCATATATCTGTGTTTGATACCCCTGAAACGTGTGGAATCGTTTTTTCTCGTGTCAGATTACGTCCCACCTCTATATTTTAAGTAATCTTGACGTTTTCTATGTATATATTGCATAAGATATAATGTACAGAGCATTTGAACGTCTTCTAATTTTCAGATATTAATGAAGGTAGAGATTGAATTCCTGAACGAAGAAATGTCTCATCCTATGTCAAATACAGAGTAAATACGTCCCAAATCATCAAAAAGACAGAGCTACAATTGAAATCTGATGAGATACACAGAACGATCACAAATTTTAATTCCATCATATATCTGCCTTTGATACCTCTGAAACGTTTATAATCGTACTTTCTCGTGTCAAATTACCTCCTACCTCTATATTTTGAAGATATGCTGTACGGAGCATTTGGAAGTCTCTCAATTTTCAGTTATTAATGGAGCTATAGATTGAATTCCTGATCGAAGAAAGTCTCATCCTAGGTCTAATACTGAGTAAATACGTCTCAAATCGTAAAAAAGATAGAGCTCCATTTGAAATCTGATTACATTCACAGAACGATCACAAAGCTTAATTCCATCATATATCTGGGTTTGATACCTCTGACACGTTTTTAATCGTTCTTTCCCGTGTCAAATGGCGTCCTACCTCTATATTTTGAAGATATGCTGTACGGAGCATTTGGAAGTCTCTCAATTTTCAGTTATTAATGGAGCTATACATTGAATTCCTGACCGAATAATGTCTCATCCTAGTTCTAATACTGAGTAAATACGTCTCAAATCGTAAAAAAGATAGAGCTCCATATGAAATCTGATTAGATACACAGAACGATCACAAAACTTAATTCCATCATATAGCTGTGTTTGATACCTCGGAAATGTTTGGAATTGTTCTTTCTCGTGTCAAATGACATCCTACCTCTACATTTAAAGTTGTCCTGACGTTTTCTATGTATACATTGCATAAGATATAATGTACAGAGCATTTGAACGTCTTTTCCTTTTAAGTTATTAATGAAGCTATCGATTGAATTCCTGAACGAAGGAAAGTCTCATCCTAGGTATAATACAGAGTAAATACGTCTCAGATCGTAAAAAAGACAGAGCTTTACTTGAAATCTGATTAGATACACAGAACGATCACAAAACTTAATTCCATCGTATATCTGGGTTTGATACCTCAGAAACGTTTTTAATCGTTCTTTCCCGTGTCAAATCACGTCCTACCTCTATATTTTGAAAATATGCTGTACGGACCATTTGGAAGTCTTTTAATTTTCAGTTATTAATGAAAGTAGAGATTGAATTTCTGAACGAAGAAATGTCTCATCCTAGGTCTAATACAGAGTAAATACGACCCAAATCGTAAAAAAGACAGAGCTTCACTTGAAATCTAATTAGATACACAGATCGATCACAAAACTTAATTCCATCATATATCTGCGTTTGATACCTCTGAAATGTTTGGAATAGATCTTTCTCGTGTTTGATTACGTTCTACCTCTATATTTTGAGTAATCCTGACGTTTACTATGTATACATTGCATAATATATAATGTAAAGAGCATTTGAACGTCGTCTAATTTTCAGTTATTAATGAAGGTAGAGATTGAATTCCTGAACGAAGAAATGTCTCATCCTATGTGAAATACAGAGTAAATACGCTCCAAATCTTCAAAAAGACAGAGCTCGACTTGAAATCTGATTAGATACACAGAACGATCACAAAATTTAATTCCACCATATATCTGCGTTTGATACCCCTGAAACGTGTGGAATCGTTTTTTCTCGTGTCAGATTACGTCCCACCTCTATATTTTAAGTAATCTTGACGTTTTCTATGTATATATTGGATAAGATATAATGTACAGAGCATTTGAACGTCTTCTAATTTTCAGATATTAATGAAGGTAGAGATTGAATTCCTGAACGAAGAAATGTCTCATCCTATGTCAAATATAGAGTAAATACGCTCCAAATCTTCAAAAAGATAGAGCTCCACTTGAAATCTGATTAGATACACAGAACGATCACAAAATTTAATTCCACCATATATCCGCGTTTGATACCTCTGAAATGTTTGGAATTGTTCTTTCTCGTGTCAGATTACGTCCCACCTCTATATTTTAAGTTATCGTGAGGTTTTCTATGTATATATTGCATAAGATATGATGTAAAGTGCATTCGAACGTCTTTTAGTTTTCAGTTATTAATGGAGCTATAGATTGAATTCCTGATCGAAGAAAGTCTCATCCTAGGTCTAATATTGAGTAAATACGTCTCAAATCGTAAAAAAGATAGAGCTCCATTTGTAGTCTGATTACATTCACAGAACGATCACAAAGCTTAATTCCATCATGTATCTGGGTTTGATACCTCTGACACGTTTTTAATCGTTCTTTCCCGTGTCAAATGACGTCCTACCTCTATATCTCGAAGATATGCTGTACGGAGCATTTGGAAGACTCTCAATTTTCAGTTATTAATGGAGCGATAGAGTGAATTCCTGATCAAAGAATGTCTCATCCTAGGTCTAATACTGAGTAAATACGTCTCAAATCGTAAAAAAGATAGAGCTCCATTTGAAATCTGATTAGATACACAGAACGATCACAAAACTTAATTCCATCATATAGCTGTGTTTGATACCTCTGAAAGGTTTGGAATCGTTCTTTCTCGTGTCAGATTACGTCCCACCTCTATATTTCAAGTATTCTTGACGTTTACTATGTATACATTGCAGAAGATATGATGTAAATAGCATTTGAATGTGTTCTAATTCTCAGTTATTAATGAAGGTAGAGATTGAATTCCTGAACGAAGAAATGTCTCATCCTAGGTCTAATACTGAGTAAATACGTCTAAAATCGTAAAAAAGACAGAGCTCCACTTGAAATCTGAATAGATACATAGAACAATTACTAAATTTAATTCCATCATATATCTGTGATTGATACCCCTGAAACGTTTGGAATCGTTCTTTCTCGTGTCAAATCACGTGCTACCTCTATATTTTAAGTTATCTTGACGTTACCTATGTATACTTTGCATAAGATATAATGTACAAAGCATTTGAACGTCTTTTAATGTTCAGTTATCAATGCAGTTATCAATTGAATTCCTTCACGAAGGAAAGTCTCATCCTCGGTCAAATACAGATTAAATACGTCACAAATCGTAAAAAAGACAGAGCTCTACTTGAAATGTGATCAGATACATAGAACGATCACAAAACATAATTCCATCATATATCTGTGTTTGATACCTCTGAAATGTTTGGAATTGTTCTTTCTCGTGTCAGATTACGTCCCACCTCTATATTTCAAGTATTCTTGACGTTTACTATGTATACATTGCAGTAGATATGATGTAAATAGCATTTGAACGTCTTCTAATTCTCAGTAATTAATGAAGGTAGAGATTGAATTCCTGAACAAAGAAATGTCTCATCCTAGGTCTAATACAGAGTAATTACGTCCCAAATCGTAAAAAAGACAGAGCTCCACTTGAAATCTGATTAGATACATAGAACAATTACTAAATTTAAATCCATCATATATCTGTGATTGATACCCCTGAAACGTTTGGAATCGTTCTTTCTCGTGTCGAATGACGTCCTACCACTATATTTTTAGTTATCTTGACGTTTTATATGTATACATTGCATAAGATATAATGTACAGAGCATTTGAACGTCTTTAACTTTTAACTTATTAAAGAAGCTATCGACTGAATTCCTGAACGAAGGAAAGTCTCATCCTTGGTATAATACAGACTATATACGTCTCAAATCGTAAAAAAGACAGAGCTCTACATGAAATCTGATTAGATACATAGAACGATCACTAAACTTAATTCCATCATATATCTGTGTTTGATACCTCTGAAACGTTTGGAATCGTTCTTTCTCGTGTCGAATGACGTCCTACCTCTATATTTCAAGTTATCTTGACGTCTTCCATGTATATATTGCATAAGATATAATGTACAGAGCATTTGAACGTCTTTTAATTTTCAGTTAATAATGAAGCTATCGATTGAAATCCTGAACGAAAGAAAATCTCATCCTAGGTCTAATACAAAGTAAATACGTCCCGAATCGTAAAAAAGACAGAGATCTACTTGAAATCTGATAACATACACAGAACGATCACAAAATTTCATTCCATCATATATCTGTGTTTGATACCCCTGAAACGTGTGGAATCGTTTTTTCTCGTGTCAGATTACTTCCCACCTCTATATTTCAAGTAATCTTGACGTTTTCTATGTATATATTGCATAAGATATAATGTACAGAGCATTTGAACGTCTTCTAATTTTCAGATATTAATGAAGGTAGAGATTGAATTCCTGAACGAAGAAATGTCTCATCCTATGTCAAATACAGAGTAAATACGTCCCAAATCATCAAAAAGTCAGAGCTACAATTGAAATCTGATTAGATACACAGAACGATCACAGATTTTAATTCCATCATATATCTGCGTTTGATACCTCTGAAACGTTTATAATCGTACTTTCTCGTGTCAAATTACCTCCTACCTGTATATTTTGAAGATATGCTGTACGGAGCATTTGGAAGTCTCTCAATTTTCAGTTATTAATGGAGCTATAGATTGAATTCCTGATCGAAGAAAGTCTCATCCTAGGTCTAATACTGAGTAAATACGTCTCAAATCGTAAAAAAGATAGAGCTCCATTTGAAATCTGATTACATTCACAGAACGATCACAAATCTTAATTCCATCATATATCTGGGTTTGATACCTTTGACACGTTTTTAATCGTTCTTTCCCGTGTCAAATGGCGTCCTACCTCTGTATTTTGAAGATATGCTGTACGGAGCATTTGGAAGTCTCTCAATTTTCAGTTATTAATGGAGCTATAGATTGAATTCCTGATCGAAGAAAGTCTCATCCTAGGTCTAATACTGAGTAAATACGTCTCAAATCGTAAAAAAGATAGAGCTCCATTTGAAATCTGATTAGATACACAGAACGATCACAAAACTTAATTCCATCATATAGCTGTGTTTGATACCTCTGAAATGTTTGGAATTGTTCTTTCTCGTGTCAAATGACATCCTACCTCTACATTTAAAGTTGTCCTGACGTTTTCTATGTATACATTGCATAAGATATAATGTACAGAGCATTTGAACGTCTTTTCCTTTTAAGTTATTAATGAAGCTATCGATTGAATTCCTGAACGAAGGAAATTCTCATCCTAGGTATAATACAGAGTAAATACGTCTCAAATCGTAAAAAAGACAGAGCTTTACTTGAAATCTGATTAGATATATAGAACGATCACAAAATTTAATTCCATCATATATCTGGGTTTGATACCTCAGAAACGTCTTTAAGCGTTCTTTCTCGTGTCAAATTACGTCCTACCTCTATATTTTGAGTTATCTTGACGGTTTCTATGTATATATTGCATAAGATATAATGTACAGAGCATTTGAACGTCTTTTAAATTTCAGTTATTAATGAAGGTAGAGATTGAATTCCTGAACGAAGAAATGTCTCATCCTATGTCAAATACAGAGTAAATACGTCCCAAATCATCAAAAAGACAGATCTACAATTGAAATCTGATTAGATACACAGAACGATCACAAATTTTAATTCCATCATATATCTGCCTTTGATACCTCTGAAACGTTTATAATCGTACTTTCTCGTGTCAAATTACCTCCTACCTCTATATTTTGAAGATATGCTGTACGGAGCATTTGGAAGTCTCTCAATTTTCAGTTATTAATGGAGCTATAGATTGAATTCCTGATCGAAGAAAGTCTCATCCTAGGTCTAATACTGAGTAAATACGTCTCAAATCGTAAAAAAGATAGAGCTCCATTTGAAATCTGATTACATTCACAGAACGATCATAAAGCTTAATTTCATCATATATCTGGGTTTGATACCTCTGACACGTTTTTAATCGTTCTTTCCCGTGTCAAATGACGTCCTACCTCTATATTTTGAAGATATGCTGTACGAAGCATTTGGAAGTCTCTCAATTTTCAGTTATTAATGGAGCTATAGATTGAATTCCTGATCGAAGAATGTCTCATCCTAGTTCTAATACTGAGTAAATACGTCTCAAATCGTAAAAAAGATAGAGCTCCAGTTGAAATCTGATTAGATACACAGAACGATCACAAAACTTAATTCCATCGTATATCTGAGTTTGATACCTCAGAAACGCTTTTAATCGTTCTTTCCCGTGTCAAATCACGTCCTACCTCTATATTTTGAAGATATGCTGTACGGACCATTTGGAAGTCTTTTAATTTTCAGTTAATAATGAAGCTATCGATTGAAATCCTGAACGAAAGAAAATCTCATCCTAGGTCTAATACAAAGTAAATACGTCTCGAATCGTAAAAAAGACAGAGATCTACTTGAAATCTGATAACATACACAGAACGATCACAAAATTTCATTCCATAATATATCTGTGTTTGATACCCCTGAAACGTGTGGAATCGTTTTTCTCGTGTCAGATTACGTCCCACCTCTATATTTTAAGTAATCTTGACGTTTTCTATGTATATATTGCATAAGATATAATGTACAGAGCATTTGAACGTCTTCTAATTTTCAGATATTAATGAAGGTAGAGATTGAATTCCTGAACGAAGAAATGTCTCATCCTATGTCAAATACAGAGTAAATACGCTCCAAATCTTCAAAAAGACAGAGCTCCACTTGAAATCTGATTAGATACACAGAACGATCACAAAATTTAATTCCACCATATATCTGCGTTTGATACATCTGAAACGTTTGGAATCGTTCTTTCTCGTGTCAAATTACGTCCTACCTCTATATTTTGAGTAATCTTGACGTTTTCTATGTATATATTGCATAAGATATAATGTACAGAGCATTTGAAAGTCTTCTACTTCTCAGTTATTTATGAAGATATCGATTGAATTCCTGAACGCAGGAAAGACTCTTCCTAGGTCTAATACAGATTAAATACGTCCCAATTCGTAAAAAAGACAGAGATTCACTTGAAATCTGATTAGATACATAGAACGATTACTAAACTTAATTCCATCATATATCTGTGTTTGATACCTCTGAAACGTGTGGAATCGTTCTTTTTTTGTCAGATTACGTAGCACCTCTATATTCTATGTATTCTTGACGTTTACTATGTATACATTGCAGAAGAGATGGTGTAAATAGCATTTGTTCGTCTTCTAATTTTCAGATATTAATGAAGGTAGTGATTGAATTCCTGAACGAAGAAATGTCTCATCCTATGTCAAATACAGAGTAAATACGCTCCAAATCTTCAAAAAGATAGAGCTCCACTTGAAATCTGATTAGATACACAGAACGATCACAAAATTTAATTCCACCATATATCTGCGTTTGATACCTCTGAAATGTTTGGAATTGTTCTTTCTCGTGTCAGATTACGTCCCACCTCTATATTTTAAGTTATCGTGAGGTTTTCTATGTATATATTGCATAAGATATGATGTAAAGTGCATTCGAACGTCTTTTAGTTTTCAGTTATTAATGGAGCTATAGATTGAATTCCTGATCGAAGAAAGTCTCATCCTAGGTCTAATATTGACTAAATACGTCTCAAATCGTAAAAAAGATAGAGCTCCATTTGTAGACTGATTACATTCACAGAACGATCACAAAGCTTAATTCCATCATGTATCTGGGTTTGATACCTCTGACACGTTTTTAATCGTTCTTTCCCGTGTCAAATGACGTCCTACCTCTATATTTTGAAGATATGCTGTAAATAGCATTTGAACGTCTTCTAATTTTCAGTTATTAATGAAGGTAGAGATTGAATTCCTGAACTAAGGAAAGTCTCATCCTAGGTATAATACAGAGTAAATACGTCTCAAATCGTAAAAAAGACAAAGCACCACTTGAAATCTGATTAGATACATAGAACGATAATAAAATTTAATTCCATCATATATCTGTGATTGATACCTCTGAAACGATTGGAATCGTTCTTTCCCGTGTCGAATGACATCCTACCTCTACATTTAAAGTTGTCCTGACGTTTTCTATGTATACATTGCATAAGATATAATGTACAGAGCATTTGAACGTCTTTTAATGTTCAGTTATCAATGCAGTTATCAATTGAATTCCTTTACGAAGGAAAGTCTCATCCTCGGTCAAATACAGATTATATACGTCTCAAATCGTGAAAAAGACAGAGCTTCACTTGAAATCTCATTAGATACATAGAACGATCACAAAACTTAATTCCATCATATATCAGCGTTTGATACCTCTGAAACGTATGGAATCGTTCTTTCTCGTGTCAAATTACGTCCTACCTCTATATTCTGAGTCATCTTTACGTTTTCTATGTATATCTTGCATAAGATATTATGTAAAGAGCATTTGAACGTCGTCTAATTTTCAGTTATTAATGAAGCTATAGTTTGAATGCCTGATCGAAATATAGTCTAATCCTAAATCTAATACAGAGTAAATATGTCCCAAATCGTTAAAATGGCAACGCATCACTATAAATCTAAATAGATACACAGATCGATCACAAAACTTAATTCCATCATATATCTGCGTTTGATACCTCTGAAGCATTTGGAATCGTTCTTTCTCGTGTCAAATCACGTGCTACCTCTATATTTTAAGTTATCTTGACGTTACATATGTATACTTTGCATAAGATATAATGTACAGAGCATTTGAACGTCTTTTAATGTTCAGTTATCAATGCAGTTATCAATTGAATTCCTTCACGAAGGAAAGTCTCATCCTCGGTCAAATACAGATTATATACGTCACAAATCGTAAAAAAACAGAGCTCTACTTGAAATGTGATCAGATACATAGAACGATCACGAAACATAATTCCATCATATATCTGTGTTTGATCCCTCTGAAATGTTTGGAATTGTTCTTTCTCGTGTCAGATTACGTCCCACCTCTATATTTCAAGTATTCTTGACGTTTACTATGTATACATTGCAGAAGATATGATGTAAATAGCATTTGAACGTCTTCTAATTCTCAGTTATTAATGAAGGTAGAGATTGAATTCCTGAACGAAGAAATGTCTCATCCTAGGTCTAATACAGAGTAAATACGTCCCAAATCGTAAAAAAGACAGAGCTTCACTTGAAATCTGATTAGATACATAGAACAATTACTAAATTTAATTCCATCATATATCTGTGATTGATACCCCTGAAACGTTTGGAATCGTTCTTTCTCGTGTCGAATGACGTCCTACCACTATATTTTTAGTTATCTTGACGTTTTCTATGTATACAATGCATAAGATATAATGTACAGAGCAATTGAAATTCTTTTACTTTTCAGTTATTTATGAAGCTATCGATTGAATTCCCGAACGAAGGAAAGACTCTTCCTAGGTCTAATACAGATTAAATACGTCCCATATCGTTAAAAAGACAAGGCATCACTTTAAATCTAATTAGATACACAGACCGATCACAAAACTTAATTCCATCATATATCTGTGTATGATACCTCTGAAACGTTTGGAATCGATCTTTCTCGTGTTTGATTACGTCCTACCTCTATATTTTGAGTGATCCTGACGTTTACTATGTATACATTGCATAATATATAATGTAAAGAGCAGTTGAACGTCGTCTAATTTTCAGTTATTAATGAAGCTATAGTTTGAATGCCTGATCGAAGGAATGTGTAATCCTTGGTCTAATACAGAGTAAATATGTCCCAAATCGTTAAAAAGACAAGGCATCACTTTAAATTTAATTAGATACACAGAACGATCACAACATTTAATTCCATCATATATCTGTGTTTGATACCTCCGAACCGTTTGGAATCGTTCTTTCTCGTGTCAAATTACGTCCTACCTCTATATTTCAAGTTATCTTGACGTTTTCTATGTATACATCACATAGGATATAATGTACAGGGCATTTGAACGTCTTTTACTTTACAGTTATTAATGAAGCCATCGATTGAATTCCTGAACGAAGGAATGTCTCATCCTAGGTCTAATACAGAGTAAATACGTCCCAAATCTTCAAAAAGACAGAGCTTCACTTGAAATATGATTAGATACATAGAACGATCACAGAAATTAATTCCATCATATATCTGCGTTTGATACATCTGAAACGTGTGGAATCGTTCTTTCTCGTGTCGAATGACGTCCTAATTCTATATTTCAAGTTATCTTGACGTTTTCTATGTTTACGTTGCAGAAGATATGATGTAATTAGCATTTGAACGTCTTCTAATTTTTGGTTATTAATGAAGCTATGTATTGAATGCCTGATCGGAGGAAAGTCTCATCCTGGGTCTAATACAGAGTAAATATGTCCCAAATCGTTAAGAGGACGAAGCTTCACATTAAATCTGATTAGATTCACAGATCGATCACAAAATATAATTCCATCATATATCTGTGTTTGATACCTCTGAAACGTTTGGAATTGTTCTTTCCCGTGTCGAATGACATCCTACCTCTACATTTAAAGTTGTCCTGACGTTTTCTATGTATACATTGCATAAGATATAATGTACAGAGCATTTGAACGTCTTTAACTTTTAACTTATTAAAGAAGCTATCGATTGAATTCCTGAACGAAGGAAAGTCTCATCCTTGGTATAATACAGACTAAATACGTCTCAAATCGTAAAAAAGACAGAGCTCCACATGAAATCTGATTAGATACATAGAACGATCACTAAACTTAATTCCATCATATATCTGTGTTTGATACCCCTGAAACGTTTGGAATCGTTCTTTTTCGTGTCAGATTACGTAGCACCTCTATATTTTATGTATTCTTGACGTTTAGTATGTATACATTGCAGTAGATATGGTGTAAATAGCATTTGAACGTCTTCTAATTTTCAGTTATTAATGAAGGTAGAGATTGAATTCCTGAACTAAGGAAAGTCTCATCCTAGGTATAATACAGAGTAAATACGTCTCAAATCGTAAAAAAGACAAAGCACCACTTGAAATCTGATTAGATACATAGAACGATAATAAAATTTAATTCCATCATATATCTGTGATTGATACCTCTGAAACGATTGGAATCGTTCTTTCCCGTGTCGAATGACATCCTACCTCTACATTTAAAGTTGTCCTGACGTTTTCTATGTATACATTGCATAAGATATAATGTACAGAGCATTTGAACGTCTTTTAATGTTCAGTTATCAATGCAGTTATCAATTGAATTCCTTTACGAAGGAAAGTCTCATCCTCGGTCAAATACAGATTATATACGTCTCAAATCGTGAAAAAGACAGAGCTTCACTTGAAATCTCATTAGATACATAGAACGATCACAAAACTTAATTCCATCATATATCAGCGTTTGATACCTCTGAAACGTATGGAATCGTTCTTTCTCGTGTCAAATTACGTCCTACCTCTATATTCTGAGTCATCTTTACGTTTTCTATGTATATCTTGCATAAGATATTATGTAAAGAGCATTTGAACGTCGTCTAATTTTCAGTTATTAATGAAGCTATAGTTTGAATGCCTGATCGAAATATAGTCTAATCCTAAATCTAATACAGAGTAAATATGTCCCAAATCGTTAAAATGGCAACGCATCACTATAAATCTAAATAGATACACAGATCGATCACAAAACTTAATTCCATCATATATCTGCGTTTGATACCTCTGAAGCATTTGGAATCGTTCTTTCTCGTGTCAAATCACGTGCTACCTCTATATTTTAAGTTATCTTGACGTTACATATGTATACTTTGCATAAGATATAATGTACAGAGCATTTGAACGTCTTTTAATGTTCAGTTATCAATGCAGTTATCAATTGAATTCCTTCACGAAGGAAAGTCTCATCCTCGGTCAAATACAGATTATATACGTCACAAATCGTAAAAAAACAGAGCTCTACTTGAAATGTGATCAGATACATAGAACGATCACGAAACATAATTCCATCATATATCTGTGTTTGATCCCTCTGAAATGTTTGGAATTGTTCTTTCTCGTGTCAGATTACGTCCCACCTCTATATTTCAAGTATTCTTGACGTTTACTATGTATACATTGCAGAAGATATGATGTAAATAGCATTTGAACGTCTTCTAATTCTCAGTTATTAATGAAGGTAGAGATTGAATTCCTGAACGAAGAAATGTCTCATCCTAGGTCTAATACAGAGTAAATACGTCCCAAATCGTAAAAAAGACAGAGCTTCACTTGAAATCTGATTAGATACATAGAACAATTACTAAATTTAATTCCATCATATATCTGTGATTGATACCCCTGAAACGTTTGGAATCGTTCTTTCTCGTGTCGAATGACGTCCTACCACTATATTTTTAGTTATCTTGACGTTTTCTATGTATACAATGCATAAGATATAATGTACAGAGCAATTGAAATTCTTTTACTTTTCAGTTATTTATGAAGCTATCGATTGAATTCCCGAACGAAGGAAAGACTCTTCCTAGGTCTAATACAGATTAAATACGTCCCATATCGTTAAAAAGACAAGGCATCACTTTAAATCTAATTAGATACACAGACCGATCACAAAACTTAATTCCATCATATATCTGTGTATGATACCTCTGAAACGTTTGGAATCGATCTTTCTCGTGTTTGATTACGTCCTACCTCTATATTTTGAGTGATCCTGACGTTTACTATGTATACATTGCATAATATATAATGTAAAGAGCAGTTGAACGTCGTCTAATTTTCAGTTATTAATGAAGCTATAGTTTGAATGCCTGATCGAAGGAATGTGTAATCCTTGGTCTAATACAGAGTAAATATGTCCCAAATCGTTAAAAAGACAAGGCATCACTTTAAATTTAATTAGATACACAGAACGATCACAACATTTAATTCCATCATATATCTGTGTTTGATACCTCCGAACCGTTTGGAATCGTTCTTTCTCGTGTCAAATTACGTCCTACCTCTATATTTCAAGTTATCTTGACGTTTTCTATGTATACATCACATAGGATATAATGTACAGGGCATTTGAACGTCTTTTACTTTACAGTTATTAATGAAGCCATCGATTGAATTCCTGAACGAAGGAATGTCTCATCCTAGGTCTAATACAGAGTAAATACGTCCCAAATCTTCAAAAAGACAGAGCTTCACTTGAAATATGATTAGATACATAGAACGATCACAGAAATTAATTCCATCATATATCTGCGTTTGATACATCTGAAACGTGTGGAATCGTTCTTTCTCGTGTCGAATGACGTCCTAATTCTATATTTCAAGTTATCTTGACGTTTTCTATGTTTACGTTGCAGAAGATATGATGTAATTAGCATTTGAACGTCTTCTAATTTTTGGTTATTAATGAAGCTATGTATTGAATGCCTGATCGGAGGAAAGTCTCATCCTGGGTCTAATACAGAGTAAATATGTCCCAAATCGTTAAGAGGACGAAGCTTCACATTAAATCTGATTAGATTCACAGATCGATCACAAAATATAATTCCATCATATATCTGTGTTTGATACCTCTGAAACGTTTGGAATTGTTCTTTCCCGTGTCGAATGACATCCTACCTCTACATTTAAAGTTGTCCTGACGTTTTCTATGTATACATTGCATAAGATATAATGTACAGAGCATTTGAACGTCTTTAACTTTTAACTTATTAAAGAAGCTATCGATTGAATTCCTGAACGAAGGAAAGTCTCATCCTTGGTATAATACAGACTAAATACGTCTCAAATCGTAAAAAAGACAGAGCTCCACATGAAATCTGATTAGATACATAGAACGATCACTAAACTTAATTCCATCATATATCTGTGTTTGATACCCCTGAAACGTTTGGAATCGTTCTTTTTCGTGTCAGATTACGTAGCACCTCTATATTTTATGTATTCTTGACGTTTAGTATGTATACATTGCAGTAGATATGGTGTAAATAGCATTTGAACGTCTTCTAATTTTCAGTTATTAATGAAGGTAGAGATTGAATTCCTGAACTAACTAAAGTCTCATCCTAGGTATAATACAGAGTAAATACGTCTCAAATCGTAAAAAAGACAAAGCTCCACTTGAAATCTGATTAGATACATAGAACGATAACAAAATTTAATTCCATCATATATCTGTGATTGATACCTCTGAAACGATTGGAATCGTTCTTTCCCGTGTCGAATGACATCTTACCTCTACTTTTTAAATTGTCCTGACGTTTTCTATGTATACATTGCATAAGATATAATGTACAGAGCATTTGAACGTCTTTTAATGTTCAGTTATCAATGCAGTTATCAATTGAATTCCTTTACGAAGGAAAGTCTCATCCTCGGTCAAATACAGATTATATACGTCACAAATCGTAATAAAGACAGAGCTCTACTTGATATGTGATCAGATACATAGAACGATCACAAAACTTAAATCCATCATATATCTGTGTTTGATACCTCTGAAATGTTTGGAATTGTTCTTTCTCGTGTCAGATTACGTTCCACCTCTATATTTTAAGTTATCGTGACGTTTTCTATGTATATATTGCATAAGATATGATGTAAAGTGCATTTGTACGTCTTTTAGTTTTCAGTTATTAATGAAGGTATAGATTGTATTCCTGAACGAAGAAAACTCTCATCCTAGGTCTAATACAGAGTAAATACGTCTCAAATCGTGAAAAAGACAGAGTTTCACTTGAAATCTGATTACATTCACAGAACGATCACAAAGCTTAATTCCATCATATATCTGGGTTTGATTCCTCTGACACGTTTTTAATCGTTCTTTCCCGTGTCAAATGACGTCCTACATCTATATTTTGAAGATATGCTGTACGGAGCATTTGGTAATCTCTCAATTTTCAGTTATTAATGGAGCTATAGATAGAATTCCTGATCGAAAAAAGTCTCATCCTAGGTATAATACAGAGTAAATACGTCTAAAATCGTAAAAAAGACAAAGTTCCACTTGAAATCTGATTAGATACATAGAACGATCACAAAATTTAATTCCATCATATATTTGCGTTCGATACATCTGAAACGTTTGGAATCGTTCTTTCTCGTGTCAAATTACGTATTACCTCTATATTTTGAGTTATCTTGACGTTTTCTATGTATATATTGCATGAGATATAATGTAAAGAGCATTTGAACTTCTTCGAATTTTCAGTTATTAATGAAGCTATAGTTTGAATGCCTGATCGAAAGAAAGCCTAATCCTAGGTCTAATACAGAGTAAATATGTCCCAAATCGTTAAAAAGGCAAGGCATCACTTTAAATCTAAATAGATACACAGATCGATCACAAATCTTAATTCCATCATATATCTGCGTTTGATACCTCTGAAACGTTTGGAATCGTTCTTTCTCGTGTCAAATCACGTGCTACCTCTATATTTTAAGATATCTTGACGTTACCTATGTATACATTGCATAAGATATAATGTACAGAGCATTTGAACGTCTTTTACTTCTAAGTTATTAATGAAGCTATCGATTGAATTCCTGAACGAAGGAACGTCTCATCCTAGTTCTAATACAGATTATATACGTCACAAATCGTAAAAAAGACAGAGCTCTACTTGAAATGTGATCAGATTCATAGAACGATCACAAATGTTAAAGTAGTATATCAGTACCGGTTCCGGGCCACAAGTTCACCTTTTCACCACCGCCGCCATGGTGGCGCTCGCATCGCTTTTTCTATCTTCTAGTTCAGCTTTTCACCGCTGCATGCCAGGTGGTGCTCGTGTCGTCCCCTACCCCCACCCTTACGTCAATAACTAGTGCCAACTCCTGTCACCACCGATGGCGCTGTTAGCGGGAAATATGAAAAACTATATGTAGCCTCTTGCACACGCGGCAAATTCAAAATTGGGTAATGTTAGCCCCCTATATATGCCCCCCCCAGACGATGGCGCTAATGCCGTTGTTTTGTGATGACGTCACCGTGGCCAATTTTTGGCCGCTTTCTCATCCCCTCTTCTTTCTCCTCCTTTCTCCCCTTCCTATCCCTTCCATTTCTGTTCTCTAAGGAAATTTTTATGAATCACACATGATGAGTCATGGTTTTGTTTTGATTCCCCTCCTATTTCTTCCCCCTTGCTTCGCACTATTTACTTTCAAGGCCATTGATGAATCATACATGATGAGTCATGATTTTTTCTATATCCCCTCCTATTTCCTGCTCCTTGCTTCGCACTAGGCACTTTCAAGGCCATTGATGAATCATACAAGGTGAGTCATGCATTTTTGGACACAGTATTTTTGTATAAATAGTGGAATATTGGAGTGCTTTGAATCAGTATTGTTTAATTGAAATTTAAGTTACCAGCCAATACAAGTGCATATTGTTTGATATTACATAATCCATTTGTGTAATAAAATTCCTTTACTGGTTTAGTTGTTTATCAGACACGATGTTCGACGAAGCAATTATTGATGTACAAGGTTTTCAAATTAATAAGAAATTCTTATGTAAAGAATTGGCAATTATAAAACCAAAGAATGTTGTTGTAGAGTTCATGTTTTATTTAATTTTCCAATTGAATTTCAACATTTATCACGATGTGCCCAAAGACAAATAAATTGGGTTACAAGAAACCTTCATGGTCTTCTATGGTATTCTCTACCCAACAATAAAATTGATACTCAACCTTACGAAAATTTAACATCTGTGCTACAGCAACACTTAGAAAATGTTAACATGGTTTTTGTGAAGGGATTGGACAAAAAGAAATTTCTATCTCAATTTTTACCCAGCAACATTGTAATCACAGATTTGGTTGCAGCACCGAATTTAAGACAATTAACAAAAGATTATGTGAGTCATAATCATATGTATAATTGTGGTCATGTCGACTATTGTGCAATCAATTATGTTCATGCAATCAATAATTGGTTACATGAAAATCGATAAAATCAACCACAATTTTATTCAGTATTAACAAGTGAATGCTATAAGTAATTATGTAAAGATAATCAGAATGTAAGAATTTGAACAAAGTAATTCGTTATGAATCACAATAATTGGTTTGGTTTATATTGTTGTAAAAAATAAATGTCAACAATCATGACGTAAATGATAATTATTATAAATAGCAGTTGTATTTATTCTATTAAATCCCGTTCTCGCAATTCCTCTAATTTCTTTATTCATAACTGCAAACAGACAGATCAACATATATTGACCTATATTGACCGTTTGTCACATCAGCATTTTATTCAGAACTGCAAACAGACAAATCAACAGCTTTCAAGCGGTTCATGTGCTGTTAGTTTCCTGTTACTGCTGTATATATATTGATCAAATCCTCTTTTATATCGACCGTTATCGTTACGTATAGCAAGAAAGCTATATTTATCACGCCAGCATAATGAACGCATTTCACAAAAACTATTATATAACATATCTGTATTGACATGATCGTTATATACAGGGCGTTTCACCTATCTCTCCTCCTATTTCCTCCCCTTGCTTCGCGCTAGGCACTTTCAAGGCCATTGATGAATCATACAGGATGAGTCATGCATTTTTGGATACAGTATTTTAAATTAACAATAATAATGAATATATATTATTTAAAACAAAAATTAATAATAATAATAATAATAATAATAATAATAATAATCATAATCATAATCATAATAGTAATAATATTGATAATAATAATAATTATTATTATAATTATTATTATAATAATCCCCTCACCCCCTACGGTAAAACCGTTCTTCTACTGCCCCTAAAATTATAATTTTTTTTTAGAAATTGATATGAAATTCTACAAATTAAACTTACATTCTGCCAAATATCACCCAATTTGGGCATCAACACACCAGGGGTGAGAGTGTTTACATTAAACAGTTCAAGATCACCTGTATATATATATATATATATATATATATATATATATATATATATTTATGAAAATTAACTATAATAATGAATATATATTATTTAAAACAAAAATTAATAATAATAATAATAATAATCATTATCATAATAATAATGATAATAAGAATAATAATAATAATCATTATCATAATAATAATGATAATAAGAATAATAATAATAATCATAATAATAATTGTAATAATCCCCTCACCCTCTACGTTAAAACCGTTCTTCTACTGCCATTAAAATTATTATTTTTATTTTTGAAATTGATATGAAATTCTAAAAATTAAACTTACAATCTGCCAAATACCACCCAATTTGGGCATCAAAACACCAGGGGTGAGGAGTTTTTACATTAAACAGTTCAAGATCACCTGATTTTTTTTAATTTCTTTTTTATTCATCCCTATTGACAATTTATGCAGATTAAGTAATTTTTAAAATATCATAATTATAATATAAAAAATAAATTGATAATGAAATTTTATAAAACCATCAGATAATACTGTTGATATATAAACATTCAATACTCGTAATTATATTATTATTGATAAAGGTACTAATTTAAAGAAGTGGAATTCAGAGCACATTCCCGAAAAAAAGTTGATAGCATTCATATATTAAGAAAATACAATTAATAGTTCAAGATCTCCATTAATATATCCCTACAGATAACAATTGTTATACAGTTGTTGAGATCTTTAATTCATTTTTGCAATAAACAATTGATTCATGATAGCTATTAATAGTTCAAGATCATCTGATTTTTTTTATTTCTTTTTTATTCATCCCTATTGACAATTTATGCAGATTATGTAATTTTTAAAAATCATAATTATAATATAGAAAATAAATTGATAATGAAATTTTATAAAACCATCAGATAATACAGTTGATATATAAACATTCAATACTCGTAATTATATTATTATTGATAAAGGTACTAATTTATAGAAGTGGAATTCAGAGCACATTTTCGAAAAAATGCTCATTTTGATGATATTTTTATTAATAATAAAATACTATGATAATTTATAAGACAATTTATTCAGATTACACAATTCTTAAAAAAAAATTATTATAATATAAAAAATATTTTTGTTTTTTTCATATCATAAAAGTATTATACAATAAATTTAAATAATTGAAAATTGATTTCAATCTTGACCAAATGTTATGGGTACATATCTGACTGTTGTTTCTGATGTAACCATATATTGATTAGTAGTTTCGAAAGTTTTATTCAACTCATCAATTTTGAAAATTAATGGTGAAAATCGTTTGGGTAGAATCACTTCACTATCGAATGATTTTAACGTTGCCAAAATCGCATCACCATATTTTGTATTAATTACTCGAAATGATTGTATGTAATATTTTCTTCCTGGCTCCAAATCACTCACTTTTTTGAATGATTTTGAACAATTATTCAAAACCGATAGTACATCCATTACTTAAGTTTCAATTAAACCGTTGTGAAAACAAATTGAGGTGTTAAACAATACTGATTCAAAGCATCCCAATATTCCACTATTTATACAATAATACTGTATCCAAAAATGCATGACTCAGCCTGTATGATTCATCAATGGCCTTGAAAGTGCCTAGCGCGAAGCAAGGGGAGGAAATAGGAGGAGATATAGGTGAAACGCCCTGTATATAACGATCATGTCAATACAGATATGTTATATAATAGTTTTTGTGAAATGTGTTCATTATGCTGGCGTGATAAATAAAGCTTTCCTGCTATACGTAACGATAACGGTCGATATAAAAGAGGATTTGATTAATATATACAACATATATATATATATATATATATATATATATATATATATATATATTCGATGATTTTGGTAAACAGAAGAGGATTTGATCAATATATACAGCAGTAACAGGAAACTAACAGCACATGAACCGCTTGAAAGCTGTTGATTTGTCTGTTTGCAGTTCTGAATAAAATGCTGATGTGACAAACGGTCAATATAGGTCAATATAGGTTGATCTGTCTGTTTGCAGTTATGAATAAAGAAATTAGAGGAATTGCGAGAACGAGATTTAATAGAATAAATACAACTGCTATTTAGGGATATATTAATGGAGATCTTGAACTATTAATTGTATTTTCTTAATATATATGCTATCAACTTTTTTTCGGAAATGTGTTCTGAACTCCACTTCTTTAAATTAGTACCTTTATCAATAATAATATAATTACGAGTATTGAATGTTTATATGTCAACTGTATTATCTGATGGTCTTATAAAATTTCATATCAATTTATTTTTTATATTATAATTATGATTTTTTAAAAATTACATAATCTGCATAAATTGTCAATAGGGATGAATAAAAAAGAAATTAAAAAAAATCAGGTGATCTTGAACTGTTTAATGTAAAAACTCCTCACCCCTGGTGTTTTGATGCCCAAATTGGGTGGTATTTGGCAGATTGTAAGTTTAATCTTTAGAATTTCATATCAATTTCTAAAAAAATTATGATTTTAGGGGCAGTAGAAGAACGGTTTTACCGTAGGGGGTGAGAGGATTATTATAATACTAATAATAATAATAATTATTATTATTATCAATATTATTACTATTATGATTATTATTATTATTCTTCTTATCATTATTATTATTATTATTATTAATTTTTGTTTTAAATAATATATATTCATTATTATTGTTAATTTAAAATACTGTATCCAAAAATGCATGACTCAGCCTGTATGATTCATCAATGGCCTTGAAAGTGCCTAGCGCGAAGCAAGGGGAGGAAATAGGAGGAGATATAGGTGAAACGCCCTGTATATAACGATCATGTCAATACAGATATGTTATATAATAGTTTTTGTGAAATGTGTTCATTATGCTGGCGTGATAAACATAGCTTTCTTGCTATACGTAACGATAACGGTCGATATAAAAGAGGCTTTGATTAATATATACAACAATAACAGGAAACTAACAGCCCATGAACCGCTTTTAAGCTGTTGATTTGTCTGTTTGCAGTTCTGAATAAAATGCTGATGTGACAAACGGTCAATATAGGTCAATATAGGTTGATCTGTCGGTTTGCAGTTATGAATAAAGAAATTAGAGGAATTGCGAGAACGGGATTTAATAGAATAAATACAATTGCTATTTATAATAATTATCATTTACGTCATGATTGTTGACATTTATTTTTTACAACAATATAAACCAAACCAATTATTGTGATTCATAACGAATTACTTTGTTCAAATTTTTACATTCTGATTATCTTTACATAATTACTTATAGCATTCACTTGTTAATACTGAATAAAATTGTGGTTGATTTTATCGATTTTCATGTAACCAATTATTGATTGCATGAACATAATTGATTGCACAATAGTCGACATGACCACAATTATACATATGATTATGACTCACATAATCTTTTGTTAATTGTCTTAAATTCGGTGCTGCAACCAAATCTGTGATTACAATGTTGCTGGGTAAAAATTGAGATAGAAATTTCTTTTTGTCCAATCCCTTCACAAAGACCATGTTAACATTTTCTAAGTGTTGCTGTAGCACAGATGTTAAATTTTCGTAAGGTTGAGTATCAATTTTATTGTTGGGTAGAGAATACCATTGAAGACCATGAAGGTTTCTTGTAACCCAATTTATTTGTCTTTGGGCCATCGTGATAAATGTTGAAATTCAATTGGAAAATTAAATAAAACATGAACTCTACAACAACATTCATTTGGTTTTATAATTGCCAATTCATTACATAAGAATTTCTTATTAATTTGAAAACCTTGTACATCAATAATTGCTTCGTCGAACATCGTGTCTGATAAACAACTAAACCAGTAAAGGAATTTTATTAAACAAATGTATTATGTAATATCAAACAATATGCACTTGTATTGGCTGGTAACTTAAATTTCAATTAAACAATACGGGTTCAAAGCACTCCAATATTCCACTATTTATACAAAAATACTGTATCCAAAAATGCATGACTCACCTTGTATGATTCATCAATGGCCTTGAAAGTGCCTAGTGCGAAGCAAGGGGCAGGAAATAGGAGGGGATATAGAAAAAATCATGACTCATCATGTATGATTCATCAATGGCCTTGAAAGTAAATAGTGCGAAGCAAGGGGGAAGAAATAGGAGGGGAATCAAAACAAAGCCATGACTCATCATGTGAGATTCATCAAAATTTCCTTGGAGAACAGAAATGGAAGGGATAGGAAGGGGAAAGGAGGGGAAAGAAGAGGGGATGAGAAAGCGGTAAAAATTGGCCACGGTGACGTCATCACAAAGCAACGGCATTAGCGCCATCGTCTGAGGGAGGGGGGCATATATAGGGGGCTAACATTATCCAATTTTGAAGTTGCCGCGTGTGCAAGAGGCTACATATAGTTTTTAATATTTCCTGCTAACAGCGCCATCGGTGGTGACAGGAGTTGGCACTAGTGATTGACGTAAGGGTGGGGGTAGGGGCGACACGAGCACCACCTGGCATGCAGCGGTGAAAAGCTGAACTAGGGGATAGAAAAAGCGATGCGAGCGCCACCATGACGGCGGTGGCGAAAAGGTGAACTTGTGGCCCGGAACCGGTACTGATATACTACTTGTTAATTCCATTATATATCTGTGTTTGATACCTCTGAAATGTTTGGAATTGTTCTTTCTCGTGTCGAATGACATCCTACCTCTACATTTTAAGTTGTCCTGACGTTTTCTATGTATAAGTTGCATAAGATATAATGTACAGAGCATTTGAACGTCTTTTACTTTTAAGTTATTAATGAAGCTATCGATTAAATTCCTGAACGAAGGAAAGTCTCATCCTAGGTATAATATAGAGTACATACGTCTCAAATCGTAAAGAAGACAGAGCTGTACTTGAGATCTGATTAGATACATAGAACGATCACAAAATTTAATTCCATCATATATCTGCGTTCGATACCTCTGAAACGTTTGGAATCGTTCTTTCTCGTGTCAAATTACGTCTTACCTCTATATTTTGAGTTATCTTGACGTTTTCTATGTATATATTGCATGAGATATAATGTAAAGAGCATTTGAACGTCTTCAAATTTTCAGTTATTAATGAAGCTATAGATTGAATGCCTGGTCGAAAGAAAGTCTCATCCTAGGTCCAATACAGAGTAAATATGTGCCAAATCGTTAAAAAGGCAAGGCATCACTTTAAATCTAAATAGATACACAGATCGATCACAAAACTTAATTCCATCATATATCTGCGTTTGATACCTCTGAAACGTTTGGAATCGTCCTTTCTCGTGTCAAATCACGCGCTGCCTCTATATTTTAAGATATCTTGACGTTACCTATGTATACATTGCATAAGATATAATGTACAGAGCATTTGAACGCCTTTTAATTTTCAGTTAATAATGAAGCTATCGATTGAATTCCTGAACGACAGAAGGTTTCATCCTAGGTCTAATACAAAGTAAATACGTCTCAAATCGTAAAAAAGACAGAGATTCACTTGAAATCTGATTAGATACACAGAACGATCACAAAATTTCATTCCATCATATATCTGCGTGTGATACCTCTGAAACGTTTGGAATCGTTTTTTCTCGTGTCAGATTACGTCCCACCTCTATATTTTAAGTAATCTTGACGTTTTCTATGTATATATTGCATAAGATATAATGTACAGAGCATTTGAACGTCTTCTAATTCTCAGTTATTAATGAAGCTATCGATTGAATTCCTGAACGAAGGAAAGTCTCATCCTAGGTATAGTACAGAGTAAATACGTCTCAAATCGTGAAAACGACAGAGCTTCACTTGAAATCTGATTAGATACATAGAACGATTACTAAACTTAATTCCATCATATATCTGTGTTTGATACCTCTGAAACGTTTGGAATCGTTCTTTTTCGTGTCAGATTACGTAGCACCTCTATATTTTATGTATTCTTGACGTTTACTATGTATACATTGCAGAAGATATGATGTAAATAGCATTTGAACGTCTTCTAATTTTCAATTATTAATGAAGGTAGAGATTGAATTTCTGAACGGAGAAAACTCTCATCCTAGGTCTACTACAGAGTAAATACGTCCCAAATCGTATAAAAGACAGAGCTCCACTTGAAATGTGATCAGATACATAGAACGATCACGAAACATAATTCCATCATATATCTGTGTTTGATCCCTCTGAAATGTTTGGAATTGTTCTTTCTCGTGTCAGATTACGTCCCACCTCTATATTTCAAGTATTCTTGACGTTTACTATGTATACATTGCAGAAGATATGATGTAAATAGCATTTGAACGTCTTCTAATTCTCAGTTATTAATGAAGGTAGAGATTGAATTCCTGAACGAAGAAATGTCTCATCCTAGGTCTAATACAGAGTAAATACGTCCCAAATCGTAAAAAAGACAGAGCTTCACTTGAAATCTGATTAGATACATAGAACAATTACTAAATTTAATTCCATCATATATCTGTGATTGATACCCCTGAAACGTTTGGAATCGTTCTTTCTCGTGTCGAATGACGTCCTACCACTATATTTTTAGTTATCTTGACGTTTTCTATGTATACAATGCATAAGATATAATGTACAGAGCAATTGAAATTCTTTTACTTTTCAGTTATTTATGAAGCTATCGATTGAATTCCCGAACGAAGGAAAGACTCTTCCTAGGTCTAATACAGATTAAATACGTCCCATATCGTTAAAAAGACAAGGCATCACTTTAAATCTAATTAGATACACAGACCGATCACAAAACTTAATTCCATCATATATCTGTGTATGATACCTCTGAAACGTTTGGAATCGATCTTTCTCGTGTTTGATTACGTCCTACCTCTATATTTTGAGTGATCCTGACGTTTACTATGTATACATTGCATAATATATAATGTAAAGAGCAGTTGAACGTCGTCTAATTTTCAGTTATTAATGAAGCTATAGTTTGAATGCCTGATCGAAGGAATGTGTAATCCTTGGTCTAATACAGAGTAAATATGTCCCAAATCGTTAAAAAGACAAGGCATCACTTTAAATTTAATTAGATACACAGAACGATCACAACATTTAATTCCATCATATATCTGTGTTTGATACCTCCGAACCGTTTGGAATCGTTCTTTCTCGTGTCAAATTACGTCCTACCTCTATATTTCAAGTTATCTTGACGTTTTCTATGTATACATCACATAGGATATAATGTACAGGGCATTTGAACGTCTTTTACTTTACAGTTATTAATGAAGCCATCGATTGAATTCCTGAACGAAGGAATGTCTCATCCTAGGTCTAATACAGAGTAAATACGTCCCAAATCTTCAAAAAGACAGAGCTTCACTTGAAATATGATTAGATACATAGAACGATCACAGAAATTAATTCCATCATATATCTGCGTTTGATACATCTGAAACGTGTGGAATCGTTCTTTCTCGTGTCGAATGACGTCCTAATTCTATATTTCAAGTTATCTTGACGTTTTCTATGTTTACGTTGCAGAAGATATGATGTAATTAGCATTTGAACGTCTTCTAATTTTTGGTTATTAATGAAGCTATGTATTGAATGCCTGATCGGAGGAAAGTCTCATCCTGGGTCTAATACAGAGTAAATATGTCCCAAATCGTTAAGAGGACGAAGCTTCACATTAAATCTGATTAGATTCACAGATCGATCACAAAATATAATTCCATCATATATCTGTGTTTGATACCTCTGAAACGTTTGGAATTGTTCTTTCCCGTGTCGAATGACATCCTACCTCTACATTTAAAGTTGTCCTGACGTTTTCTATGTATACATTGCATAAGATATAATGTACAGAGCATTTGAACGTCTTTAACTTTTAACTTATTAAAGAAGCTATCGACTGAATTCCTGAACGAAGGAAAGTCTCATCCTTGGTATAATACAGACTAAATACGTCCCAAATCTTCAAAAAGACAGAGCTTCACTTGAAATATGATTAGATACATAGAACGATCACAAAACTTAATTCCATCATATATCTGGGTTTGATACCTCTGAAACGCTTTTAATCGTTCTATCTCGTGTCAAATTACGTCCTACCTCTATATTTTGAGTTATCTTGACGTTTTCTATGTATATATTGCATAAGATATAATGTATAGAGCATTTGAACGTCTTTTAAATTTCAGTTATTAATGATGGTAGAGATTGAATTCCTGAACGAAGAAATGTCTCATCCTATGTCAGATACAGAGTAAATACGTCCCAAATGTTCAAAAAGACAGAGCTTCACTTGAAATCTGATTAGATACACAGAACGATCACAAAATTTAATTCCATCATATATCTGCGTTTGATACCTCTGAAACGTTTGGAATCGATCTTTCTCGTGTCGAATAACGTGCTACCTCTATATTTTAAGTTATCTTGACGTTACCTATGTATACATTGCATAAGATATAATGTACAGAGCATTTGAACGTCTTTTAATGTTCAGTTATCAATGCAGTTGTCAATTGAATTCCTGAACGAAGAAATGTCTCATCCTAGGTCTAATACAGAGTAAATACGTCCCAAATCGTAAAAAAGACAGAGCTCCACTTGAAATATGATTAGATACATAGAACAATTACTAAATTTAATTCCATCATATATCTGTATTTGATACCCCTGAAACGTTTGGAATCGTTTTCTCGTGTCGAATGACGTCCTACCACTATATTTCAAGTTATCTTGACGTTTTATATGTGTACATTGCATAAGATATAATGTACAGAGCATTTGAACGTTTTTAACTTTTAACTTATTAAAGAAGCTATCGACTGAATTACTGAACGAAGGAAAGTCTCATCCTTGGTATAATACAGACTAAATACGTCTCAAATCGTAAAAAAGACAGAGCTCCACATGAAATCTGATTAGATACATAGAACGATCACTAAACTTAATTCCATCATATATCTGTGTTTGATACCTCTGAAACGTTTAGAATCGTTCTTTTTCGTGTCAGATTACGTACCACCTCTATATTTTATGTATTCTTGACGTTTAGTATGTATACATTGCAGAAGATATGGTGTAAATAGCATTTGAACGTCTTCTAATTTTAAGTTATTAATGAAGGTAGAGATTGAATTCCTGAACTAAGGAAAGTCTCATCCTAGGTATAATACAGAGGAAATACGTCTCAAATCGTAAAAAAGACAAAGCTCCACAAGAAATCTGATTAGATACATAGATCGATAATAAAATTTAATTCCATCATATATCTGTGATTGATACCTCTGAAACGATTGGAATCGTTCTTTCCCGTGTCGAATGACATCCTACCTCTACATTTAAAGTTGTCCTGACGTTTTCTATGTATACATTGCATAAGATATAATGTACAGAGCATTTGAACGTCTTTTAATGTTCAGTTATCAATGCAGTTATCAATTGAATTCCTTTACGAAGGAAAGTCTCATCCTCGGTCAAATACAGATTATATACGTCTCAAATCGTGAAAAAGACAGAGCTTCACTTGAAATCTCATTAGATACATAGAACGATCACAAAACTTAATTCCATCATATATCAGCGTCTGATACCTCTGAAACGTATGGAATCGTTCTTTCTCGTGTCAAATTACGTCCTACCTCTATATTTTGAGTTATCTTTACGTTTTCTATGTATATATTGCATAAGATATTATGTAAAGAGGATTTGAACGTCGTCTAATTTTCAGTTATTAATGAAGCTATAGTTTGAATGCCTGATCGAAATATAGTCTAATCCTAAATCTAATACAGAGTAAATATGTCCCAAATCGTTAAAATGGCAACGCATCACTTTAAGTCTAAATAGATACACAGATCGATCACAAAACTTAATTCCATCATATATCTGCGTTTGATACCTCTGAAGCATTTGGAATCGTTCTTTCTCGTGTCAAATCACGTGCTACCTCTATATTTTAAGTTATCTTGACGTTACATATGTATACTTTGCATAAGATATAATGTACAGAGCATTTGAACGTCTTTTAATGTTCAGTTATCAATGCAGTTATCAATTGAATTCCTTCACGAAGGAAAGTCTCATCCTCGGTCAAATACAGATTATATACGTCACAAATCGTAAAAAAGACAGAGCTCTACTTGAAATGTGATCAGATACATAGAACGATCACAAAACATAATTCCATCATATATCTGTGTTTGATACCTCTGAAATGTTTGGAATTGTTCTTTCTCGTGTCAGATTACGTCCCACCTCGATATTTCAAGTATTCTTGACGTTTACTATGTATACATTGCAGAAGATATGATGTAAATAGCATTTGAACGTCTTCTAATTCTCAGTTATTAATGAAGGAAGAGATTGAATTCCTGAACGAAGAAATGTCTCATCCTAGGTCTAATACAGAGTAAATACGTCCCAAATCGTAAAAAAGACAGAGCTCCACTTGAAATCTGATTAGATACATAGAACAATTACTAAATTTAATTCCATCATATATCTGTGATTGATACCTCTGAAACGTTTGGAATCGTTCTTTCCCGTGTCGAATGACATCCTACCTCTACATTTTAAGTGGTCCTGAAGTTTTCTATGTATACATTGCATAAGATATAATGTACAGAGCATTTGAACGTCTTTTACTTTTAAGTTATTAATGAGGCTATCGATTGAATTCCTGAACTAAGGAAAGTCTCATCCTAGGTATAATACAGAGTAAATACGTCTCAAATCGTAAAAAAAGACAGAGCTCCACATGAAATGTGATTAGATACATAGAACGATCACAAAACTTGATTCCATCATATATCTGCGTTTGATACCTCTGAAACGTTTGGAATCGATCTTTCTCGTGTCGAATGACGTGCTACCTCTATATTTTAAGTTATCTTGACGTTACCTATGTATACATTGCATAAGATATAATGTACAGAGCATTTGAACGTCTTTTAATGTTCAGTTATCAATGCAGTTGTCAATTGAATCCCTGAACGAAGAAATGTCTCATCCTAGGTCTAATACAGAGTAAATACGTCCCAAATCGTAAAAAAGACAAAGCTCCACTTGAAATATGATTAGATACATAGAACAATTACTAAACTTAATTCCATCATATATCTGTGTTTGATACCCCTGAAACGTTTGGAATCGTTCTTTCTCGTGTCGAATGACGTAATACCACTATATTTCAAGTTATCTTGACGTTTTATATGTATACATTGCATAAGATATAATGTACAGAGCATTTGAACGTCTTTAACTTTTAACTTATTAAAGAAGCTATCGATTGAATTCCTGAACGAAGGAAAGTCTCATCCTTGGTATAATACAGACTAAATACGTCTCAAATCGTAAAAAAGACAGAGCTCCACATGAAATCTGATTAGATACATAGAACGATCACTAAACTTAATTCCATCATATATCTGTGTTTGATACCCCTGAAACGTTTGGAATCGTTCTTTTTCGTGTCAGATTACGTAGCACCTCTATATTTTATGTATTCTTGACGTTTAGTATGTATACATTGCAGTAGATATGGTGTAAATAGCATTTGAACGTCTTCTAATTTTCAGTTATTAATGAAGGTAGAGATTGAATTCCTGAACTAACTAAAGTCTCATCCTAGGTATAATACAGAGTAAATACGTCTCAAATCGTAAAAAAGACAAAGCTCCACTTGAAATCTGATTAGATACATAGAACGATAACAAAATTTAATTCCATCATATATCTGTGATTGATACCTCTGAAACGATTGGAATCGTTCTTTCCCGTGTCGAATGACATCTTACCTCTACTTTTTAAATTGTCCTGACGTTTTCTATGTATACATTGCATAAGATATAATGTACAGAGCATTTGAACGTCTTTTAATGTTCAGTTATCAATGCAGTTATCAATTGAATTCCTTTACGAAGGAAAGTCTCATCCTCGGTCAAATACAGATTATATACGTCACAAATCGTAATAAAGACAGAGCTCTACTTGATATGTGATCAGATACATAGAACGATCACAAAACTTAAATCCATCATATATCTGTGTTTGATACCTCTGAAATGTTTGGAATTGTTCTTTCTCGTGTCAGATTACGTTCCACCTCTATATTTTAAGTTATCGTGACGTTTTCTATGTATATATTGCATAAGATATGATGTAAAGTGCATTTGTACGTCTTTTAGTTTTCAGTTATTAATGAAGGTATAGATTGTATTCCTGAACGAAGAAAACTCTCATCCTAGGTCTAATACAGAGTAAATACGTCTCAAATCGTGAAAAAGACAGAGTTTCACTTGAAATCTGATTACATTCACAGAACGATCACAAAGCTTAATTCCATCATATATCTGGGTTTGATTCCTCTGACACGTTTTTAATCGTTCTTTCCCGTGTCAAATGACGTCCTACATCTATATTTTGAAGATATGCTGTACGGAGCATTTGGTAATCTCTCAATTTTCAGTTATTAATGGAGCTATAGATAGAATTCCTGATCGAAAAAAGTCTCATCCTAGGTATAATACAGAGTAAATACGTCTAAAATCTTAAAAAAGACAAAGTTCCACTTGAAATCTGATTAGATACATAGAACGATCACAAAATTTAATTCCATCATATATTTGCGTTCGATACATCTGAAACGTTTGGAATCGTTCTTTCTCGTGTCAAATTACGTATTACCTCTATATTTTGAGTTATCTTGACGTTTTCTATGTATATATTGCATGAGATATAATGTAAAGAGCATTTGAACTTCTTCGAATTTTCAGTTATTAATGAAGCTATAGTTTGAATGCCTGATCGAAAGAAAGCCTAATCCTAGGTCTAATACAGAGTAAATATGTCCCAAATCGTTAAAAAGGCAAGGCATCACTTTAAATCTAAATAGATACACAGATCGATCACAAATCTTAATTCCATCATATATCTGCGTTTGATACCTCTGAAACGTTTGGAATCGTTCTTTCTCGTGTCAAATCACGTGCTACCTCTATATTTTAAGATATCTTGACGTTACCTATGTATACATTGCATAAGATATAATGTACAGAGCATTTGAACGTCTTTTACTTCTAAGTTATTAATGAAGCTATCGATTGAATTCCTGAACGAAGGAACGTCTCATCCTAGTTCTAATACAGATTATATACGTCACAAATCGTAAAAAAGACAGAGCTCTACTTGAAATGTGATCAGATTCATAGAACGATCACAAATGTTAAAGTAGTATATCAGTACCGGTTCCGGGCCACAAGTTCACCTTTTCACCACCGCCGCCATGGTGGCGCTCGCATCGCTTTTTCTATCTTCTAGTTCAGCTTTTCACCGCTGCATGCCAGGTGGTGCTCGTGTCGTCCCCTACCCCCACCCTTACGTCAATAACTAGTGCCAACTCCTGTCACCACCGATGGCGCTGTTAGCGGGAAATATGAAAAACTATATGTAGCCTCTTGCACACGCGGCAAATTCAAAATTGGGTAATGTTAGCCCCCTATATATGCCCCCCCCCAGACGATGGCGCTAATGCCGTTGTTTTGTGATGACGTCACCGTGGCCAATCTTTGGCCGCTTTCTCATCCCCTCTTCTTTCTCCTCCTTTCTCCCCTTCCTATCCCTTCCATTTCTGTTCTCTAAGGAAATTTTTATGAATCACACATGATGAGTCATGGTTTTGTTTTGATTCCCCTCCTATTTCTTCCCCCTTGCTTCGCACTATTTACTTTCAAGGCCATTGATGAATCATACATGATGAGTCATGATTTTTTCTATATCCCCTCCTATTTCCTGCTCCTTGCTTCGCACTAGGCACTTTCAAGGCCATTGATGAATCATACAAGGTGAGTCATGCATTTTTGGACACAGTATTTTTGTATAAATAGTGGAATATTGGAGTGCTTTGAATCAGTATTGTTTAATTGAAATTTAAGTTACCAGCCAATACAAGTGCATATTGTTTGATATTACATAATCCATTTGTGTAATAAAATTCCTTTACTGGTTTAGTTGTTTATCAGACACGATGTTCGACGAAGCAATTATTGATGTACAAGGTTTTCAAATTAATAAGAAATTCTTATGTAAAGAATTGGCAATTATAAAACCAAAGAATGTTGTTGTAGAGTTCATGTTTTATTTAATTTTCCAATTGAATTTCAACATTTATCACGATGTGCCCAAAGACAAATAAATTGGGTTACAAGAAACCTTCATGGTCTTCTATGGTATTCTCTACCCAACAATAAAATTGATACTCAACCTTACGAAAATTTAACATCTGTGCTACAGCAACACTTAGAAAATGTTAACATTTTTTTTGTGAAGGGATTGGACAAAAAGAAATTTCTATCTCAATTTTTACCCAGCAACATTGTAATCACAGATTTGGTTGCAGCACCGAATTTAAGACAATTAACAAAAGATTATGTGAGTCATAATCATATGTATAATTGTGGTCATGTCGACTATTGTGCAATCAATTATGTTCATGCAATCAATAATTGGTTACATGAAAATCGATAAAATCAACCACAATTTTATTCAGTATTAACAAGTGAATGCTATAAGTAATTATGTAAAGATAATCAGAATGTAAGAATTTGAACAAAGTAATTCGTTATGAATCACAATAATTGGTTTGGTTTATATTGTTGTAAAAAATAAATGTCAACAATCATGACGTAAATGATAATTATTATAAATAGCAGTTGTATTTATTCTATTAAATCCCGTTCTCGCAATTCCTCTAATTTCTTTATTCATAACTGCAAACAGACAGATCAACATATATTGACCTATATTGACCGTTTGTCACATCAGCATTTTATTCAGAACTGCAAACAGACAAATCAACAGCTTTCAAGCGGTTCATGTGCTGTTAGTTTCCTGTTACTGCTGTATATATATTGATCAAATCCTCTTTTATATCGACCGTTATCGTTACGTATAGCAAGAAAGCTATATTTATCACGCCAGCATAATGAACGCATTTCACAAAAACTATTATATAACATATCTGTATTGACATGATCGTTATATACAGGGCGTTTCACCTATCTCTCCTCCTATTTCCTCCCCTTGCTTCGCGCTAGGCACTTTCAAGGCCATTGATGAATCATACAGGATGAGTCATGCATTTTTGGATACAGTATTTTAAATTAACAATAATAATGAATATATATTATTTAAAACAAAAATTAATAATAATAATAATAATAATAATAATAATAATCATAATCATAATAGTAATAATATTGATAATAATAATTATTATTATTATAATTATTATTATAATAATCCCCTCACCCCCTACGGTAAAACCGTTCTTCTACTGCCCCTAAAATTATAATTTTTTTTTAGAAATTGATATGAAATTCTACAAATTAAACTTACATTCTGCCAAATATCACCCAATTTGGGCATCAACACACCAGGGGTGAGAGTGTTTACATTAAACAGTTCAAGATCACCTGTATATATATATATATATATATATATATATATATATATATATATTTATGAAAATTAACTATAATAATGAATATATATTATTTAAAACAAAAATTAATAATAATAATAATAATAATCATTATCATAATAATAATGATAATAAGAATAATAATAATAATCATTATCATAATAATAATGATAATAAGAATAATAATAATAATCATAATAATAATTGTAATAATCCCCTCACCCTCTACGTTAAAACCGTTCTTCTACTGCCATTAAAATTATTATTTTTATTTTTGAAATTGATATGAAATTCTAAAAATTAAACTTACAATCTGCCAAATACCACCCAATTTGAGCATCAAAACACCAGGGGTGAGGAGTTTTTACATTAAACAGTTCAAGATCACCTGATTTTTTTTAATTTCTTTTTTATTCATCCCTATTGACAATTTATGCAGATTAAGTAATTTTTAAAATATCATAATTATAATATAAAAAATAAATTGATAATGAAATTTTATAAAACCATCAGATAATACTGTTGATATATAAACATTCAATACTCGTAATTATATTATTATTGATAAAGGTACTAATTTAAAGAAGTGGAATTCAGAGCACATTCCCGAAAAAAAGTTGATAGCATTCATATATTAAGAAAATACAATTAATAGTTCAAGATCTCCATTAATATATCCCTACAGATAACAATTGTTATACAGTTGTTGAGATCTTTAATTCATTTTTGCAATAAACAATTGATTCATGATAGCTATTAATAGTTCAAGATCATCTGATTTTTTTTATTTCTTTTTTATTCATCCCTATTGACAATTTATGCAGATTATGTAATTTTTAAAAATCATAATTATAATATAGAAAATAAATTGATAATGAAATTTTATAAAACCATCAGATAATACAGTTGATATATAAACATTCAATACTCGTAATTATATTATTATTGATAAAGGTACTAATTTATAGAAGTGGAATTCAGAGCACATTTTCGAAAAAATGCTCATTTTGATGATATTTTTATTAATAATAAAATACTATGATAATTTATAAGACAATTTATTCAGATTACACAATTCTTAAAAAAAAATTATTATAATATAAAAAATATTTTTGTTTTTTTCATATCATAAAAGTATTATACAATAAATTTAAATAATTGAAAATTGATTTCAATCTTGACCAAATGTTATGGGTACATATCTGACTGTTGTTTCTGATGTAACCATATATTGATTAGTAGTTTCGAAAGTTTTATTCAACTCATCAATTTTGAAAATTAATGGTGAAAATCGTTTGGGTAGAATCACTTCACTATCGAATGATTTTAACGTTGCCAAAATCGCATCACCATATTTTGTATTAATTACTCGAAATGATTGTATGTAATATTTTCTTCCTGGCTCCAAATCACTCACTTTTTTGAATGATTTTGAACAATTATTCAAAACCGATAGTACATCCATTACTTAAGTTTCAATTAAACCGTTGTGAAAACAAATTGAGGTGTTAAACAATACTGATTCAAAGCATCCCAATATTCCACTATTTATACAATAATACTGTATCCAAAAATGCATGACTCAGCCTGTATGATTCATCAATGGCCTTGAAAGTGCCTAGCGCGAAGCAAGGGGAGGAAATAGGAGGAGATATAGGTGAAACGCCCTGTATATAACGATCATGTCAATACAGATATGTTATATAATAGTTTTTGTGAAATGTGTTCATTATGCTGGCGTGATAAACATAGCTTTCTTGCTATACGTAACGATAACGGTCGATATAAAAGAGGCTTTGATTAATATATACAACAATAACAGGAAACTAACAGCCCATGAACCGCTTTTAAGCTGTTGATTTGTCTGTTTGCAGTTCTGAATAAAATGCTGATGTGACAAACGGTCAATATAGGTCAATATAGGTTGATCTGTCGGTTTGCAGTTATGAATAAAGAAATTAGAGGAATTGCGAGAACGGGATTTAATAGAATAAATACAATTGCTATTTATAATAATTATCATTTACGTCATGATTGTTGACATTTATTTTTTACAACAATATAAACCAAACCAATTATTGTGATTCATAACGAATTACTTTGTTCAAATTTTTACATTCTGATTATCTTTACATAATTACTTATAGCATTCACTTGTTAATACTGAATAAAATTGTGGTTGATTTTATCGATTTTCATGTAACCAATTATTGATTGCATGAACATAATTGATTGCACAATAGTCGACATGACCACAATTATACATATGATTATGACTCACATAATCTTTTGTTAATTGTCTTAAATTCGGTGCTGCAACCAAATCTGTGATTACAATGTTGCTGGGTAAAAATTGAGATAGAAATTTCTTTTGTCCAATCCCTTCACAAAGACCATGTTAACATTTTCTAAGTGTTGCTGTAGCACAGATGTTAAATTTTCGTAAGGTTGAGTATCAATTTTATTGTTGGGTAGAGAATACCATTGAAGACCATGAAGGTTTCTTGTAACCCAATTTATTTGTCTTTGGGCCATCGTGATAAATGTTGAAATTCAATTGGAAAATTAAATAAAACATGAACTCTACAACAACATTCATTTGGTTTTATAATTGCCAATTCATTACATAAGAATTTCTTATTAATTTGAAAACCTTGTACATCAATAATTGCTTCGTCGAACATCGTGTCTGATAAACAACTAAACCAGTAAAGGAATTTTATTAAACAAATGTATTATGTAATATCAAACAATATGCACTTGTATTGGCTGGTAACTTAAATTTCAATTAAACAATACGGGTTCAAAGCACTCCAATATTCCACTATTTATACAAAAATACTGTATCCAAAAATGCATGACTCACCTTGTATGATTCATCAATGGCCTTGAAAGTGCCTAGTGCGAAGCAAGGGGCAGGAAATAGGAGGGGATATAGAAAAAATCATGACTCATCATGTATGATTCATCAATGGCCTTGAAAGTAAATAGTGCGAAGCAAGGGGGAAGAAATAGGAGGGGAATCAAAACAAAGCCATGACTCATCATGTGAGATTCATCAAAATTTCCTTGGAGAACAGAAATGGAAGGGATAGGAAGGGGAAAGGAGGGGAAAGAAGAGGGGATGAGAAAGCGGTAAAAATTGGCCACGGTGACGTCATCACAAAGCAACGGCATTAGCGCCATCGTCTGAGGGAGGGGGCATATATAGGGGGCTAACATTATCCAATTTTGAAGTTGCCGCGTGTGCAAGAGGCTACATATAGTTTTTAATATTTCCTGCTAACAGCGCCATCGGTGGTGACAGGAGTTGGCACTAGTGATTGACGTAAGGGTGGGGGTAGGGGGCGACACGAGCACCACCTGGCATGCAGCGGTGAAAAGCTGAACTAGGGGATAGAAAAAGCGATGCGAGCGCCACCATGACGGCGGTGGCGAAAAGGTGAACTTGTGGCCCGGAACCGGTACTGATATACTACTTGTTAATTCCATTATATATCTGTGTTTGATACCTCTGAAATGTTTGGAATTGTTCTTTCTCGTGTCGAATGACATCCTACCTCTACATTTTAAGTTGTCCTGACGTTTTCTATGTATAAGTTGCATAAGATATAATGTACAGAGCATTTGAACGTCTTTTACTTTTAAGTTATTCATGAAGCTATCGATTAAATTCCTGAACGAAGGAAAGTCTCATCCTAGGTATAATATAGAGTACATACGTCTCAAATCGTAAAGAAGACAGAGCTGTACTTGAGATCTGATTAGATACATAGAACGATCACAAAATTTAATTCCATCATATATCTGCGTTCGATACCTCTGAAACGTTTGGAATCGTTCTTTCTCGTGTCAAATTACGTCTTACCTCTATATTTTGAGTTATCTTGACGTTTTCTATGTATATATTGCATGAGATATAATGTAAAGAGCATTTGAACGTCTTCAAATTTTCAGTTATTAATGAAGCTATAGATTGAATGCCTGGTCGAAAGAAAGTCTCATCCTAGGTCCAATACAGAGTAAATATGTGCCAAATCGTTAAAAAGGCAAGGCATCACTTTAAATCTAAATAGATACACAGATCGATCACAAAACTTAATTCCATCATATATCTGCGTTTGATACCTCTGAAACGTTTGGAATCGTCCTTTCTCGTGTCAAATCACGCGCTGCCTCTATATTTTAAGATATCTTGACGTTACCTATGTATACATTGCATAAGATATAATGTACAGAGCATTTAAACGTCTTTTACTTCTAAGTTATTAATGAAGCTACCGATTGAATTCCTGAACGAAGGAAAGTCTCATCCTAGTTCTAATACAGATTATATACGTCACAAATCGTAAAAAAGACAGAGCTCAACTTGAAATGTGATCAGATACATACAACGATCACAAATGTTAATTCCATCATATATCTGTGTTTGATACCTCTGAAATGTTTGGAATTGTTCTTTCTCGTGTCAGATTACGTCCCACCCCTATATTTCAAGTATTCTTGACGTGTACTATGTATACATTGCAGAAGATATGATGTAAATAGCATTTGAACGTCTTCTAATTTTCAGTTATTAATGAAGGTAGAGATTGAATTCCTGAACGAAGAAATGTCTCATCCTATGTCTAATACAGAGTAAGTACGTCCCAAATCGTAAGAAAGACAGAGCTCTACCTGAAATATGATTAGATACATAGAACAATTACTAAATTTAATTTCATCATATATCTGCGTTTGATACATCTGAAACGTTTGGAACCGTTCTTTCCCGTGTCGAATGACATCCTACCTCAAGATTTTAAGTTGTCCTGACGTTTTCTATGTATACATTGCATAAGATATAATGTACAGAGCATTTGAATGTCTTCAAATTTTCAGTTATTAATGAAGCTATCGATTGAATTCCTGAAAGAAGGAAAGTCTTATCCTAGGTATAATATAGAGTACATACGTCTCAAATCGTAAAAAAGACAGAGCTGTACTTGAAATCTGAATAGATACATAGAACGATCACAAAATTTAATTCCATCATATATCTGCGTTCGATACCTCTGAAACGTTTGGAATCGTTCTTTCTCGTGTCAAATTACGTCTTACCTCTATATTTTGAGTTATCTTGACGTTTTCTATGTATATATTGCATGAGATATAATGTAAAGAGCATTTGGACGTCTTCAAATTTTCAGTTATTAATGAACCTATAAGTTGAATGCCTGATCGAAAGAAAGTCTCATCCTAGGTCCAATACAGAGTAAATATGTCCCAAATCGTTAAAAAGACAAGGCTTCACTTTAAATCTAATTAGATACACAGATCGATCACAAAACTTAATTCCATCACACATCTGCGGTTGATAACTCTGAAATGTATGAGAGCGATCTTTTTTTGTGCTTGATTACGTCCTACCCCTATATTGTGAGTAATCCTGACGTTATCTATGTACACGTTGCATCAGATATAATGTACAGAGCATTTGAACGTCTTTTACTTTTAAGTTATTAATGAAGCTATCGATTGAATTCCTGAACGAAGGAAAGTCTCATCCTAGGTATAATACAGAGTGAATACGTCTCAAATCGTGAAAAAGACAGAGATTCACTTTAAATCTGATTATATACACAGAACGATCACATAATTTCATTCCATCATATATCTGCGTGTGATACTTCTGAAACGTTTGGAATCGTTTATTCTCGTGTCACATTACGTCCCACCTCTATATTTTAAGTAATCTTGACGTTTTCTATGTATCTATTGCATAAGATATAATGTACAGAGCATTTGAACGTCTTCTAATTTTCAGATATTAATCAAGGTAGAGATTGAATTCCTGAACGAAGAAATGTCTCATCCTATGTCAAATACAGAGTAAATATGTCCCAAATCGTTAAAAAGACAAGGCTTCACTTTAAATCTAATTAGATACACAGATCGATCACAAAACTTAATTCCATCACATATCTGCGGTTGATAACTCTGAAATGTATGAGAGCGATCTTTTTTGTGCTTGATTACGTCCTACCCCTATATTGTGAGTAATCCTGACGTTATCTATGTACACGTTGCATCAGATATAATGTACAGAGCATTTGAACGTCTTTTTCTTTTATGTTATTAATGAAGCTATCGATTGAATTCCTGATCGAAAGAAAGTCTCATCCTAGGTCCAATACAGAGTAAATATGTCCCAAATCGTTAAATAGACAATGCTTCACTTTAAATCTAATTAGATACACAGATCGATCACAAAACTTAATTCCATCACATATCTGCGGTTGATACATCTGAAATGTATGAAATCGATCTTTTTTGTGTTTGATTACGTCCTACCCCTATATTGTGAGTAATCCTGACGTTATCTATGTATACGTTGCATAAGATATAATGTACAGAGCATTTGAACGTCGTCTAATTTTCAGTTATTAATGAAGCTATAGTTTGAATGCCTGATCGAAAGAAAGTCTAATCCTAGGTCTAATATAGAGTAAATATGTCCCAAATCGCTGAAAAGTCAAGGCATCACTTTAAATCTAATTAGATACACAGATCGATCACAAAACTTAATTCCATCATATAACTGCGTTTGATCCCTCTGATACGTTTGGAATCGGTCATTCTCGTGTTAGACTGAGTCATACTCTATATTCAGAGTTATCTTGACGTTTTCTATGTATACATAGCATAAGATATAATGTACAGAGCATTTGAACGCCTTTTAATTTTCAGTTAATAATGAAGCTATCGATTGAATTCCTGAACGACAGAAGGTTTCATCCTAGGTCTAATACAAAGTAAATACGTCTCAAATCGTAAAAAAGACAGAGATTCACTTGAAATCTGATTAGATACACAGAACGATCACAAAATTTCATTCCATCATATATCTGCGTGTGATACCTCTGAAACGTTTGGAATCGTTTTTTCTCGTGTCAGATTACGTCCCACCTCTATATTTTAAGTAATCTTGACGTTTTCTATGTATATATTGCATAAGATATAATGTACAGAGCATTTGAACGTCTTCTAATTCTCAGTTATTAATGAAGCTATCGATTGAATTCCTGAACGAAGGAAAGTCTCATCCTAGGTATAGTACAGAGTAAATACGTCTCAAATCGTGAAAACGACAGAGCTTCACTTGAAATCTGATTAGATACATAGAACGATTACTAAACTTAATTCCATCATATATCTGTGTTTGATACCTCTGAAACGTTTGGAATCGTTCTTTTTCGTGTCAGATTACGTAGCACCTCTATATTTTATGTATTCTTGACGTTTACTATGTATACATTGCAGAAGATATGATGTAAATAGCATTTGAACGTCTTCTAATTTTCAATTATTAATGAAGGTAGAGATTGAATTTCTGAACGGAGAAAACTCTCATCCTAGGTCTACTACAGAGTAAATACGTCCCAAATCGTATAAAAGACAGAGCTCCACTTGAAATCTGATTAGATACATAGAACGATTACTAAACTTAATTCCATCATATATCTGTGTTTGATACCTATGAAATGTTTGGAATTGTTCTTTCTCGTGTCAGATTACGTCCCACCTCTATATTTTAAGTTATCGTGACGTATCTATGTATATATTGCATAAGATATGATGTAAAGTGCATTTGTACGTCTTTTAGTTTTCAGTTATTAATGAAGGAATAGATTGTATTCCTGAACGAAGAAAACTCTCATCCTAGGTCTAATACAGAGTAAATACGTCTCAAATCGTGAAAAAGACAGAGTTTCACTTGAAATCTGATTACATTCACAGAACGATCACAAAGCTTAATTCCAACATATATCTGGGTTTGATTCCTCTGACACGTTTTTAATCGTTCTTTCCCGTGTCAAAAGACGTCCTACCTCTATATTTTGAAGATATGCTGTACGGAGCATTTGGAAGTCTCTCAATTTTCAGTTATTAATGGAGCTATAGATTGAATTCCTGATCGAGGAAAGTCTCATCCTAGGTATAATACAGAGTAAATACGTCTCAAATCGTGAAAAAGACAGAGCTTCACTTGAAATCTGATTAGATACATAGAACGATTACTAAACTTAATTCCATCATATATCTGTGTTTGATACCTCTGAAACGTATGGAATCGTTCTTTTTCGTGTCAGATTACGTAGCACCTCTATATTTTAAGTTATCTTGACGTATTCTATGTTTACATTGCAGAAGATATGATGTAATTAGCATTTGAACGTCTTTTAAATTTCAGTTATTAGTGATGGTAGAGATTGAATTCCTGAACGAAGAAATATCTCATCCTATGTCAAATACAGCGTAAATACGTCCCAAATCTTCAAAAAGACAGAGCTTTACTTGAAATCTGATAAGATACACAGAACGATCTCAAAATTCAATTCCATCATATATCTGGGTTTGATACCCCTGAAACGTTTGGAATCGTTCTTTCCCGTGTCGAATGACATCCTACCTCTACATTTTAAGTAGTCCTGACGTTTTCTATGTATATATTTCATAAGATACAATGTAAAGAGCATTTGAACGTCGTCTAATTTTCAGTTATTAATGAAGCTATAGTTTGAATGCCTGATCGAAAGAAAGTCTAATCCTAGGTCTAATACAGAGTAAATATGTCCCAAATCGTTAAAAAGACATGGCATCACTTTAAATCTAATTAGATACACAGATCGATCACAAAACTTAATTCCATCATATATCTGCGTTTGATCCCTCTGATACGTTTGGAATCGGTCATTCTCGTGTTAGACTGAGTCATACTCTATATTCTGAGTTATCTTGACGTTTTCAATGTATACATAGCATAAGATATAATGTACAGAGCATTTGAACGCCTTTTAATTTTCAGTTAATAATGAAGCTATTGATTGAAGTCCTGAACGACAGAAGGTCTCATCCTAGGTCTAATACAAAGTAAATACGTCTCAAATCGTAAAAAAGACAGAGATTCACTTGAAATCTGATTAGATACACAGAACGATCACAAAATTTCATTCCATCATATATCTGTGTTTGATACCCCTGAAACGTGTGGAATCGTTTTTTCTCGTGTCAGATTACGTCCCACCTCTATATTTTAAGTAATCTTGACGTTTTCTATGTATATATTGCATAAGATATAATGTACAGAGCATTTGAACGTCTTTTAATGTTCAGTTATCAATGCAGTTGTCAATTGAATTCCTGAACGAAGAAATGTCTCATCCTAGGTCTAATACAGAGTAAATATGTCCCAAATCGTAAAAAAGACAGAGCTCCACTTGAAATATGATTAGATACATAGAACAATTACTAAATTTTATTCCATCATATATCTGCGTTTGATCCCTCTGATACGTTTGGAATCGGTCATTCTCGTGTTAGACTGAGTCATACTCTATATTCTGAGTTATCTTGACGTTTTCTATGTATACATAGCATAAGATATAATGTACAGAGCATTTGAACGCCTTTTAATTTTCAGTTAATAATGAAGCTATCGATTGAAGTCCTGAACGACAGAAGGTCTCATCCTAGGTCTAATACAAAGTGAATACGTCTCAAATCGTAAAAAAGACAGAGATTCACTTGAAATCTGATTAGATACACAGAACGATCACAAAATTTCATTCCATCATATATCTGTGTTTGATACCCCTGAAACGTGTGGAATCGTTTTTTCTCGTGTCAGATTACGTCCCACCTCTATATTTTAAGTAATCTTGACGTTTTCTATGTATATATTGCATAAGATATAATGTACAGAGCATTTGAACGCCTTTTAATTTTCAGTTAATAATGAAGCTATCGATTGAAGTCCTGAACGACAGAAGGTCTCATCCTAGGTCTAATACAAAGTAAATACGTCTCAAATCGTAAAAAAGACAGAGATTCACTTGAAATCTGATTAGATACACAGAACGATCACAAAATTTCATTCCATCATATATCTGTGTTTGATACCCCTGAAACGTGTGGAATCGTTTTTTCTCATGTCAGATTACGTCCCACCTCTATATTTTAAGTAATCTTGACGTTTTCTATGTATATATTGCATAAGATATAATGTACAGAGCATTTGAACGTCTTCTAATTTTCAGATATTAATGAAGGTAGAGATTGAATTCCTGAACGAAGAAATGTCTCATCCTATGTCAAATACAGAGTAAATACGTCCCAAATCATCAAAAAGACAGAGCTACAATTGAAATCTGATTAGATACACAGAACGATCACAAATTATAATTCCATCATATATCTGCCTTTGATACCTCTGAAACGTCTATAATCGTACTTTCTCGTGTCAAATTACCTCCTACCTCTATATTTTGAAGATATGCTGTACGGAGCATTCGGAAGTCTCTCAATTTTCAGTTATTAATGGAGCTATAGATTGAATTCCTGATCGAAGAAAGTCTCATCCTAGGTCTAATACTGAGTATATACGTCTCAAATCGTAAAAAAGATAGAGCTCCATTTGAAATCTGATTACATTCACAGAACGATCACAAAGCTTAATTCCATCATATATCTGGGTTTGATACCTCAGAAACGTTTTTAATCGTTCCTTCCCGTGTCAAATCACGTCCTACCTCTATATTTTGAAAATATGCTGTACGGACCATTTGGAAGTCTTTTAATTTTCAGTTATTAATGAAGGTAGAGGTTGAATTTCTGAACGAAGAAATGTCTCATCCTAGGTCTAATACAGAGTAAATACGACCCAAATCGTAAAAAAGACAGAGCTTCACTTGAAATCTAATTAGATACACAGATCGATCACAAAACTTAATTCCATCATATATCTGCGTTTGATACCTCTGAAATGTTTGGAATAGATCTTTCTCGTGTTTGATTACGTCCTACCTCTATATTTTGAGAAATCCTGACGTTTACTATGTATACATTGCATAATATATAATGTAAAGAGCATTTGAACGTCGTCTAATTTTCAGTTATTAATGAAGGTAGAGATTGAATTCCTGAACGAAGAAATGTCTCATCCTGTGTCAAGTACAGAGTAAATACGCTCCAAATCTTCAAAAAGACAGAGCTCCACTTGAAATCTGATTAGATACACAGAACGATCACAAAATTTAATTCCACCATATATCTGCGTTTGATACATCTGAAACGTTTGGAATCGTTCTTTCTCGTGTCAAATCACGTCCTACCTCTATATTTCAAGTTATCTTGACGTTTTCCATGTATATATTGCATAAGATATAATGTACAGGGCATTTGAACGTCTTTTAATTTTCAGTTAATAATGAAGCTATCGATTGAAATCCTGAACGAAAGAAAATCTCATCCTAGGTCTAATACAAAGTAAATACGTCTCGAATCGTAAAAAAGACAGAGATCTACTTGAAATCTCATACCATACACAGAACGATCACAAAATTTCATTCCATCATATATCTGTGTTTGATACCCCTGAAACGTGTGGAATCGTTTTTTCTCGTGTCAGATTACGTCCCACCTCTATATTTTAAGTAATCTTGACGTTTTCTATGTATATATTGGATAAGATATAATGTACAGAGCATTTGAACGTCTTCTAATTTTCAGATATTAATGAAGGTAGAGATTGAATTCCTGAACGAAGAAATGTCTCATCCTATGTCAAATACAGAGTAAATACGCTCCAAATCTTCAAAAAGACAGAGCTCCACTTGAAATCTGATTAGATACACAGAACGATCACAAAATTTAATTCCATCATATATCTGTGTTTGATACCTCTGAAACGTGTGGAATCGTTCTTTTTTTGTCAGATTACGTAGCACCTCTATATTCTATGTATTCTTGACGTTTACTATGTATACATTGCAGAAGAGATGGTGTAAATAGCATTTGTTCGTCTTCTAATTTTCAGTTATTAATGAAGGTAGAGATTGAATTCCTGAACGAAGAAATGTCTCATCCTAGGTCTAATACAGAGAAAATACATCCCAAATCGTAAAAAAGACCGAGCTCCACTTGAAATATGATTAGATACATAGAACAATTACTAAATTTAATTCCATCATATATCTGTGTTTGATACCCCTGAAACGTTTGGAATTGTTCTTTCTCGTGTCGAATGGCGTCCTACCTCTATATTTCAAGTTATCTTGACGTTTTCTATGTATACATTGCATAAGATATAATATACAGTGCATTTGAACGTCTTTTCCTTTTAAGTTATTAATGAAGCTATCGATTGAAATCCTGAACGTAGGAAAGTCTCATCCTAGGTATAATATAGAGTAAATACGTCTCAAATCGTAAAAAAGACAGAGCTCCACTTGAAATCTGATTAGATACATAGAACGATCTCAAAATTTAATTCCATCATATATCTGCGTTTGATAACTCTGAAACGTTTGGAATCGTTCTTTCTCGTGTCGAATGTCGTCTTACCTCTATATTTCAAGTTATCTTGACGTTTTCTATGTTTACATTGCAGAAGATATGATGTAATTAGCATCTGAACGTCTTCTAATTTTTCTTTATTAATGAAGCTATAGATTGAATGCCTGATCAAAAGAAAGTCTCATCCTAGGTCTAATACAGAGTAAATATGTCCCGCATCGTTAAAAAGACGAAGCTTCACAATAAATCTGATTAGATACACAGATCGATCACAAAACTTAATTCCATCATATATCTGTGTTTGATACCTCTGAAACGTTTGGAATCGTTCTTTCCCGTGTCGAATGACATCCTACCTCTACATCTTAAGTTGTCCTGACGTTGTCTATGTATATATTGCATAAGATATAATGTAAAGAGCATTTGAACGTCGTCTTATTTTCAGTTATTAATGAAGATATAGTTTGAATGCCTGATCGAAAGAAAGTCTCATCCTAGGTCTAATACAGACTAAATATGTCCCAAATCGTTAAAAAGGCAACTCATCACTTTAAATCTAAATAGATACACAGATCGATCACAAAACTTAATTCCATCATATATCTGCGTTTGATACCTCTGAAACGTTTGGAATCGTTCTTTCTCGTGTCAAATCACGTGCTACCTCTATATTTTAAGATAACTTGACGTTACCTATGTATACATTGCATAAGATATAGTGTACAGAGCATTTGAACGTCTTTTACTTTTAAGTTATTAATGAAGCTATCGATTGAATTCCTGAACGAAGGAAAGTCTCATCCTAGTTCTAATACAGATTATATACGTCACAAATCGTAAAAAAGACAGAGCTCTACTTGAAATGTGATCAGATACATAGAACGATCACAAATGTTGATTCCATCATATATCTGTGTTTGATACCTCAGGAATGTTTGGAATTGTTCTTTCTCGTGTCAGATTAAGTCCCACCACTATATTCCAAGTATTCTTGACGTGTACAATGTATACATTGCAGAAGATATGATGTAAATAGCATTTGAACGTCTTCAAATTTTCAGTTATTAATGAAGGTAGAGATTGAATTCCTGAACGAATAAATGTCTCATCCTATGTCTAATACAGACTAAATACGTCCCAAATCGTAGGAAAGACAGAGCTTCACTTGAAATTTGATTAGATACATAGAGCAATTACTAAATTTAATTCCATCATATATCTGCGTTTGATACCTCTGAAACGTTTGGAATCGTTCTTTCTCGTGTCAAATCACGTGCTACCTCTATATTTTAAGTTATCTTGACGTTACCTATGTATACATTGCATAAGATATAATGTACAGAGCATTTGAACGTCTTTTAATGTTCAGTTATCAATGCAGTTATCAATTGAATTCCTTTACGAAGGAAAGTCTCATCCTCGGTCAAATACAGATTATATACGTCACAAATCGTAAAAAATACAGAGCTCTACTTGAAATGTGATCAGATACATAGAATGATCACAAAACTTAATTCCATCATATATCTGTGTTTGATACCTCTGAAATGTTTGGAATTGTTCTTCTCGTGTCAGATTACGTCCCACCTCTATATTTCAAGTATTCTTGACGTTTACTATGTATACATTGCAGAAGATATGATGTAAATAGCATTTGAACGCCTTCTAATTTTCAGTTATTAATGAAGCTATAGATTGAATGCCTGATCGAAAGAAAGCCTCATCCTAGGTCTAATACAGAGTAAATATGTCCCAAATCTTCAAAAAGACAGAGCTTCACTTGAAATCTGATTAGATACACAGAACGATCACAAAATTTAATTCCATCATATATCTGCGTTTGATTCCTCTGAAACGTTTGGAATCGTTCTTTCTCGTGTCAAATCACGTGCTACCTCTATATTTTAAGTTATCTTGACGTTACCTATGTATACATTGCATAAGATATAATGTACAGAGCATTTGAACGTATTTTAATGTTCAGTTATCAATGCAGTTATCAATTGAATTCCTTTACGAAGGAAAGTCTCATCCTCGGTCAAATACAGATTATATACGTCACAAATCGTAAAAAATACAGAGCTCTACTTGAAATGTGATCAGATACATAGAATGATCACAAAACTTAATTCCATCATATATCTGTGTTTGATAACTCTGAAATGTTTGGAATTGTTCTTTCTCGTGTCAGATTACGTCCCACCTCTATATTTCAAGTATTCTTGACGTTTACTATGTATACATTGCAGAAGATATGATGTAAATGGCATTTGAACGTCTTCTAATTTTCAGTTATTAATGATGGTAGAGATTGAATTGCTGAACGAAGAAATGTCTCATCCTATGTCTAATACAGAGTAAATACGTCCCAAATTGTAAAAAAGACAGAGCTCCACTTAAAATATGATTAGATACATAGAACAATTACTAAATTTAATTCCATCATATATCTGTGTTTGATACCCCTGAAACGTTTGGAATTGTTCTTTCTCGTGTCGAATGACGTCCTACCTCTATATTTCAAGTTATCTTGACGTTTTCTATGTTTAAACTGCAGTAGATATGATGTAATTAGCATATGAACGTCTTCTAAAGTTTGGTTATTAATGAAGCTATAGATTGAATGCCTGATCGAAAGTAAGTCTCATCCTAGGTCTAATACAGAGTGAATATGTCCCGCATCGTTAAAAAGACAAGGCATCACTTTAAATCTAATTAGATACACAGATCGATCACAAAATTTAATTCCATCATATATCTGGGTTTGATACCTCTGAAACGTATGGAATCGTTCTTTCTCGTGTCGGATGACGTCCTACCACTATATTTTTAGTTATCTTGACGTTTTCTATGTATACAATGCATAAGATATAATGTACAGAGCAATTGAAATTCTTTTACTTTTCAGTTATTTATGAAGCTATCGATTGAATTCCCGAGCGAAGGAAAGACTCTTCCTAGGTCTAATACAGATTAAATACGTCCCAAATCGTTAAAAAGACAAGGCATCACTTTAAATCTAATTAGATACACAGACCGATCACAAAACTTAATTCCATCATGTATCTGTGTATGATACCTCTGAAACGTTTGGAATCGATCTTTCTCGTGTTTGATTACGTCCTACCTCTATATTTTGAGTAATCCTGACGTTTACTATGTATACATTGCATAATATATAATGTAAAGAGCATTTGAACGTCGTCTAATTTTCAGTTATTAATGAAGCTATAGTTTGAATGCCTGATCGAAGGAATGTCTAATCCTAGGTCTAATACAGAGTAAATATGTCCCAAATCGTTAAAAAGACAAGGCATCACTTTAAATTTAATTAGATACACAGAACGATCACAACATTTAATTCCATCATATATCTGCGTTTGATACCTCCGAACTGTTTGGAATCGTTCTTTCGCGTGTCAAATTACGTCCTACCTCTATATTTCAAGTTATCTTGACGTTTTCTATGTATACATCACATAAGATATAATGTACAAGGCATTTGAACGTCTTTTACTTTACAGTTATTAATGAAGCTATCGATTGAATTGCTGAATGAAGGAATGTCTCATCCTAGGTCTAATACAGAGTAAATACGTCCCAAATCTTCAAAAAGACAGAGCTTCACTTGAAATATGATTAGATACATAGAACGATCACAGAAATTAATTCCATCATATATCTGCGTTTGATACATCTGAAACGTGTGGAATCGTTCTTTCTCGTGTCGAATGACGTCCTACCTCTATATTTCAAGTTATCTTGACGTTTTCTATGTTTACGTTGCAGAAGATATGATGTAATTAGCATTTGAACGTCTTCTAATTTTGGGTTATGAATGAAGCTATAGATTGAATGCCTGATCGAAAGAAAGTCTCATCCTGGGTCTAATACAGAGTAAATATGTCCCAAATCGTTAAAAGGACGAAGCTTCACATTAAATCTGATTAGATTCACAGATCGATCACAAAACTTAATTCCATCAAATATCTGTGTTTGATACCTCTGAAACGTTTGGAATCGTTCTTTCCCGTGTCGAATGACATCCTACCTCTACATTTTAAGTGGTCCTGATGTTTTCTATGTATACATTGCTTAAGATATAATGTACAGAGCATTTGAACGTCTTTTACTTTTAAGTTATTAATGAGGCTATCGATCGATTTCCTGAACTAAGGAAAGTCTCATCCTAGGTATAATACAGAGTAAATACGTCTCAAATCGTAAAAAAGACAGAGCTCCACTTGAAATATGATTAGATACATAGAACAATTACTAAATTTTATTCCATCATTTATCTGTATTTGATACCCCTGAAACGTTTGGAATCGTTCTTTCTCGTGTCGAATGACGTCCTACCACTATATTTCAAGTTATCTTGACGTTTTATATGTATACATTGCATAAGATATAATGTACAGAGCATTTGAACGTCTTTAACTTTTAACTTATTAAAGAAGCCATCGATTGAATTCCTGAACGAAGGAAAGTCTCATCCTTGGTATAATACAGAGTAAATACGTCTCAAATCGTAAAAAAGACAGAGCTCCACATGAAATCTGATTAGATACATTGAACGATCACAAAACTTAATTCCATCATATATCTGGGTTTGATACCTCAGAAACGTTTTCAATCGTTCTTTCCCGTGTCAAATTACGTCCTATATCTATATTTTGAGTTATTTTGACGTTTTCTATGTATGTATTGCATAAGATATAATGTAAAGAGCATTTGAACGTCTTCAAATTTTCAGTTATTAATGAAGCTATAGATTGAGTGCCTGATCGAGAGAAAGTCTAATCCTAGGTCTAATACAGAGTAAATATGTCCCGCATCGTTAAAAAGACAAGGCATCACTTTAAATCTAATTAGATACACAGATCGATCACAAAATTTAATTCCATCATATATCTGGGTTTGATACCTCTGAAACGTATGGAATCGTTCTTTCTCGTGTCGGATGACGTCCTACCACTATATTTTTAGTTATCTTGACGTTTTCTATGTATACAATGCATAAGATATAATGTACAGAGCAATTGAAATTCTTTTACTTTTCAGTTATTTATGAAGCTATCGATTGAATTCCCGAGCGAAGGAAAGACTCTTCCTAGGTCTAATACAGATTAAATACGTCCCAAATCGTTAAAAAGACAAGGCATCACTTTAAATCTAATTAGATACACAGACCGATCACAAAACTTAATTCCACCATGTATCTGTGTATGATACCTCTGAAACGTTTGGAATCGATCTTTCGCGTGTCAAATTACGTCCTACCTCTATATTTCAAGTTATCTTGACGTTTTCTATGTATACATCACATAAGATATAATGTACAGGGCATTTGAACGTCTTTTACTTTACAGTTATTAATGAAGCTATCGATTGAATTGCTGAATGAAGGAATGTCTCATCCTAGGTCTAATACAGAGTAAATACGTCCCAAATCTTCAAAAAGACAGAGCTTCACTTGAAATATGATTAGATACATAGAACGATCACAGAAATTAATTCCATCATATATCTGCGTTTGATACATCTGAAACGTGTGGAATCGTTCTTTCTCGTGTCGAATGACGTCCTACCTCTATATTTCAAGTTATCTTGAAGTTTTCTATGTTTACGTTGCAGAAGATATGATGTAATTAGCATTTGAACGTCTTCTAATTTTTGGTTATGAATGAAGCTATAGATTGAATGCCTGATCGAAGGAAAGTCTCATCCTGGGTCTAATACAGAGTAAATATGTCCCAAATCGTTAAAAGGACGAAGCTTCACATTAAATCTGATTAGATTCACAGATCGATCACAAAACTTAATTCCATCAAATATCTGTGTTTGATACCTCTGAAACGTTTGGAATCGTTCTTTCCCGTGTCAAATGACATCCTACCTCTACATTTTAAGTGGTCCTGATGTTTTCTATGTATACATTGCATAAGATATAATGTACAGAGCATTTGAACGTCTTTTACTTTTAAGTTATTAATGAGGCTATCGATTGATTTCCTGAACTAAGGAAAGTCTCATCCTAGGTATAATACAGAGTAAATACGTCTCAAATCGTAAAAAAGACAGAGCTCCACATGAAATGTGATTAGATACATAGAACGATCACAAAACTTGATTCCATCATATATCTGGGTTTGATAACTCTGAAACGCTTTTAATCGTTCTTTCTCGTGTCAAATTACGTCCTACCTCTATATTTCAAGTTATCTTGACGTTTTATATGTATACATTGCATAAGATATAATGTACAGAGCATTTGAACGTCTTTAACTTTTAACTTATTAAAGAAGCCATCGATTGAATTCCTGAACGAAGGAAAGTCTCATGGTCTTCTATGGTATTCTCTACCCAACAATAAAATTGATACTCAACCTTACGAAAATTTAACATCTGTGCTACAGCAACACTTAGAAAATGTTAACATGGTCTTTGTGAAGGGATTGGACAAAAAGAAATTTCTATCTCAATTTTTACCCAGCAACATTGTAATCACAGATTTGGTTGCAGCACCGAATTTAAGACAATTAACAAAAGATTATGTGAGTCATAATCATATGTATAATTGTGGTCATGTCGACTATTGTGCAATCAATTATGTTCATGCAATCAATAATTGGGTACATGAAAATCGATAAAATCAACAACAATTTTATTCAGTATTAACAAGTGAATGCTATAAGTAATTATGTAAAGATAATCAGAATGTAAAAATTTGAACAAAGTAATTCGTTATGAATCACAATAATTGGTTTGGTTTATATTGTTGTAAAAAATAAATGTCAACAATCATGACGTAAATGATAATTATTATAAATAGCAGTTGTATTTATTCTATTAAATCCCGTTCTCGCAATTCCTCTAATTTCTTTATTCATAACTGCAAACAGACAGATCAACATATATTGACCTATATTGACCGTTTGTCACATCAGCATTTTATTCAGAACTGCAAACAGACAAATCAACAGCTTTCAAGCGGTTCATGTGCTGTTAGTTTCCTGTTACTGCTGTATATATATTGATCAAATCCTCTTTTATATCGACCGTTATCGTTACGTATAGCAAGAAAGCTATATTTATCACGCCAGCATAATGAACGCATTTCACAAAAACTATTATATAACATATCTGTATTGACATGATCGTTATATACAGGGCGTTTCACCTATCTCTCCTCCTATTTCCTCCCCTTGCTTCGCGCTAGGCACTTTCAAGGCCATTGATGAATCATACAGGATGAGTCATGCATTTTTGGATACAGTATTTTAAATTAACAATAATAATGAATATATATTATTTAAAACAAAAATTAATAATAATAATAATAATAATAATAATAATAATCATAATCATAATAGTAATAATATTGATAATAATAATTATTATTATTATAATTATTATTATAATAATCCCCTCACCCCCTACGGTAAAACCGTTCTTCTACTGCCCCTAAAATTATAATTTTTTTTTAGAAATTGATATGAAATTCTACAAATTAAACTTACATTCTGCCAAATATCACCCAATTTGGGCATCAACACACCAGGGGTGAGAGTGTTTACATTAAACAGTTCAAGATCACCTGTTATATATATATATATATATATATATATATATATATTTATGAAAATTAACTATAATAATGAATATATATTATTTAAAACAAAAATTAATAATAATAATAATAATAATCATTATCATAATAATAATGATAATAAGAATAATAATAATAATCATAATAATAATTGTAATAATCCCCTCACCCTCTACGTTAAAACCGTTCTTCTACTGCCATTAAAATTATTATTTTTATTTTTGAAATTGATATGAAATTCTAAAAATTAAACTTACAATCTGCCAAATACCACCCAATTTGGGCATCAAAACACCAGGGGTGAGGAGTTTTTACATTAAACAGTTCAAGATCACCTGATTTTTTTTAATTTCTTTTTTATTCATCCCTATTGACAATTTATGCAGATTAAGTAATTTTTAAAAAATCATAATTATAATATAAAAAATAAATTGATAATGAAATTTTATAAAACCATCAGATAATACTGTTGATATATAAACATTCAATACTCGTAATTATATTATTATTGATAAAGGTACTAATTTAAAGAAGTGGAATTCAGAGCACATTCCCGAAAAAAAGTTGATAGCATTCATATATTAAGAAAATACAATTAATAGTTCAAGATCTCCATTAATATATCCCTACAGATAACAATTGTTATACAGTTGTTGAGATCTTTAATTCATTTTTGCAATAAACAATTGATTCATGATAGCTATTAATAGTTCAAGATCATCTGATTTTTTTTATTTCTTTTTTATTCATCCCTATTGACAATTTATGCAGATTATGTAATTTTTAAAAATCATAATTATAATATAGAAAATAAATTGATAATGAAATTTTATAAAACCATCAGATAATACAGTTGATATATAAACATTCAATACTCGTAATTATATTATTATTGATAAAGGTACTAATTTATAGAAGTGGAATTCAGAGCACATTTCCGAAAAAAAGTTGATAGCATTCATATATTAAGAAAATACAATTAATAGTTCAAGATCTCCATTAATATATCCCTACAGATAACAATTGTTATACTTTTGTTGAGATCTTTAATTCATTTTTGCAATAAACAATTGATTCATGATAGCTATTAATAGTTCAAGATCATCTGATTTTTTTTATACATCCCTATTGACAATTTATGCAGACTATGTAATTTTTAAAAAATCATAACTATAATATAAAAAATAAATTGATAATGAAATTTGATAAAACCATCAAATTTCATTATCAATTTATTTTTTACATTATAATTATGATTTTTTTTAAGAGTTACCTAATCTACATAAATTGTCAATAGGGATGAATAAGAAAGAAATTAAAACAAAAACAGGTGATATTGAACTGTTTAATGTAAAAACTAATGAATTAAAGATCTCATCAAAAGTATAACAATTGTTATCTGTAGGGATATATTAAAGGTGATCTTGAACTATTAATAAAAATTAACTATTAATTGCAAACGAAAATGCTGATATAGCATTTTCTTAGTATATATTCTATGCATTTTCTCTGGTTAAGTTAGTGTTAATTTTATATTAAAGAAAAAATGGGTAAGAAAGTTTTGAATATATAAATAAAAATAATAATTTTAATAAAAAAATTTTTTTAGATAATGAAATATTAGAAGATTTGTACAATCTATTAGAGCAATATGAGTCGTCACCATTGCCATCACCTTCACCATCATCATCAGCAATGACGGACTCGGGATCAACCATAATTCTTATTAATGATGATGGTGATGGTGACGGCAATGGTGCCAATGAGTTGCCAGTGGTGATTGCAGAGTGTAAATTTAATTTTTGTGATTTGTTGAAAATTTCTATGTATTTTTTTCTTGTAGCCGATTTAAGTGAATATATACAGGTATCATTATCATCAGCTACAGCATCAGCATCAACATCAACATCAATAATTGCTGAGTGTATGTTTAATTTTTGAGTTTTATATATTATTATTATTATTATTTTTTGTAGCTGGATTATTTGATTTGGTGCCAGGGGCACCATCATCATCGTCATCATCAACTCCATTGATTTTCCCCACCGTGATCATCATTTCCGATGATGATGATGATGATGATGATGATGGTGATAATGATGATGATAATTATGTGAGCATAGTAGACGGTAAGTTTATTTTTTTGGAATTGTTGAAAATTTCTAAAAAACATATATTTTGTTTTTATAGACGACGATACAACACCACAAACACCACCACCGTCACCAGTGGACGATGAAGGTTGTAAGTACCCCTTCTAACTTATTCGTCAAGTTAACATTGTATTATTTTATATTTTTAGAAGAAGAGAATTGGGATAATGACCCCCTCAACCCTGGTGTTTTGATGCCCAAATTGGGTGGTATTTGGCAGATTGTAAGTTTAATTTTTAGAATTTCATATCAATTTCTAAAAAAAAATAATTATAATTTTAGGGGCAGTAGAAGAACGGTTTTACCGTAGGGGGTGAGGGGATTATTATAATTATAATAATTATTATTATTATTAATTTTTGTTTTAAATAATATATATTCATTATTATAGTTAATTTTCATATTATTATTATCAATATTATTATTATTATGATGATTATTATTATTATTATTATTATTATTATCATTATTATTATTATTATTATTATTAATTTTTTTGTTTTAAATAATATATATTCATTATAAATATATATATATATATAATCCAGTAAAATTTATTTTTGCTGAATAATTATTTTTCAACTCCTTGATAAAGATTATTGTTGTAGTTGTTGATGTTGTTGTCGTTGTCGACTTGACCATCATCTGACATGTAATAATCAACTTCGTTTTCCATTTTGTAAGCTTCAAATTTTATAGATTCAGGTAACAAAATTTCATTCATCCATTTTTCTTCTAATTTTAATAAGTCTTGATATGGATACAATGATTTGAAACATTTTGCTAATTCTATCAGTTCGATTACAGTTAGCTGTTTTAACGTATCATTAAGCATATAATATAAAGACATGTTGATAGTGTCAACTTCTATGAAACACTAAATTTGATCTTATCGGTTTTCATGTAACCAATTATTGATTGCATGAACATAATTGATTGCACAACAGCCGACATGATTATGACTCACATAATCTTTTGTTAATTGTCTTAAATTTGGTGCTACAACCAAATCTGTGATACAATGTTGCTGGGTAAAAATTGAGATAGAATTTTTTTGTCCAATCTCTTCACAACACCATTTTAACATTGTTTAAGTGTTGTTGTACCACAAATGTCCAATTTTCATATTGTTGGGTAAAGAGTACCATTGAAGACCATGAAGGTTTCTTGTAAGCCAATTTATTTGTCTTTGGGCACATTGTGATAAATGTTGAAATTCAATTGGACATCCCTATTGACAATTTATGCAGATTAGGTAACTCTTAAGAAATCATAATTATAATATAAAAAATAATTTGGTGATGAAATTTTATAAAACCATCAGATAATACAGTTGATATATAAACATTCAATACTCGTAATTATATTATTATTGATAAAGGTACTAATTTAAAGAAGTGGAATTCAGAGCACATTTTCGAAAAAATGCTCATTTTGATGATATTTTTATTAATAATAAAATACTATGATAATTTATAAGACAATTTATTCAGATTACACAATTCTTAAAAAAAAAATTATTATAATATAAAAAATATTTTTGTTTTTTTCATATCATAAAAGTATTATACAATAAATTTAAATAATTGAAAATTGATCTCAATCTTGACCAAATGTTATGGGTACATAGCTGACTGTTGTTTCTGATGTAACCATATATTGATTAGTAGTTTCGAAAGTTTTATTCAACTCATCAATTTTGAAAATTAATGGTGAAAATCGTTTGGGTAGAATCACTTCACTATCGAATGATTTTAACGTTGCCAAAATCGCATCACCATATTTTGTATTAATTACTCGAAATGATTGTATGTAATATTTTCTTCCTGGCTCCAAATCACTCACTTTTTTGAATGATTTTGAACAATTATTCAAAACCGATAGTACATCCATTACTTAAGTTTCAATTAAACCGTTGTGAAAACAAATTGAGGTGTTAAACAATACTGATTCAAAGCATCCCAATATTCCACTATTTATACAATAATACTGTATCCAAAAATGCATGACTCAGCCTGTATGATTCATCAATGGCCTTGAAAGTGCCTAGCGCGAAGCAAGGGGAGGAAATAGGAGGAGATATAGGTGAAACGCCCTGTATATAACGATCATGTCAATACAGATATGTTATATAATAGTTTTTGTGAAATGTGTTCATTATGCTGGCGTGATAAACATAGCTTTCTTGCTATACGTAACGATAACGGTCGATATAAAAGAGGCTTTGATTAATATATACAACAATAACAGGAAACTAACAGCCCATGAACCGCTTTTAAGCTGTTGATTTGTCTGTTTGCAGTTCTGAATAAAATGCTGATGTGACAAACGGTCAATATAGGTCAATATAGGTTGATCTGTCGGTTTGCAGTTATGAATAAAGAAATTAGAGGAATTGCGAGAACGGGATTTAATAGAATAAATACAATTGCTATTTATAATAATTATCATTTACGTCATGATTGTTGACATTTATTTTTTACAACAATATAAACCAAACCAATTATTGTGATTCATAACGAATTACTTTGTTCAAATTTTTACATTCTGATTATCTTTACATAATTACTTATAGCATTCACTTGTTAATACTGAATAAAATTGTGGTTGATTTTATCGATTTTCATGTAACCAATTATTGATTGCATGAACATAATTGATTGCACAATAGTCGACATGACCACAATTATACATATGATTATGACTCACATAATCTTTTGTTAATTGTCTTAGATTCGGTGCTGCAACCAAATCTGTGATTACAATGTTGCTGGGTAAAAATTGAGATAGAAATTTCTTTTTGTCCAATCCCTTCACAAAGACCATGTTAACATTTTCTAAGTGTTGCTGTAGCACAGATGTTAAATTTTCGTAAGGTTGAGTATCAATTTTATTGTTGGGTAGAGAATACCATTGAAGACCATGAAGGTTTCTTGTAACCCAATTTATTTGTCTTTGGGCACATCGTGATAAATGTTGAAATTCAATTGGAAAATTAAATAAAACATGAACTCTACAACAACATTCATTTGGTTTTATAATTGCCAATTCATTACATAAGAATTTCTTATTAATTTGAAAACCTTGTACATCAATAATTGCTTCGTCGAACATCGTGTCTGATAAACAACTAAACCAGTAAAGGAATTTTATTACACAAATGTATTATGTAATATCAAACAATATGCACTTGTATTGGCTGGTAACTTAAATTTCAATTAAACAATACGGATTCAAAGCACTCCAATATTCCACTATTTATACAAAAATACTGTATCCAAAAATGCATGACTCACCTTGTATGATTCATCAATGGCCTTGAAAGTGCCTAGTGCGAAGCAAGGGGCAGGAAATAGGAGGGGATATAGAAAAAATCATGACTCATCATGTATGATTCATCAATGGCCTTGAAAGTAAATAGTGCGAAGCAAGGGGGAAGAAATAGGAGGGGAATCAAAACAAAGCCATGACTCATCATGTGTGATTCATCAAAATTTCCTTGGAGAACAGAAATGGAAGGGATAGGAAGGGGAAAGGAGGGGAAAGAAGAGGGGATGAGAAAGCGGTAAAAATTGGCCACGGTGACGTCATCACAAAGCAACGGCATTAGCGCTATTGTCTGAGGGAGGGGGGCATATATAGGGGGCTAACATTATCCAATTTTGAATTTGCCGCGTGTGCAAGAGGCTACATATAGTTTTTCATATTTCCTGCTAACAGCGCCATCGGTGGTGACAGGAGTTGGCACTAGTGATTGACGTAAGGGTGGGGGTAGGGGGCGACACGAGCACCACCTGGCATGCAGCGGTGAAAAGCTGAACTAGGGGATAGAAAAAGCGATGCGAGCGCCACCATGACGGCGGTGGCGAAAAGGTGAACTTGTGGCCCGGAACCGGTACTGATATACTACTTGTTAATTCCATTATATATCTGTGTTTGATACCTCTGAAATGTTTGGAATTGTTCTTTCTCGTGTCAGATTACGTCCCACTTCTATATTTCAAGTATTCTTGACGTGTACTATGTATACATTGCAGAAGATATGATGTAAATAGCATTTGAACGTCTTCTAATTTTCAGTTATTAATGAAGGTAGAGATTGAATTCCTGAACGAAGAAACGTCTTATCCTATGTGTAATACAGAGTAAATACGTCCCAAATCGTAAGAAAGACAGAGCTCTACTTGAAATATGATTAGATACATAGAACAAATACTAAATTTAATTCCATCATATATCTGCGTTTGATACCTCTGAAACGTTTGGAACCGTTCCTTCCCGTGTCGAATGACATCCTACCTCTAGATTTTAAGTTGTCCTGACGTTTTCTATGTATACATTGCATAAGATATAATGTACAGAGCATTTGAACGTCTTCAAATTTTCAGTTATTAATGAAGCTATCGATTGAATTCCTGAAAGAAGGAAAGTCTCATCCTAGGTATAATATAGAGTACATACGTCTCAAATGGTAAAAAAGACAGAGCTGTACTTGAAATCTGATTAGATACATAGAACGATCACAAAATTTAATTCCATCATATGTCTGCGTTCGATACCTCTGAAACGTTTGGAATCGTTCTTTCTCGTGTCAAATTACGTCTTACCTCTATATTTTGAGTTATCTTGACGTTTTCTATGTATCTATTGCATAAGATATAATGTACAGAGCATTTGAACGTCTTCTAATTCTCAGATATTAATCAAGGTAGAGATTGAATTCCTGAACGAAGAAATGTCTCATCCTATGTCAAATACAGAGTAAATATGTCCCAAATCGTTAAAAGGACAAGGCTTCACTTTAAATCTAATTAGATACACAGATCGATCACAAAACTTAATTCCATCACATATCTGCGGTTGATAAGTCTGAAATGTATGAGATCGATCTTTTTTTGTGCTTGATTACGTCCTACCCCTATATTGTGAGTAATCCTGACGTTATCTATGTACACGTTGCATCAGATATAATGTACAGAGCATTTGAACGTCTTTTACTTTTAAGTTATTAATGAAGCTATCGATAGAATTCCTGAACGAAGGAAAGTCTCATCCTAGGTATAATACAGAGTGAATACGTCTCAAATCGTGAAAAGACAGAGATTCACTTTAAATCTGATTAGATACACAGAACGATCACAAAATTTCATTCCATCATATATCTGCGTGTGATACCTATGAAACGTTTGGAATCGTTACTTCTCGTGTCACATTACGTCCCACCTCTATATTTTAAGTAATCTTGACGTTTTCTATGTATCTATTGCATAAGATATAATGTACAGAACATTTGAACGTCTTCTAATTCTCAGATATTAATCAAGGTAGAGATTGAATTCCTGAACGAAGAAATGTCTCATCCTATGTCAAATACAGAGTAAATATGTCCCAAATCGTTAAAAGGACAAGGCTTCACTTTAAATCTAATTAGATACACAGATCGATCACAAAACTTAATTCCATCACATATCTGCGGTTGATACAACTGAAATGTATGAAATCGATCTTTTTCGTGTTTGATTACGTCCTACCCATATATTGTGAGTAATCCTGGCGTTATCTATGTATACGTTGCATAAGATATAATGTACAGAGCATTTGAACGTCTTTTTCTTTTATGTTATTAATGAAGCTATCGATTGAATTCCTGATCGAAAGAAAGTCTCATCCTAGGTCCAATACAGAGTAAATATGTCCCAAATCGTTAAATAGACAAGGCTTCACTTTAAATCTAATTAGATACACAGATCGATCACAAAACTTAATTCCATCACATATCTGCGGTTGATAACTCTGAAACGTTTGGAACCGTTCTTTCCCGTGTCGAATGACATCCTACCTCTACATTTTAAGTTGTCCTGACGTTTTCTATGTATACATTGCATAAGATATAATGTACAGAGCATTTGAACGTCTTCAAATTTTCAGTTAATAATGAAGCTATAGATTGTATGCCTGGTCGAAAGAAAGTCTCATCCTAGGTCCAATACAGTGTAAATATGTCCCAAATCGTTAAAACGACAAGGCTTCACTTTAAATCTAATTAGATACACAGATCGATCACAAAACTTAATTCCATCACATATCTGCGGTTGATACATCTGAAATGTATGAAATCGATCTTTTTTGTGTTTGATTACGTCTTACCCCTATATTGTGAGTAATCCTGACGTTATCTATGTATACGTTGCATAAGATATAATGTACAGAGCATTTGAACGTCGTCTAATTTTCAGTTATTAATGAAGCTATAGTTTGAATGCCTGATCGAAAGAAAGTCTAATCCTAGGTCTAATATAGAGTAAATATGTCCCAAATCGCTAAAAAGTCAAGGCATCACTTTAAATCTAATTAGATACACAGATCGATCACAAAATATAATTCCATCATATATCTGCATTTGATACCTCAGAAACGTTTTCAATCGTTCTTTCCCGTGTCAAATTACGTCCTACCTCTATATTTTGAGTTATCTTGACGTTTTCTATGTATGTATTGCATAAGATATAATGTAAAGAGCATTTGAACGTCTTCAAATTTTCAGTTATTAATGAAGCTATAGTTTGAATGCCTGATCGAAAGAAAGTCTAATCCTAGTTCTAATATAGAGTAAATATGTCCCAAATCGCTAAAAAGTCAAGGCATCACTTTAAATCTAATTAGATACACAGATCGATCACAAAACTTAATTCCATCATATATCTGCGTTTGATCCCTCTGATACGTTTGGAATCGGTCATTCTCGTGTTAGACTGAGTCATACTCTATATTCTGAGTTATCTTGACGTTTTCTATGTATACATAGCATAAGATATAATGTACAGAGCATTTGAACGCCTTTTAATTTTCAGTTAATAATGAAGCTATCGATTGAATTCCTGAACGACAGAAGGTCTCATCCTAGGTCTAATACAAAGTAAATACGTCTCAAATCGTAAAAAGACAGAGATTCACTTGAAATCTGATTAGATACACAGAACGATCACAAAATTTCATTCCATCATATATCTGCGTGTGATACCTCTGAAACGTTTGGAATCGTTTTTTCTCGTGTCAGATTACGTCCCACCTCTATATTTTAAGTAATCTTGACGTTTTCTATGTATATATTGCATAAGATATAATGTACAGAGCATTTGAACGTCTTCTAATTCTCAGTTATTAATGAAGCTATCGATTGAATTCCTGAAGGAAGGAAAGTCTCATCCTAGGTATAATACAGAGTAAATACGTCTCAAATCGTGAAAACGACAGAGCTTCACTTGAAATCTGATTAGATACATAGAACGATTACTAAACTTAATTCCATCATATATCTGTGTTTGATACCTCTGAAATGTTTGGAATTGTTCTTCTCGTGTCAGATTACGTCCCACCTCTATATTTTAAGTTATCGTGACGTATCTATGTATATATTGCATAAGATATGATGTAAAGTGCATTTGTACGTCTTTTAGTTTTCAGTTATTAATGAAGGAATAGATTGTATTCCTGAACGAAGAAAACTCTCATCCTAGGTCTAATACAGAGTAAATACGTCTCAAATCGTGAAAAAGGCAGAGTTTCACTTGAAATCTGATTACATTCACAGAACGATCACAAAGATTAATTCCAACATATATCTGGGTTTGATCCCTCTGACACGTTTTTAATCGTTCTTTCCCGTGTCAAATGACGTCCTACCTCTATATTTTGAAGATATGCTGTACGGAGCATTTGGAAGTCTCTCAATTTTCAGTTATTAGTGGAGCTATAGATTGAATTCCTGATCGAGGAAAGTCTCATCCTAGGTATAATACAGAGTAAATACGTCTCAAATCGTGAAAAAGACAGAGCTTCACTTGAAATCTGATTAGATACATAGAACGATTACTAAACTTAATTCCATCATATATCTGTGTTTGATACCTCTGAAACGTATGGAATCGTTCTTTTTCGTGTCAGATTACGTAGCACCTCTATATTTTAAGTTATCTTGACGTATTCTATGTTTACATTGCAGAAGATATGATGTAATTAGCATTTGAACGTCTTTTAAATTTCAGTTATTAGTGAAGGTAGAGATTGAATTCCTGAACGACGGAAAGTCTCATCCTAGGTCTAATACAGAGTAAATATGTCTCAAATCGTTAAAAAGACAAGGCATCACTTTAAATCTAATTAGATACACAGATCGATCACAAAACTTAATTCCATCATATATCTGTGTTTGATACCTCTGAAACGTTTGGAATCGTTTTTTCTCGTGTCAAATCACGTGCTATCCCTATATTTTAAGTTATCTTGACGTTTTCTATGGTTACATTGCAGAAGATATGATGTAATTAGTATTTGAACGTCATCTAATTTTTGGTTATTAATGAAGCTATTGATTGAATGCCTGATCGAAAGAAAGCCTCATCCTAGGTCTAATACAGAGTAAATATGTCCCAAATCTTCAAAAAGACAGAGCTTCACTTGAAATCTGATTAGATACACAGAACGATCACAAAATTTAATTCCATCATATATCTGCGTTTGATTCCTCTGAAACGTTTGGAATCGTTCTTTCTCGTGTCAAATCACGTGCTACCTCTATATTTTAAGTTATCTTGACGTTACCTATGTATACATTGCAGAAGATATGATGTAAATAGCATTTGAACGTCTTCTAATTTTCAGTTATTAATGATGGTAGAGATTGAATTGCTGAACGAAGAAATGTCTCATCCTAGGTCTAATACAGAGTAAATACGTCCCAAATTGTAAAAAAGACAGAGCTCCACTTGAAATATGATTAGATACATAGAACAATCACAAAACTTAATTCCATCATATATCTGGGTTTGATACCTCAGAAACGTTTTCAATCGTTCTTTCCCGTGTCAAATTACGTCCTACCTCTATATTTTGAGTTATCTTGACGTGTTCTATGTGTGTATTGCATAAGATATAATGTAAAGAACATTTGAACGTCTTCAAATTTTCAGTTATTAATGGAGCTATGGAATGAGTGCCTGATCGAGAGAAAGTCTCATCCTAGGTCTAATACAGAGTAACTATGTCCCAAATCGGTAAAAAGACAAGGCTTCACTTTAAATCTAATTAGATACACAGATCGATCACAAAACATAATTCCATCATATATCTGCGTTTGATACCTCTGAAACGTTTGGAATCGTTCTTTCTCGTGTCAAATTACGTCCTACCTCTATATTTCAAGTTATCTTGACGTTTTCAATGTATATATTGCATAAGATATAATCTACAGGGCATTTGAACGTCTTTTAGTTTTCAGTTGTTAATGAAGCTATAGATTGAATGCCTGATCGAAAGAAAGTCTCATCCTAGATCTAAGACAGAGTAAATATGTCCCAATTCGTTAAAAAGACAAAGCTACACTTGAAATCTGATAAGATACACAGATCGATCACAAAACTTTATTCCATCATATATCTGTGTTTGATACCTCTGAAACGTTTGGAATCGGTCATTCTCGTGTCAGACTGAGTCTTACTCCATATTCTGAGTTATCTTGACATTTTCTATGTATACATAGCATAAGATATAATGTACAGAGCATTTTAACGTCTTTTAATTTTCAGTTAATAATGAAGCTATCGATTGAATTCCTGAACGACAGAAAGTCTCATCCTAGGTCTAATACAAAGTGAATACGTCTCAAATTGTGAAAAAGACAGAGATTCACTTGAAATCTGATTAGATACACAGAACGATCACAAAATTTCATTCCATCATATATCTGCGTGTGATACATCTGAAACGTTTGGAATCGTTTTTTCACGTGTCACATTACGTCCCACCTCTATATTTTGAGTAAACTTGACGTTTTCTATGTATCTATTGCATAAGATATAATGTACAGAGCATTTGAACATCTTTTAATATTCAGTTATTAATGAAGCTATTTATTGAATTCCTGAACGAAGGAAAGTCTCATCCTAGGTATAATACAGAGTGAATACGTCTCAAATCGTGAAAAAGACAGAAATTCACTTGAACTCTGATTAGATACACAGAACGATCACAAAACTTCATTCCATCATATATCTGCGTGTGATACCTCTGAAACGTTTGGAATCGTTTATCTCGTGTCACATTACGTCCCACCTCTATATTTTAAGTAATCTTGACGTTTTCTATGTATCTATTGCATAAGATATAATGTACAGAGCATTTGAACGTCTTCTAATTCTCAGATATTAATGAAGGTAGAGATTGAATTCCTGAACGAAGAAATGTCTCATCCTATGTCAAATACAGAGTAAATACGTCCCAAATCTTCAAAAAGACAGAGCTTCACTTGAAATCTGATTAGATACACAGAACGATCACAAAATTGGATTCCATCATATATCTGCGTTCGATACCTCTGAAACGTTTGGAATCGTTCTTTCTCGTGTCAAATTACGTCCTACCTCTATATCTTGAGTTATCTTGAGGTTTTCTATGTATATATTGCATGATATATAATGTAAAGAGCATTTGAACGTCTTCAAATTTTCAGTTATTAATGAAGCTATAGATTGAATGCCTGGTCGAAAGAAAGTCTCATCCTAGGTCCAATACAGAGTAAATATGTCCCAAATCGTTAAAACGACAAGGCTTCACTTTAAATCTAATTAGATACACAGATCGATCACAAAACTTAATTCCATCACATATCTGCGGTTGATACCTCTGAAACGTTTGGAGTCGGTCATTCTCGTGTCAGACTGAGTCATACTCTATATTCTGAATTATCTTGACATTTTCTATGTATACATAGCATAAGGTATAATGTACAGAGCACTTGAACGTCTTTTACTTTTAAGCTATTAATGAAGCTATCGATTGAATTCCTGAACGAAGGAAAGTCTCATCCTAGGTTTAATACAGAGTAAATACGTCTCAAATCGTGAAAAAGACAGAGTTTCACTTGAAATCTGATTACGTTCACAGAACGATCACAAAGCTTAATTCCATCATATATCTGGGTTTGATTCCTCTGACACGTTTTTAATCGTTCTTTCCCGTGTCAAATGACGTCCTACCTCTATATTTTGAAGATATGCTGTACGGAGCATTTGGAAGTCTCTCAATTTTCAGTTATTAATGGAGCTATAGATTAAATTCCTGATCGAAGAAAGTCTCATCCTAGGTCATATACGGAGTAAATACGTCTCAAATCGTAAAAAAGACAGAGATTCACCTGAAATCTGATTAGATACACAGAACGATCACAAAATTTCATTCCATCATATATCTGCGTGTGATACCTCTGAAACGTTTGGAATCGTTCTTTCTCGTGTCAAATTACGTCCTACCTCTATATTTTAAGTTATCTTGACGTTTTCTATGTTTACATTACAGAAGATATGATGTAATTAGCATTTGAACGTCTTCTAATTTTTGGTTATTAATGAAGCTATAGATTGATTGCCTGATCGAAAGAAAGTCTCATCCTAGATCTTATACAGACTAAATATGTCCCAATTCGTTAAAAAGACAAAGCTACACTTGAAATCTGATAAGATACACAGATCGATCACAAAACTTTATTCCATCATATATCTGTGTTTGATACCTCTGAAACGTTTGGAATCGGTCATTCTCGTGTCAGACTGAGTCATACTCTATATTCTGAGTTATCTTGACGTTTTCTATGTATACATAGCATAAGGTATACTGTACAGTGCATTTGAACGTCTTTTCCTTTTAAGTTATTAATGAAGCTATCGATTTAATTCCTGAACGAAGGAAAGTCTCATCCTAGGTCTAATACAGAGTAAATATGTCCCAAATCTTCAAAAAGACAGAGCTTCACTTGAAATCTGATTAGATACACAGAACGATCACAAATTTTAATTCCATCATATATCTGCGTTTGATTCCTCTGAAACGTTTGGAATCGTTCTTTCTCGTGTCAAATCACGTGCTACCTCTATATTTTAAGTTATCTTGACGTTACCTATGTATACATTGCATAAGATATAATGTACAGAGCATTTGAACGTCTTTTAATGTGCAGTTATCAATGCAGTTATCAATTGAATTCCTTTACGAAGGAAAGTCTCATCCCCGGTCAAATACAGATTATATACGTCACAAATCGTAAAAAATACAGAGCTCTACTTGAAATGTGATCAGATACATAGAATGATCACAAAACTTAATTCCATCATATATCTGTGTTTGATACCTCTGAAATGTTTGGAATTGTTCTTTCTCGTGTCAGATTACGGCCCACCTCTATATTTCAAGTATTCTTGACGTTTACTATGTATACATTGCAGAAGATATGATGTAAATAGCATTTGAACGTCTTCTAAAGTTTGGTTATTAATGAAGCTATAGATTGAATGCCTGATCGAAAGAAAGTCTCATCCTAGGTCTAATACAGAGTAAATATGTCCCGCATCGTTAAACAGGCAAGGCATCACTTTAAATCTAATTAGATACACAGATCGATCACAAAATTTAATTCCATCATATATCTGGGTTTGATACCTCTGAAACGTATGGAATCGTTCTTTCTCTTGTCGAATGACGTCCTACCACTATATTTTAGGTTATCTTGACGTTTTCTATGTATACATTGCATAAGATATAATGTACAGAGCATTTGAACGTCTTTTAAATTTCAGTTATTAATGAATGTAGAGATTGAATTCCTGAACGAAGAAATGTTTCATCCTATGTGAAATACAGAGTAAATACGTCCCAGATCTTCAAAAAGGCAGAGCTTCACTTGAAATCTGATTAGATACACAACGATCTCAAAATTTAATTCCATCATATATGTGCGTTTGATACATCTGAAACGTTTGGAATCGTTCTTTCTCGTGTCAAATCACGTGCTACCTCTATATTTTAAGTTATCTTGACGTTTTCTATGTATATATTGCATAAGATATAATGTAAAGTGCATTGGAACGTCTTTTAATGTTCAGTTAAAAATGCAGTTGTCAATTGAATTCCTTTACGAAGGAAAGTCTCATCCTCTGTCAAATACAGATTATATACGTCACAAATCGTAAAAAAGACAGAGCTCTACTTGAAATGTGATCAGATACATAGAACGATCACAAAACTTAATTCTATCATATATCTGTGTTTGATACCTATGAAATGTTTCGAATTGTTCTTTCTCGTGTCAGATTACGTCCCACCTCTATATTTCAAGTATTCTTGACGTTTACTATGTATACATTGCAGAAGATATGATGTAAATAGCATTTGAACGTCTTCTAATTTTCAGTTATTAATGAAGGTAGAGATTGAATTCCTGAACGAAGAAATGTCTCATCCTAGGTCTAATACGGAGTAAATACGTACCACATCGTAAAAAAGACAGAGCTCCACTTGAAATATGATTAGATACATAGAACAATCACAAAACTTAATTCCATCATATATCTGCGTTTGATAACTCTGAAACGTTTGGAATCGTTCTTTCTCGTGTCAAATTACGTCCTACCTCTATATTTTGAGTTATCTTGACGTTTTCTATGTATATATTGCATAAGATATAATGTAAAGAGCATTTGAACGTCTTTTAATGTTCAGTTATTAATGCAGTTGTCAATTGAATTCCTTCACGAAGGAAAGTCTCATCCTCGGTCTAATAAGGATTATATACGTCACAAATCCTAAAAAAGACAGAGCTCTACTTGAAATGTGATCAGATACATAGCACGATCACAAAACTTAATTCCATCATATATCTGGGTTTGATACCTCTTAAACTTTTTCAATCGCTCTTTCCCGTGTCAAATGACGTCCTACCTCTATATTTTGAAGATATGCTGTACGGACCATTTGGAAGTCTATTAATTTTCAGTTATTAATGAAGGTATAGATTGAATTCCTGAACTAAGAAATGTCTCATCCTAGGTCTAATACAGAGTAAATACGCCCCAAATCGTAAAAAAGACAGAGCTTCACTTGAAATCTGATTAGATACACAGAACGATCACAAAATTTAATTCCATCATAGATCTGCGTTTGATACCTCTGAAACGTTTGGAATCGTTCTTTCTCGTGTCAAATCACGTCCTACCTCTACATTTTAAGTTGTCCTGACGTTTTCTATGTATATATTGCATAAGATATAATGTAAAGAGCATTTGAACGTCGTCTTATTTTCAGTTATTAATGAGGCTATAGTTTGAATGCCTGATCGAAAGAAAGTCTAATCCTAGGTCTAATACAGAGTAAATATGTCCCAAATCGTTAAAAAGACAAGGCTTCACTTTAAATCTAATTAGATTCACAGATCGATAACAAAACCTAATTCCATCATATATCTGTGTTTGATATCTCTGAAACATTTGGAATCGTTCTTTCCCGTGGCGAATAACATCCTACCTTTACATTTTAAGTTGTCCTGACGTTTTCTATGTATATATTGCATAAGATATAATGTAAAGAGCATTCGAACGTCGTCTTATTTTCAGTTATTAATGAAGCTATAGTTTGAATGCCTGATCGAAAGAAAGTCTCATCCTAGGTCTAATACAGACTAAATATGTCCCAAATCGTTAAAAAGGCAACTCATCACTTTAAATCTAAATAGATACACAGATCGATCACAAAACTTAATTCCATCATATATCTGCGTTTGATACCTCTGAAACGTTTGGAATCTTTCTTCTCGTGTCAAATCACGTGCTACCTCTATATTTTAAGATATCTTGACGTTACCTATGTATACATTGCATAAGATATAGTGTACAGAGCATTTGAACGTCTTTTACTTTTAAGTTATGAATGAAGCTATCGATTGAATTCCTGAACGGAGGAAAGTCTCATCCTAGTTCTAATACAGATTATATACGTCACGAATCGTAAAAAGGACAGAGCTCTACTTGAAATGTGATCAGATACATAGAACGATCACAAATGTTAATTCCATCATATATCTGTGTTTGATACCTCAGGAATGTTTGGAATTGTTCTTTCTCGTGTCAGATTAAGTCACACCTCTATATTAGAAGTATTCTTGACGTGTACAATGTATACATTGCAGAAGATATGATGTAAATAGCATTTGAACGTCTTCAAATTTTCAGTTATTAATGAAGGTAGAGATTGAATTCCTGAACGAAGAAATGTCTCATCCTATGTCTAATACAGACTAAATACGTCCCAAATCGTAAGAAAGACAGAGCTCCACTTGAAATATGATTAGATACATAGAACAATTACTAAATTTAATTCCATCATATATCTGCGTTTGATACCTCTGAAACGTTTGGAACCGTTCTTTCCCGTGTCGAATGAGATCCTACCTCTACATTTTAAGTTGTCCTGACGTTTTCTATGTATACATTGCATAAGATATAATGTACAGAGCATTTGAACGTCTTTTACTTTTAAGTTATTAATGAAGCTATCGATTGAATTCTTGAACGAAGGAAAGTCTCATCCTAGGTATAATACAGAGTAAATACGTCTCAAATCGTAAAAAAGACAGAGCTTCACATGAAATCTGATTAGATACATTGAACGATCACAAAACTTAATTCCATCATATATCTGGGTTTGATACATCAGAAACGTTTTCAATCGTTCTTTCCCGTGTCAAATTACGTCCTATATCTATATTTTGAGTTATTTTGACGTTTTCTATGTATGTATTGCATAAGATATAATGTAAAGAGCATTTGAACGTCTTCAAATTTTCAGTTATTAATGAAGCTATAGATTGAGTGCCTGATCGAGAGAAAGTCTAATCCTAGGTCTAATACAGAGTAACTATGTCCCAAATCGCCAAAAAGTCAAGGCATCACTTTAAATCTAATTAGATACACAGATCGATCACAAAATATAATTCCATCGTATATCTGCGTTTGATAACTCTGAAACGTTTGGAATCGTTCTTTCTCGTGGCAAATTACGTCCTACATCTATATTTCAAGTTATCTTGACGTTTTCCATGTATATATTGCATAAGATATAATGTACAGAGCATTTGACCGTCTTTTAATTTTCAGTTGCTAATGAAGCTATAGATTGAATGCCTGATCGAAAGAAAGTCTCATCCTAGATCTAAGAAAGAGTGAATATGTCCCAATTCGTTAAAAAGACAAAGCTACACTTGAAATCTGATAGGATACACAGATCGATCACAAAACTTTATTCCATCATATATCTGTGTTTGATACCTCTGAAACGTTTGGAATCGGTCATTCTCGTGTCAGACTGAGTCATACTCTATATTCTGAGTTATCTTGACGTTTTCTATGTATCTATTGCATAAGATATAATGTACAGAGCATTTGAACATCTTTTAATATTCAGTTATTAATGAAGCTATCGATTGAATTCCTGATCGAAAGAAAGTCTCATCCTAGATCTAAGAAAGAGTGAATATGTCCCAATTCGTTAAAAAGACAAGGCTACACTTGAAATCTGATAAGATACACAGAACGATCACAAAACTTCATTCCATCATATATCTGCGTGTGATACCTCTGAAACGTTTGGAATCGTTTATCTCGTGTCACATTACGTCCCACCTCTATATTTTAAGTAATCTTGACGTTTTCTATGTATCTATTGCATAAGATATAATGTACAGAGCATTTGAACGTCTTCTAATTCTCAGATATTAATGAAGGTAGAGATTGAATTCCTGAACGAAGAAATGTCTCATCCTATGTCAAATACAGAGTAAATACGTCCCAAATCTTCAAAAAGACAGAGCTTCACTTGAAATCTGATTAGATACACAGAACGATCACAAAATTGGATTCCATCATATATCTGCGTTCGATACCTCTGAAACGTTTGGAATCGTTCTTTCTCGTGTCAATTTACGTCCTACCCCTATATCTTGAGTTATCTTGACGTTTTCTATGTATATATTGCATGAGATATAATGTAAAGAGCATTTGAACGTCTTCAAATTTTCAGTTATTAATGAAGCTATAGATTGAATGCCTGGTCGAAAGAAAGTCTCATCCTAGGTCCAATACAGAGTAAATATGTCCCAAATCGTTAAAACGACAAGGCTTCACTTTAAATCTAATTAGATACACAGATCGATCACAAAACTTAATTCCATCACATATCTGCGGTTGATACCTCTGAAACGTTTGAAATCGGTCATTCTCGTGTCAGACTGAGTCATACTCTATATTCTGAGTTATCCTGACATTTTCTATGTATACATAGCATAAGGTATAATGTACAGAGCATTTGAACGTCTTTTACTTTTAAGTTATTAATGAAGCTATCGATTGAATTCCTGAACGAAGGAAAGTCTCATCCTAGGTATAATACAGAGTAAATACGTCTCAAATCGTGAAAAAGACAGAGTTTCACTTGAAATTTGATTACATTCACAGAACGATCACAAAGCTTAATTCCATCATATATCTGGGTTTGATTCCTCTGACACGTTTTTAATCGTTCTTTCCCGTGTCAAATGACGTCCTACCTCTATATTTTGAAGATATGCTGTACGGAGCATTTGGAAGTCTCTCAATTTTCAGTTATTAATGGAGCTATAGATTAAATTCCTGGTCGAAGAAAGTCTCATCCTAGGTCAAATACGGAGTAAATACGTCTCAAATCGTAAAAAAGATAGAGCTCTATTTGAAATCAGATTAGATCCACAGAACGATCACAAAACTTAATTGCATCATATATCTGCGTTTGATACATCTGAAACGATATTAATCGTTCTTTCCCTTGTCACATGACGTCCAACCTCTATATTTTGAGTTATCTTGACGTTTTCTATGTATACACTGCATAAGATATAATGTACGGAGCATTTGAACGTCTTTTACTTTTCAGTTAATAATGAAGCTATCGATTGAATTCCTGAACGAAAGAAAGTCTCATCCTAGGTATAATACAGACTAAATACGTCTCAAATCGTGAAAAAGACAGAGTTTCACTTGAAATCTGATTACATTCACAGAACGATCACAAAGCTTAATTCCATCATATATCTGGGTTTGATTCCTCTGACACGTTTTTAATCGTTCTTTCCCGTGTCAAATGACGTCCTACCTCTATATTCTGAAGATATGCTGTACGGAGCATTTGGAAGTCTCTCAATTTTCAGTTATTAATGGAGCTATAGATTAAATTCCTGATCGAAGAAAGTCTCATCCTAGGTCAAATACGGAGTAAATACGTCTCAAATCGTAAAAAAGACAGAGATTCACTTGAAATCTGATTAGATACACAGAACGATCACAAAATTTCATTCCATCATATATCTGCGTGTGATACCTCTGAAACGTTTGGAATCGTTCTTTCTCGTGTCAAATTACGTCCTACCTCTATATTTTAAGTTATCTTGACGTTTTCTATGTTTACATTACAGAAGATATGATGTAATTAGCATTTGAACATCTTCTAATTTTTGGTTATTAATCAAGCTATAGATTGAATCCCTGATCGAAAGAAAGTCTCATCCTAGATCGAATACAGACTAAATATGTCCCAATTCGTTAAAAAGACAAAGCTACACTTGAAATCTGATAAGATACACCGATCGATCACAAAACTTAATTCCATCATATATCTGTGTTTGATACCTCTGAAACGTTTGGAATCGTTTTTTCTCGTGTCAAATCACGTGCTATCTCTATATTTTAAGTTATCTTGACGTTTTCTATGGTTACATTGCAGAAGATATGATGTAATTAGTATTTGAACGTCATCTAATTTTTGGTTATTAATGAAGCTATAGATTGAATGCCTGATCGAAAGAAAGCCTCATCCTAGGTCTAATACAGAGTAAATATGTCCCAAATCTTCAAAATGACAGAGCTTCACTTGAAATCTGATTAGATACACAGAACGATCACAAAATTTAATTCCATCATATATCTGCGTTTGATTCCTCTGAAACGTTTGGAATCGTTCTTTCTCGTGTCAAATCACGTGCTACCTCTATATTTTAAGTTATCTTGACGTTACCTATGTATACATTGCATAAGATATAATGTACAGAGCATTTGAACGTCTTTTAATGTTCAGTTATCAATGCAGTTATCAATTGAATTCCTTTACGAAGGAAAGTCTCATCCTCGGTCAAATACAGATTATATACGTCACAAATCGTAAAAAATACAGAGCTCTACTTGAAATGTGATCAGATACATAGAATGATCACAAAACTTAATTCCATCATATATCTGTGTTTGATACCCCTGAAACGTTTGGAATTGTTCTTTCTCGTGTCAGATTACGTCCCACCTCTATATTTCAAGTTATCTTGAGGTTTTCTATGTTTAAACTGCAGTAGATATGATGTAATTAGCATATGAACGTCTTCTAAAGTTTGGTTATTAATGAAGCTATAGATTGAATGCCTGATCGAAGGTAAGTCTCATCCTAGGTCTAATACAGAGTAAATATGTCCCGCATCGGTAAAAAGACAAGGCATCACTTTAAATCTAATTAGATACACAGATCGATCACAAAATTTAATTCCATCATATATCTGGGTTTGATACCTCTGAAACGTTTGGAATTGTTCTTTCTCGTGTCGAATGACGTCCTACCTCTATATTTCAAGTTATCTTGAGGGTTTCTATGTTTAAACTGCAGTAGATATGATGTAATTAGCATATGAACGTCTTCTAAAGTTTGGTTATTAATGAAGCTATAGATTGAATGCCTGATCGAAGGTAAGTCTCATCCTACGTCTAATACAGAGTAAATACGTCTCAAATCGTAAAAAAGACAGAGCTCCACTTGAAATCTGATTAGATACATAGAACGATCACAAAATTTAATTCCATCATATATCTGTGTTTGATACCTCAGAAACGTCTTTAAGCGTTCTTTCTCGTGTCAAATTACGTCCTACCTCTATATTTTGAGTTATCGTGACGTTTTCTATGTATATATTGCATAAGATATAATGTACAGAGCATTTGAACGTCTTTTAAATTTCAGTTATTAATGAAGGTAGAGATTGAATTCCTGAACGAAGAAATGTCTCATCCTATGTCAAATACAGAGTAAATACGTCCCAAATCTTCAAATAGACAAAGCTTCAATTGAAATCTGATTAGATACACAGAACGATCACTAAATTTAATTCCATCATATATCTGCGTTTGATACCTCTGAAACGTTTGGAATCGTTCTTTCTCGTGTTTGATTACGTCCTACCTCTATATTTTGAGAAATCCTGACGTTTACTATGTATACATTGCATAATATATAATGTAAAGAGCATTTGAACGTCGTCTAATTTTCAGTTATTAATGAAGCTATAGTTTGAATGCCTGATCGAAAGAAAGCCTATCCTAGGTCTAATACAGAGTAAATATGTCCCAAATCGTTAAAAAGACAAGGCATCACTTTAAATCTAATTAGATACACAGATCGATCACAAAACTTAATTCCATCATATATATGCGTTTGATACCTCTGAAACGTTTGGAATCGTTCTTTCTCGTGCCAAATCACGTGCTACCTCTATATTTTAAGTTATCTTGACGTTTTCTATGTTTACATTGGAGAAGATATGATGTAATTAGCATTTGAACGTCTTCTAATTTTTGGTTATTAATGAAGCTATAGATTGAATGCCTGATCGAAAGAAAGTCTCATCCTAGGTCTAATACAGAGTAAATATGTCCCAAATCGTTGAAAAGACGAAGCTTCACATTAAATCTGATTAGATTCACAGATCCATTACAAAACTTAATTCCATTATATATCTGTGTTTGATACCTCTGAAATGTTTGGAATCGTTCTTTCCCGTGTCGAATGACATCCTACCTCTACATTTTAAGTTGTACAGACGTTTTCTATGTTTACATTGCAGACGATATGATGTAATTAGCATTTGAACGTCTTCTAATTTTCGGTAATTAATGAAGCTATAGATTGAATGCCTGATCGAAAGAAAGTCTCATCCTAGGCCTAATACAGATTAAATATGTCCCAAATCGTTAAAAATACGAAGCTTCACATTAAATCTGATTAGATACACAGATCGATCACAAAACTTAATTCCATCATATATCTGTGTTTGATACCTCTGAAACGTTTGGAATCGTTCTTTCTCGTGTCGAATGACGTCCAACCTCTACATTTTAAGTTGTCCTGAAGTTTTCTATGTATATATTGCATAAGATATGATGTACAGAGCATTTGAACGTCTTTTAATTTTCAGTTATTAATGAAGGTAGAGATTGAATTCCTGAACGAAGAAATGTCTCATCCTAGGTATAGTACAGACTAAATACGTCTAAAATCGTAAATAAGACAGAGGTCTACTTGAAATCTGATTAGATACACAGAATGTTCACAAAATTTAAATCCATCATATATCCGCGTTTGATACCTCTGAAACGTCTGGAATCGTTCTTTCTCATGTCAAATTACGTCCTACATCTATATTCTGAGGTATCTTGACGTTTTCTATGAATACAATGCGTAAGATATAATGTACAGAGCATTTGGAAGTCTTTTAATTTTCAGTTAATAATGGAGCTATCGATTGAATTCCTGAACGAAGGCAAGTCCCATCCTAGGTCTAATACATATTAAATACGTCCCAAATCGTGAAAAAGACAGAGATCCACTTAAAATCTGATTAGATACATAGAACGATTACAAAATTCAATTCCATCATATAACTGTGTTTAATACGTCTGAAACGTTTGGAATCGTTCTTTCTCGTGTTAAATTACGTCCTACCTCTATTTTTGAAGTTATCTTGACGTTTTCTATGTATATATTGCATATGATATGATGTACAGAGCATTAGAACGTCTTTTAATTTCCAGTTATTAATGAAGGTAGAGATTGAATTCCTGAACGAAGAATAACCTCATAATAAGTCTATTGCAGAGTAAATACGTCCCAAATCGTAATAAAGACAAAGCTTCACTTGAAATCTGATTAGATACACAGAATGTTCACAAAATTTAATTCCATCATATATATGCGTCTGATACATCTGAAACGTTTGGAATCGTTCTTTCTCGTGTCAGATTACGTCTTACTTCTATATTTTGAGTAATCTTGACGTTTACTATGTATACATTGCATAAGATATAATGTACAGAGCATTGAACGTCTTTAAATTCTCTGTTATCAATGAAGCTATCGATTGAATTCCTAAACGAAGAAAGTCTTATCCTAGGTGTAATTTAGATTAAATACGTCATAAATCGTAAAAAAGACAGAGCTCCACTAGAAATATGGTTAGAGTCATAGAACGATTACAAAACTTAATTTCATCATATATCTGTGTTTGATACTTCTGAAACGTTTGGAATCTTTCTTCTCGTGTCAGATTACGTCCTACCTCTATATTTTAAGTTATCATGACGTCTACTATGTATACATTGAATAAGATATAATGTAAAGAGCCTTTGAACGTCTTCTAATTTTCAGTTATTGATGAAGCTATAGATTGAATGCCTGATCGAAAGAAAGCCTTATTCTAGGTCTAATACAGAGTAAATTCTTTTCAAATCGTGAAAAAGACAGAGCTCCACTTGAAATATGATTAGATACATAGAACGATCACAAAACTTAATTCCATCATATATCTGCGTTTGATACCTCTGAAATGTTTGGAATCGATCTTTCTCGTGTTTGATTACGTCCTACCTCTATATTTTGAGTAATCCTGACGTTCTCTATGTATACATAGCATAAGATATAATGTACAGTGCATTTGAACGTCTTTTCCTTTAAGTTATTAATGAAGCTATCGATTGAATTCCTTAACAAAGGAAAGTCTCATGCTAGGTATAATACAGAGTAAATACGTCTCAAATTGTAAAAAAGGCAAAGCTCCACTTGAAAGTTGATTAGATACATAGAACGATCACAAAACTTAATTCCATCATATATCTGCGTTTGATACCTTTGAAACGTTTGGAATCGTTCTTTCTCGTGTCGAATGACGTCCTACCTCTATATTTCAAGTTATCTTGGCGTTTTCTATGTATATATTGCATAAGATATAATGTACAGAGCATTTGAACGTCTTTTAATTTTCAGTTATTAATGAAGGTAGAGATTGAATTCCTGAACGAAGAAATGTCTCATCCTAGGTCTAATACAGAGTAAATACGTCTCAAATCGTAAAAAAGACAGACCTCCATTTGAAATATGAATAGAGTCATAGAACGATTACAAAACTTAATTCCATCATATATCTGTGTGTGATACTTCTGAAACGGTTGGAATCGTTCTTTCTCGTGTCGAATGACGTCCTACCGTTATATTTCAAGTTATCTTGACGATTTCTATGTATACCTTGCATAACATATGATGTACAGAGCATTTGAACGTCTCTTAATTTTCAGTTATTAATGAAGCTATCGATTGAATTCCTAAACGGAGAAATTCTCATCCTAGGTCTAGTACAGACTAAATACGTCTAAAATCGTAAATAAGACAGAGGTCTACTCAAAATCTGATTAGATACACAGAATGTTCACAAAATTTAAATCCATCATATATCCGCGTTTGATACCTCTGAAACGTCTGGAATCGTTCTTTCTCATGTCAAATTACGTCCTACATCTATATTCTGAGGTATCTTGACGTTTTCTATGAATACAATGCGTAAGATATAATGTACAGAGCATTTGGAAGTCTATTAATTTTCAGTTAATAATGGAGCTATCGATTGAATTCCTGAACGAAGGCAAGTCCCATCCTAGGTCTAATACATATTAAATACGTCCCAAATCGTGAAAAACACAGAGATCCACTTAAAATCTGATTAGATACATAGAACGATTAAAAAATTCAATTCCATCATATAGCTGTGTTTAATACGTCTGAAACGTTTGGAATCGTTCTTTCTCGTGTTAACTTACGTCCTACCTCTATTTTTGAAGTTATCTTGACGTTTTCTATGTATATATTGCATATGATATGATGTACAGAGCATTAGAACGTCTTTTAATTTCCAGTGATTAATGAAGGTAGAGATTGAATTCCTGAACGAAGAATAGCCTCATAATAAGTCTATTGCAGAGTAAATACGTCCCAAATCGTAATAAAGACAAAGCTTCACTTGAAATCTGATTAGATACACAGAATGTTCACAAAATTTAATTCCATCATATATATGCGTCTGATACATCTGAAACGTTTGGAATCGTTCTTTCTCGTGTCAGATTACGTCTTACTTCTATATTTTGAGTAATCTTGACGTTTACTATGTATACATTGCATAAGATATAATGTACAGAGCATTGAACGTCTTTAAATTCTCTGTTATCAATGAAGCTATCGATTGAATTCCTAAACGAAGAAAGTCTTATCCTAGGTCTAATTTAGATTAAATACGTCATAAATCGTAAAAAAGACAGAGATCCACTTGAAATCTGAATAGATACATAGAACGATCACATAATTTAATTCCATCATATATCTGCGTTTGATACCTCTGAAACGTTTGGAATCGTTCTTTCTCGTGTCGAATGACGTCTGCCCCTACATTTTAAGTTGTCCTGACGCTTTCTATGTATACATTGCATAAGATAATATGTACAGTGCATTTGAACGTCTTTTAAATTTCAGTTATTAATGAAGGTAAAGATTGAATTCCTGAACGAAGAAATGTCTCATCCTATGTCAAATACAGAGTAAATACGTCTCAAATAGTAAAAAAGACAGAGCTCTACTTGAAATCTGATTAGATGCATAGAACGATCACAAAATTTAATTCCATCACATATCGGGGTTTGATACCTCAGAAACGTCTTTAAGCGTTCTTTCTCGTGTTTGATTACGTCCTACCACTATATTTTGAGTAATCCTGACGTTTACTATGAATACATTGCATAATATATAATGTAAAGAGCATTTGAACGTCGTCTAATTTTCAGTTATTAATGAAGCTATAGTTTGAATTCCTGATCGAAAGAAAGTCTAATCCTAGGTCTAATACAGAGTAAATATGTCCCAAATCGTTAAAAACAAAAGGCATCACTTTAAATCTAATTAGATACACAGATCGATCACAAAACTTAATTCCATCGTATATCTGCGTTTGATACATCTGAGACGTTTGGAATCGTTCTTTCTCGTGTCAAATCACGTGCTACCTCTATATTTAAAGTTATCTTGACGTCTTCTATGTTTACATTGCAGAAGATATGATGTAATTAGCATTTGAACGTCTTCTAATTTTTGGTTATTAATGAAGCTATAGATTGAATGCCTGATCGAAAAAAGTCTCATCCTAGGTCTAATACAGAATAAATATGTCCCAAATCGTTAAAAAGACGAAGCTTCACAATAAATCTGATAAGATTCACAGATCGATCACAAAACTTAGTTCCATTATATATCTGTGTTGGATACCTCTGAAACGTTTATAATCGTACCTTCTCGTGTCAAATTACGTCCTACCACTATATTTTAAGTTATCTTGACGTTTTCTATGGATACATTGGATAAGATATAATGTACAGACCAACTGAAACTCTTTTACATTTCAGTTATTTATGAAGCTATCGATTGAATGCCTGAACGAAGGAAAGACTCTTCCTAGGTCTAATACAGAGTAAATGTGTCCCAAACCGTTAAAAAGACGAAGCTTCACATTAAATCTGATTAGATTCACAGATCGACCACAAAACTTAGTTCCATTATATATCTGTGATTGATACCTCTGAAACGTTTGGAATCGTTCTTTCCCGTGTCGAATGACATCGTACCTCTACATTTCAAGTTGTCCTGACGTTTTCTATGTATACATTGCATAAGATATAATGTACAGTGCATTTGAACGTCTTTTAAATTTCATTTATTAAAGAAGGTAAAGATTGAATTCCTGAACGAAGAAATGTCTCATCCTATGTCAAATACAGAGTAAATACGTCTCAAATCGTAAAACAGACAGAGCTCCACTTGAAATCTGATTAGATGCATAGAACGACCACAAAATTTAATTCCATCATATATCTGGGTTTGATACATCAGAAAAGTCATTAAGCGTTCTTTCTCGTGTCAAATTACGTCCTACCTCTATATTTTGAGTTATCCTGACGTTTTCTATGTATATATTGCATAAGATATAACGTACAGAGCAATTGAACGTCTTTTAAATTTCAGTTATTAATGATGCTATAGATTGAATGCCGTATCGAAAGAAAGTCTCATCCTAGGTCTAATACAGAGTAAATATGTCCCAAATCATTGAAAAGACAAGGCTTCTTCTTAAATCTAATCAGATAAACAGATCGATCACAAAACTTAATTCCATAATATATCTGCGTTTGATACCTCTGAAATGTTTGAAATCGATCTTTCTCGTGTTTGATTACGTCCTACCTCTATATTTTGAGTAATCCCGACGTTTACTATGTATACATTGCATAAAATATAATGTAAAGAGTATTTGAACGTCGTCTAATTTTCAGTTATTAATGAAGCTATAGTTTGAATTCCTGATCGAAAGAAAGTCTAATCCTAGGTCTAATACAGAGTAAATATGTCCCAAATCGTTAAAAAGACAAGGCATCACTCTAAATCTAATTAGATACACAGATCGATCACAAAACTTAATTCCATCGTATATCTGCGTTTGATACCTCTGAAACGTTTGGAATCGTTCTTTCTCGTGTCAAATCACCTGCTACCTCTATATTTTAAGTTATCTTGACGTTTTCTATGTTTACATTGCAGAAGATATGATGTAATTAGCATTTGAACGTCTTCTAATTTTTGGTTATTAATGAATCTATAGATTGAATGCCTGAAAGATAAAAAGTCTCATCCTAGGTCTAATACAGAGTAAATATGTCCCAAATCGTTAACAAGACGAAGCTTCACATTAAATCTGATAAGATTCACAGATCGATCACAAAACTTAGTTCCATTATATATCTGTGTTTGATACCTCTGAAACGTTTGGAATCGTTCTTTCCCGTGTCGAATGACGTCCTACCACTGTATTTTAAGTTATCTTGACGTTTTCTATGTATACATTGCATAAGATATAATGTACAGTGCATTTGAACGTCTTTTAAATTTCAGTTATTAATGAAGGTAAACATTGAATTCCTGAACGAAGAAATATCTCATCCTATGTCAAATACAGAGTAAATACGTCTCAAATCGTAAAAAAGACAGAGCTCCACTTGAAATCTGATTAGATGCATAGAACGATCACAAAATTTAATTCCATCATATATCTGGGTTTGATACCTCTGAAACGTTTGGAATCGTTCTTTCTCGTGTCGAATGACGTCCTACCTCTATATTTCAAGTTATCTTGACGTTTTCTATGTTTACATTGCAGAAGATATGATGTAATTAGCATCTGAACGTCTTCTAATTTTTCTATATTAATGAAGCTATAGATTGAATGCCTGATCGAAAGAAAGTCTCATCCTAGGTCTAATACAGAGTAAATATGTCCCGCATCGTTAAAAAGACGAAGCTTCACAATAAATCTGATTAGATACACAGATCGATCACAAAACTTAATTCCATCATATATCTGTGTTTGATACCTCTGAAACGTTTGGAATCGTTCTTTCCCGTGTCGAATGACATCCTAACTCTACATTTTAAGTTGTCCTGACGTTTTCTATGTATACATTGCATAAGATATAATGTACAGTGCATTTGAACGTCTTTTAAATTTCAGTTATTAATGAAGGTAAAGATTGAATTCCTGAACGAAGAAATATCTCATCCTATGTCAAATACAGAGTAAATACGCCTCAAATCGTAAAGAAGACAGAGCTCCACTTGAAATCTGATTAGATGCATAGAACGATCACAAAATTTAATTCCATCATATATCTGGGTTTGATACCTCAGAAACGTCTTTAAGCGTTCGTTCTCGTGTCAAATTACGTCCTACCTCTATATTTCGAGTTATCCTGACGTTTTCTATGTATATATTGCATAAGATATAATGTACAGAGCAATTGAACGTCTTTTAAATTTCAGTTATTAATGAAGCTATAGATTGAATGCCGTATCGAAAGAACGTCTCATCCTAGGTCTAATACAGAGTAAATATGTCCCAAATCGTTGAAAAGACAAGGCTTCTTTTTAAATCTAACTAGATAAACAGATCGATCACAAAACTTAATTCCATAATATATCTGCGTTTGATACCTCTGAAATGTTTGAAATCGATCTTTCTCGTGTTTGATTACGTCCTACCACTATATTTTGAGTAATCCTGACGTTTACTATGTATACATTGCATAAAATACAATGTAAAGAGCATTAGAACGTCGTCTAATTTTCAGTTATTAATGAAGCTATAGTTTGAATTCCTGATTGAAAGAAAGTCTAATCCTAGGTCTAATACAGAGTAAATATGTCCCAAATCGTTAAAAAGACAAGGCATCACTTTAAATCTATTTAGATACACAGATCGATCACAAAATTTAATTCCATCTTATATCTGCGTTTGATACCTCTGAAACGTTTGGAATCGTTCTTTCTCGTGTCAAATCACGTGCTACCTCTATATTTTAAGTTATCTTGACGTTTTCTATGTTTACATTGCAGAAGATATGATGTAATTAGCATTTGAACGTCTTCTAATTTTTGGTTATTAATGAAGCTATAGATTGAATGCCTGATCGAAAAAAGTCTCATCCTAGGTCTAATACAGAGTAAATATGTCCCATATCGTTAACAAGACGAAGCTTCACATTAAATCTGATAAGATTCACAGATCGATCACAAAACTTAGTTCCATTATATATCTGTGTTTGATACCTCTTAAACTTTTTTAATCGTTCTTTCCCGTGTCAAATGACGTCCTACCTCTATATTTTGAAGATATGCTGTACGGACCATTTGGAAGTCTATTGATTTTCAGTTATTAATGAAGGTATAGATTGAATTCCTGAACGAAGGAAAGTCTCATCCTAGGTATAATACAGAGTAAATACGTCTCAAATCGTAAAAAAGACAGAGCTCCACTTGAAATCTGATTAGATACATAGAACGATCACAAAATTTAATTCCATCATATATCTGGGTTTGATACCTCAGAAACGTCTTTAAGCGTTCTTTCTCGTGTCAAATTACGTCCTACCTCTATATTTTGAGTTATCTTGACGTTTTCTATGTACATATTGCATAAGATATAATGTACAGAACATTTGAACATCTTTTAAGTTTCAGTTACTAATGAAGGTAGAGATTGAATTCCTGAACGAAGAAATGTCTCATCCTATGTCAAATACAGAGTAAATACGTCCCAAATCTTCAAAAAGACAGAGCTTCACTTGAAATCTGATTAGATACACAACGATCACAAGATTTAATTCCATCATATATCTGCGTTTGGTACCTCTGAAACGTTTGGAATCGTTCTTTCTCGTGTCAAATCACGCGCTACCTCTATATTTTAAGTTATCTGGACGTTACCTATGTATACATTGCGTAAGATATAATGTACAGAGCATTTGAACGTCTTTTAATGTTCAGTTATCAATGCAGTTATCAATTGTATTCCTTTACGGAGGAAAGTCTCATCCTCGGTCAAATACAGATTATATAAGTCACACATCGTAAAAAAGACAGAGCTCCACTTGAAATCTGATTAGATACATAGAACGATCACAAAATTTAATTCCATCATATATCTGGTTCTGATACCTCAGAAACGTCTTTAAGCGTTCTTTCTCGTGTCAAATTACGTCCTACCTCTATATTTTGAGTTATCTTGACGTATTGTATGTATATATTGCATAAGATATAATGTACAGAGCATTTGAACGTCTTTTAAATTTCAGTTATTAATGAAGGTAGAGATTGAATTCCTGAACGAAGAAATGTCTCATCCTATGTCAAATACAGAGTAAATACGTCCCAAATCTTCAAAAAGACAGAGCTTCACTTGAAATCTGATTAGATACACAGAACGATCACAAAATTTAATTCCATCATATATCTGCGTTTGATACCTCTGAAACGTTTGGAATCGTTCTTTCTCGTGTGAAATTACGTCCTACCTCTATTTTTTGAGTTATCTTCACGTTTTCTATGTATATATTGCATAAGATATAATGTAAAGAGCATTTGAACGTCGTCTAATTTTCAGTTATTAATGAAGCTATAGTTTGAATGCCTGAATGAAATAAAGTCTAATCCTAGGTCTAATACAGAGTAAATATGTCCCAATTCGTTAAAAAGGCAAGGCATCACTTTAAATCTAAATAGATACACAGATCGATCATAAAACTTAATTCCATCATATATCTGCGTTTGATACCTCTGAAACGTTTGGAATCGTTCTTTCTCGTGTCAAATTACGTCCTACCTCTATCTTTTGAGTTATCTTGACGTTTTCTATGTATATATTGCATAATATATAATGTAAAGAGCATTTGAACGGCGTCTAATTTTCAGTTATTAATGAAGCTATCGATTGAATTCCTGAACGAAGAATAACCTCATCCTAGGTCTAATACAGAGTAAATACGTCCCAAATCGTAAAAAAGACAAAGCTTCACTTGAAATCTGATTAGATACACAGAACGATCACAAAACTTAATTCCATCATATATCTGCGTTTGATACCTCTGAAACGTTAGGAATCGTTCTTTCTCGTGCCAGATTACGTCTTACTTCTATATTTTGAGTAATCTTGACGTTTTCTATGTACATATTGCATAAGATATGATGTAAGGTGCATTTGAACGTCTTTTAAGTTTCAGTTATTAATGAATGTATAGATTGAATTGCTGAACGAAGAAAAGTCTCATCCTTGGTCTAATACAGAGTAAATACGTCCCAAATCGTAATAAAGACAAAGCTTTACTTGAAATTTGATTAGATACATAGAACGATTACAAAATTTAATTCCATCATATATCTGTTTTTGATACGTCTGAAACGATTGGAATCGTTCTTTCTCGTGTCAAATTACGTCCTACCTCTATTTTTTAAGATATCTTGACGATTTCTATGTATACATTGCATAAGATATAATGTACAGAGCATTTGTACGTCTTTTAATTTTCAGTTAATAATGAAGCTATCGATTGAATTCCTGAACGAAGGAACGTCTCATCCTAGGTCTAATACAGAGTAAATACGTCCCAAATCGTGAAAAAGACAGAGCTATACTTGAAATATGATTAGATACATAGAACAATCACAGAATTTAATTCCATCATATATCTGCGTTTGATACCTCTGAAACGTATGGAATCGTTCTTTCTCGTGTTTGATTACGTCCTACCTCTATATTTTGAGTAATCCTGACGTTTACTATGTATACATTGCATAAGATATAATGTACAGAGCATTTGTACGTCTTTTAATTTTCAGTTAATAATGAAGCTATCGATTGAATTCCTGAACGAAGGAACGTCTCATCCTAGGGCTAATACAGAGTAAATACGTCCCAAATCGTAAAAAAGACAGAGCTTTACTTGAAATATGATTAGATACATAGAACAATCACAGAATTTAATTCCATCATATATCTGCGTTCGATACCTCTGAAACGTATGGAATCGTTCTTTCTCGTGTCGAATGACGCCCTACCTCTATATTTCAAGTTATCTTGACGTTTTCTATGTATATATTGCATAGGATATAATGTACCAGAGCATTTGAACGTCTTTTAAATTTCAGTTATTAATGAAGGTAGAGACTGAATTCCTGAACGAAGAAATGTCTTTTCCTATGTTAAATACAGACTGAATACGTCCCAAATCTTCAAAAAGACAGAGTTTTACTTGAAATCTGATTAGATACACAGATCGATCACAAAACTTAATTCCATCGTATATCTGCGTTTGATACCTCTGAAACGTTTGGAATCGTTCTTTCTCGTGTCAAATCACGTGCTACCTCTATATTTTCAGTTATCTTGACGTTTTCTATGTTTACATTGCAGAAGATATGATGTAAATAGCATTTGAACGTCTTCTAATTTTCAGTTATTAATGAAGGTAGAGATTGAATTCCTGAACGAAGAAATGTCTCATCCTAGGTCTAATACAGAGAAAATACATCCCAAATCGTAAAAAAGACCGAGCTCCACTTGAAATATGATTAGATACATAGAACAATTACTAAATTTAATTCCATCATATATCTGCGTTTGATACCTCTGAAACGTTTGGAATCGTTCTTTCTCGTGCCGAATGACGTCCTACCACTATATTTTAAGTTATCTTGACGTTTTCTATGTATACATTGCATAAGATATAATGTACAGAGCAACTGAAAGTCTTGTACATTTCAGTTATTTATGAAGCTATCGATTGAATTCCTGAACGAAGGAAAGACTCTTCCTAGGTCTAATGCAGAGTAAATATGTCCCGCATCGTTAAAAAGACGAAGCTTCACATTAAATCTGATTAGATACACAGATCGATCACAAAACTTAATTCCATCATATATCTGTGTTTGATACCACTGAAACGTTTGGAATCGTTCTTTCCCGTATCGAATGACATCCTACCTCTACATTTCAAGTTGTCCTGACGTTTTCTATGTATACATTGCATAAGATATAATGTACAGTGCATTTGAACGTCTTTTAAATTTCAGTTATTAATGAAGGTGAAGATTGAATTCCTGAACGAAGAAATGTCTCATCCTATGTCAAATACAGAGTAAATATGTCCCAAATCGTTAAAAAGACAAGGCATCACTTTAAATCTAATTAGATACACAGATCGATCACAAAACTTAATTCCATCGTACATCTGCGTTTGATACCTCTGAAACGTTTGGAATCGTTCTTTCTCGTGTCGAATGACGTCCTACCTCTATATTTCAAGTTATCTTGACGTTTTCTATGTTTACATTGCAGAAGATATGATGTAATTAGCATCTGAACGTCTTCTAATTTTTCTTTATTATTGAAGCTATAGATTGAATGCCTGATCGAAAGAAAGTCTCATCTTAGGTCTAATACAGAGTAAATATGTCCCAAATCGTTAAAAAGACAAGGCATCACTCTAAATCTAATTAGATACACAGATCGATCACAAAACTTAATTCCATCGTATATCTGCGTTTGATACCTCTGAAACGTTTGGAATCGTTCTTTCTCGTGTCGAATGATGTCCTACCTCTATATTTCAACTTATCTAGACGTTTTCTATGTATACATTGAATAAGATATAATGTACAGAGCATTTGAACGTCTTTTAAATTTCAGTTATTAATGAAGGTGAAGATTGAATTCCTGAACGAAGAAATGTCTCATCCTATGTCAAATACAGAGTAAATATGTCCCAAATCGTTAAAAAGACAAGGCATCACTTTAAATCTAATTAGATACACAGATCGATCACAAAACTTAATTCCATCGTACATCTGCGTTTGATACCTCTGAAACGTTTGGAATCGTTCTTTCCCGTGTCGAATGACGTCCTACCTCTATATTTCAAGTTATCTTGACGTTTTCTATGTTTACATTGCAGACGATATGATGTAATTAGCATCTGAACGTCTTCTAATTTTTCTTTATTATTGAAGCTATAGATTGAATGCCTGATCGAAAGAATGTCTCATCCTAGGTCTAATACAGAGTAAATATGTCCCAAATCATTGAAACGACAAGGCATCACTCTAAATCTAATTAGATACACAGATCGATCACAAAACTTAATTCCATCGTATATCTGCGTTTGATACCTCTGAAACGTTTGGAATCGTTCTTTCTCGTGTCAAATCACGTGCTACCTCTATATTTTCAGTTATCTTGACGTTTTCTATGTTTACATTGCAGAAGATATGATGTAATTAGCATTTGAACGTCTTCTAATTTTTGGTTATTAATGAAGCTATAGATTGAATGCCTGATCGAAAAAAAGTCTCATCCTAGGTCTAATACAAAGTAAATATGTCCCAAATCGTTAAAAAGACGAAGCTTCACATTAAATCTGATTAGATTCACAGATCGATCACAAAACTTAGTTCCATTATAAATATGTGTTTGATACCTCTGAAACGTATGGAATCGTTCTTTCCCGTGTCGAATGACATCCTACCTCTACATTTTAAGCTGTTCAGATGTTTTCTATGTATACATTGCATAAGATATTATGTACAGAGCGTTTGAAAGTCTTTTACTTTCAAGTTATTAATGAAGGTAGAGATTGAATTCCTGAACGAAGAAATGTCTCATCCTATGTCAAACACAGAGTAAATACGTCCCAAATCTTCAAAAAGACAGAGCTTCACTTGAAATCTGATTAGATACACAGATCGATCACAAAACTTAATTCCATCGTACATCTGCGTTTGATACCTCTGAAACGTTTGGAATCGTTCTTTCTCGTGTCGAATGACGTTCTACCTCTATATTTCAAGTTATCTTGACGTTTTCTATGTTTACATTGCAGAAGATATGATGTAATTAGCATCTGAACGTCTTCTAATTTTTCTTTATTATTGAAGCTATAGATTGAATGCCTGATCGAAAGAATGTCTCATCCTAGGTCTAATACAGAGTAAATATGTCCCAAATCGTTAAAAAGACAAGGCATCACTCTAAATCTAATTAGATACACAGATCGATCACAAAACTTTATTCCATCGTATATCTGCGTTTGATACCTCTGAAACGTTTGGAATCGTTCTTTCTCGTGTCGAATGACGTCCTACCTCTATATTTTAAGCTATCTTGACGTTTTCTATGTATACATTGAATAAGATATAATGTACAGAGCATTTGAACGTCTTTTAAATTTCAGTTATTAATGAAGGTGAAGATTGAATTCCTGAACGAAGAAATGTCTCAGCCTATGTCAAATACAGAGTAAATATGTCCCAAATCGTTAAAAAGACAAGGCATCACTTTAAATCTAATTAGATACACAGATCGATCACAAAACTTAATTCCATCGTACATCTGCGTTTGATACCTCTGAAACGTTTGGAATCGTTATTTCCCGTGTCGAATGACGTCCTACCTCTATATTTCAAGTTATCTTGACGTTTTCTATGTTTACATTGCAGACGATATGATGTAATTAGCATCTGAACGTCTTCTAATTTTTCTTTATTATTGAAGCTATAGATTGAATGCCTGATCGAAAGAATGTCTCATCCTAGGTCTAATACAGAGTAAATATGTCCCAAATCATTGAAACGACAAGGCATCACTCTAAATCTAATTAGATACACAGATCGATCACAAAACTTAATTCCATCGTATATCTGCGTTTGATACCTCTGAAACGTTTGGAATCGTTCTTTCTCGTGTCAAATCACGTGCTACCTCTATATTTTCAGTTATCTTGACGTTTTCTATGTTTACATTGCAGAAGATATGATGTAATTAGCATTTGAACGTCTTCTAATTTTTGGTTATTAATGAAGCTATAGATTGAATGCCTGATCGAAAAAAAGTCTCATCCTAGGTCTAATACAGAGTAAATAGGTCCCAAATCGTTAAAAAGACGAAGCTTCACATTAAATCTGATTAGATTCACAGATCGATCACAAAACTTAGTTCCATTATAAATATGTGTTTGATACTTCTGAAACGTATGGAATCGTTCTTTCCCGTGTCGAATGACATCCTACCTCTACATTTTAAGTTGTCCAGATGTTTTCTATGTATCCATTGCATAAAATATAATGTACAGAGCGTTTGAACGTGTTTTACTTTTAAGTTATTAATGAAGGTGTAGATTGAATTCCTGAACGAAGAAATGTCTCATCCTATGTCAAATACAGAGTAAATCCGTTCCAAATCTTCAAAAAGACAGAGCTTCACTTGAAATCTGATTAGATACACAGAACGATCTCAAAATTTAATTCAATCATATATCTGCGTTTGATACCTCTGAAACGTTTGGAACCGTTCTTTCTCGTGTCGAATGACGTCCTACCACTATATTTTAAGCTATCTTGACGTTTTCTATGTGTACATTGAATAAGATATAATGTACAGAGCATTTGAACGTCTTATACTTTTAAGTTATTAATGAAGCTATCGATTGAATTCCTGAACGAAGGAATGTCTCATCCTAGGTATAATACAGAGTAAATGCGTCTCAAATCGTGAAAAAGACAGAGCTTCACTTGAAATCTGATTAGATACATAGAACGATTACTATACTTAATTCCATCATATATCTGCGATTGTTACCTCTGAAACGTTTGGAATCGTTCTTTCTCGTTTCAGATTACGTCCCACCTCTATATTTTAAGTTATCTTGACGTATTCTATGTTTACATTGCAGAAGATATGATGTAATTAGCATTTGAACGTCTTTTAAATTTCCGTTATTAGTGAAGTTAGAGATTGAATTCCTGAACGAAGAAATATCTCATCCTATGTCAAATACAGAGTAAATACGTCCCAAATCTTCAAAAAGACAGAGCTTCACTTGAAATCTGATTAGATACACAGAACGATCACAAAACTTAATTCCATCATATATCTGTGTTTGATACCTCTGAAATGTTTGGAATTGTTCTTTCTCGTGTCAGATTATGTCCCATCTCTATATTTTAAGTAATCGTGACGTTTTCTATGTATATATTGCATAAGATATGATGTACAGAGCATTTGAACGTCTTTTAATTTTCAGTTAATAATGAGGATATCGATTGAAATCCTGAACGGGGAAAAGTCTCATCCTAGGTCTAATACAGAGTAAATCCGTCTTAAAGCGTAAAAAAAACAGAGCTAAACTTGAAATCTGATTAGATATATAGAACGATTACTAAATTTAATTCCATCATATATCTGCGATTGTTAACTCTGAAACGTTTGGAATCGTTCTTTCTCGTTTCAGATTACGTCCCACCTCTATATTTTAAGTTATCTTGACGTATTCTATGTTTACATTGCAGAAGATATGATGTAATTAGCATTTGAACGTCTTTTAAATTTCAGTTATTAGTGAAGTTAGAGATTGAATTCCTGAACGAAGAAATATCTCATCCTATGTCAAATACAGAGTAGATACGTCCCAAATCTTCAAAAAGGCAGAGCTTCACTTGAAATCCGATTAGATACACAGAACGATCACAAAACTTAATTCCATCATATATCTGTGTTTGATACCTCTGAAATGTTTGGAATTGTTCTTTCTCGTGTCAGATTACGTCCCATCTCTATATTTTAAGTAATCGTGACGTTTTCTATGTATATATTGCATAAGATATGATGTAAAGTGCATTTGAACGTCTTTTAGTATTTAGTTATTAATGAAGTTATAGATTGTATTCCTGAACGAAGAAAACTCTCATCCTAGGTCTAATACAGAGTAAATACGTCTCAAATCGTGAAAAAGACAGAGCTTCACTTGAAATCTGATTACATTCACAGAACGATCGCAAAGCTTAATTCCATCATATATCTGGGTTTGATTCCTCTGACACGTTTTTAATCGCTCTTTCCCGTGTCAAATGACGTCCTACCTCTATATTTTGAAGATATGCTGTACGGAGCATTTGGAAGTCTCTCAATTTTCATTGATTATTGGAGCTATAGATTGAATTCCTGACCGAAGAAAATCTCATCCTAGGTCTAATACGGAGTAAATACGTCTCAAATCGTAAAAAAGATAGAGCTCCATTTGAAATCTGATTAGATACACAGAACGATCACAAAACTTAATTGCATCATATATCTGCGTTTGATACATCTGAAACGATATTAATCGTTCTCTTTCGTGTCACATGACGTCCAACCTCTATATTTTGAGTTATCTTGACGTTATCTATGTGTACACTGCATAAGATATAATGTACAGAGCATTTGAACGTCTTTTAATTTTTAGTTAATAATGAGGATATCGATTGAATTCCTGAACGAAGAAATGTCTCATACTAGGTCTAATACAGAGTAAATACGACCCAAATCGTAAAAAAGACAGAGCTTCACTTGAATTCTGATTAGATACACAGAACGATCACAAAATTTAATGCCATAATATATCTGCGTTTGATACCTCTGAAACGTTTGGAACGTTCTTTCTCGTGTCAAATCACGTCCTACCTCTATATTACGAGTTATCTTGACGTTTTCTATGTATATATTGTGTAAGATATAATGTAAAGGGCATTTGAACGTCTTCAAATTTTCAGGTATTAATGAAGCTATAGATTGAATGGCTGATCGAGAGAAAGTCTCATCCTAGGTCTAATACAGAGTAAATATGTCCCAAATCGGTAAAAAGACAAGGCTTCACTTTAAATCTAATTAGATATACAGATCGATCACAAAACTTAATTCCATCATATATCTGCTTTTGATACCTCTGAAATGTTTGGAATCGTTCTTTCTCGTGTCAAATCACGTGCTACCTCTATATTTTAAGCTATCTTGACGTTTTCTATGTATATATTGCATAAGATATAATGTCAAGAGCATTTGTACGTCTTTTAATGTTCAGTTATTTATGCAGTTGTCAATTGAATTCCTTTACGACGGAAAGTCTCATCCTCGGTCTAATAAGGATTATATACGTCACAAATCGTAAAAAAGACCGAGCTCTACTTGAAATGTGATCAGATACATCGAACGATCACAAAACTTAATTCCATCATACATCTGGGTTTGATACATCTTAAACCTTTTTAATCGTTCTTTCCCGTGTCAAATGACGTCCTACCTCTATATTTTGAAGATATGCTGTACGGACCACTTGGAAGTCTTTTAATCTTCAATTATTAATGAAGGTAGAGATTGAATTCCTGAACGAAGAAATGTCTCATCCTAGGTCTAATACAGAGTAAATACGACCCAAATCGTAAAAAAGACAGAGCTTCACTTGAATTCTGATTAGATACACAGAACGATCACAAAATTTAATGCCATCATATATCTGCGTTTGATACTTCTGAAACGTTTGGAATCGTTCTTTCTCGTGTCAAATCACGTCCTACCTCTATATTACGAGTTATCTTGACGTTTTCTATGTATATATTGCGTAAGATATAATGTAAAGGGCATTTGAACGTCTTCAAATTTTCAGGTATTAATGAGGCTATAGATTGAATGGCTGATCGAGAGAAAGTCTCATCCTAGGTCTAATACAGAGTAAATATGTCCCAAATCGGTAAAAAGACAAGGCTTCACTTTAAATCTAATTAGATATACAGATCGATCACAAAACTTAATTCCATCATATATCTGCTTTTGATACCTCTGAAATGTTTGGAATCGTTCTTTCTCGTGTCAAATCACGTGCTACCTCTATATTTTAAGCTATCTTGACGTTTTCTATGTATATATTGCATAAGATATAATGTCAAGAGCATTTGTACGTCTTTTAATGTTCAGTTATTTATGCAGTTGTCAATTGAATTCCTTTACGACGGAAAGTCTCATCCTCGGTCTAATAAGGATTATATACGTCACAAATCGTAAAAAAGACCGAGCTCTACTTGAAATGTGATCAGATACATAGAACGATCACAAAACTTAATTCCATCATACATCTGGGTTTGATACATCTTAAACCTTTTTAATCGTTCTTTCCCGTGTCAAATGACGTCCTACCTCTATATTTTGAAGATATGCTGTACGGACCACTTGGAAGTCTTTTAATCTTCAATTATTAATGAAGGTAGAGATTGAATTCCTGAACGAAGAAATGTCTCATCCTAGGTCTAATACAGAGTAAATACGACCCAAATCGTAAAAAAGACAGAGCTTCACTTGAATTCTGATTAGATACACAGAACGATCACAAAATTTAATGCCATCATATATCTGCGTTTGATACTTCTGAAACGTTTGGAATCGTTCTTTCTCGTGTCAAATCACGTCCTACCTCTATATTACGAGTTATCTTGACGTTTTCTATGTATATATTGCGTAAGATATAATGTAAAGGGCATTTGAACGTCTTCAAATTTTCAGGTATTAATGAAGCTATAGATTGAATGGCTGATCGAGAGAAAGTCTCATCCTAGGTCTAATACAGAGTAAATATGTCCCAAATCGGTAAAAAGACAAGGCTTCACTTTAAATCTAATTAGATATACAGATCGATCACAAAACTTAATTCCATCATATATCTGCTTTTGATACCTCTGAAATGTTTGGAATCGTTCTTTCTCGTGTCAAATCACGTGCTACCTCTATATTTTAAGCTATCTTGACGTTTTCTATGTATATATTGCATAAGATATAATGTCAAGAGCATTTGTACGTCTTTTAATGTTCAGTTATTTATGCAGTTGTCAATTGAATTCCTTTACGACGGAAAGTCTCATCCTCGGTCTAATAAGGATTATATACGTCACAAATCGTAAAAAAGACCGAGCTCTACTTGAAATGTGATCAGATACATAGAACGATCACAAAACTTAATTCCATCATACATCTGGGTTTGATACATCTTAAACCTTTTTAATCGTTCTTTCCCGTGTCAAATGACGTCCTACCTCTATATTTTGAAGATATGCTGTACGGACCACTTGGAAGTCTTTTAATCTTCAATTATTAATGAAGGTAGAGATTGAATTCCTGAACGAAGAAATGTCTCATCCTAGGTCTAATACAGAGTAAATACGACCCAAATCGTAAAAAAGACAGAGCTTCACTTGAATTCTGATTAGATACACAGAACGATCACAAAATTTAATGCCATCATATATCTGCGTTTGATACTTCTGAAACGTTTGGAATCGTTCTTTCTCGTGTCAAATCACGTCCTACCTCTATATTACGAGTTATCTTGACGTTTTCTATGTATATATTGCATAAGATATAATGTAAAGGGCATTTGAACGTCTTCAAATTTTCAGGTATTAATGAAGCTATAGATTGAATGCCTGATCGAGAGAAAGTCTCATCCTAGGTCTAATACAGAGTAAATATGTCCCAAATCGATAAAAAGACAAGGCTTCACTTTAAATCTAATTAGATACACAGATCGATCACAAAACTTAATTCCATCATATATCTGCTTTTGATACCTCTGAAATGTTTGGAATCGATCTTTCTCGTGTTTGATTACGTCCCACCTCTATATTTTGAGTAATCCTGACGTTCTCTATGTATACACAGCATAGGATATAATGTACAGAGCATTTGAACGTCTTCTAATTTTCAGTAAAAAATGAAGCTTTCGATTGAATTCCTGAACGAAAGAAAGTCTCATCCTAGATCTAATACAAAGTAAATACGTCTCAAATCGTAGGAAGGCAGAGATCCACTTGAAATCTGATTAGATACACAGAACGTTCACAAAATTTCATTCCATCATATATCTGCGTGTGATACCTCTGAAACGTTTGGAATCGTTCTTTCTCGTGTCAAATCACGTCCTACCTCTATATTACGAGTTATCTTGACGTTTTCTATGTATATATTGCATAAGATATAATGTAAAGGGCATTTGAACGTCTTCAAATTTTCAGGTATTAATGAAGCTATAGATTGAATGCCTGATCGAGAGAAAGTCTCATCCTAGGTCTAATACAGAGTAAATATGTCCCAAATCGGTAAAAAGACAAGGCTTCACTTTAAATCTAATTAGATATACAGATCGATCACAAAACTTAATTCCATCATATATCTGCTTTTGATACCTCTGAAATGTTTGGAATCGTTCTTTCTCGTGTCTAATGACGTCCTACCACTATATTTTAGGTTATCTTGACGTTTTCTATGTATACATTGCATAAGATATAATGTACAGAGCAACTGAAAGTCTTTTACATTTCAGTTATTTATGAAGCTATAGATTGAATGCCTGATCGAAAGAAAGTCTCATCCTTATTCTAATACAGAGTAAATAAGTCCCGCATCGTTAAAAAGACGAAGCTTCACATTAAATCTGATTAGATACACAGATCGATCACAAAACTTAATTCCATCATATATCTGTGTTTGTTACCTCTGAAACGTTTGGAATCGTTCTTTCCCGTGTCGAATGACATCCCACCTCTACATTTTAAGTTGTCCTGACGTTTTCTATGTATACATTCCATAAGATATAATGTACAGTGCATTTGAACGTCTTTTAAATTTCAGTTATTAATGAAGGTAAAGATTGAATTCCTGAACGAAGAAATGTCTCATCCTATGTCAAATACAGAGTAAATACGTCTCAAATCGTAAAACAGACAGAGCTCCACTTGAAATCTGATTAGATGCATAGAACGATCACAAAATTTAATTCCATCATATATCTGGGTTTGATACATCAGAAACGTCATTAAGCGTTCTTTCTCGTGTCAAATTACGTCCTACCTCTATATTTTGAGTTATCCTGACGTTTTCTATGTATATATTGCATAAGATATAATGTACAGAGCAATTGAACGTCTTTTAAATTTCAGTTATTAATGAAGCTATAGATTGAATGCCGTATCGAAAGAAAGTCTCATCCTAGGTCTAATACAGATTAAATACGTCCCAAATCGTTGAAAAGACAAGGCTTCTTCTTAAATCTAATTAGATAAGCAGATCGATCACAAAACTTAATTCCATAATTTATCTGCGTTTGATACCTCTGAAATGTTTGAAATCGATCTTTCTCGTGTTTGATTACGTCCTACCTCTATATTTTGAGTAATCCTGACGTTTACTATGTATACATTGCATAAAATATAATGTAAAGAGCATTTGAACGTCGTCTAATTTTCAGTTATTAATGAAGCTATAGTTTGAATTTCTGATCGAAAGAAAGTCTAATCCTAGGTCTAATACAGAGTAAATATGTCCCAAATCGTTAAAAAGACAAGGCATCACTTTAAATCTAATTAGATACACAGATCGATCTTAAAACTTAATTCCATCGTATATCTGCGTTTTTAATCGTTCTTTCTCGTGTCGAATGACGTCCTACCTCTATATTTTAAGTTATCTTGACGTTTTCTATGTTTACATTGCAGAAGATATGATGTAATTAGCATTTGAACGTCTTCTAATTTTTGGTTATTAATGAAGCTATAGATTGAATGCCTGATCGATAAAAAGTCTCATCCTAGGTCTAATACAGAGTAAATATGTCCCAAATCGTTAACAAGACGAAGCTTCACATTAAATCTGATAAGATTCACAGATCGATCACAAAACTTAGTTCCATTATATATCTGTGTTTGATACCTCTGAAACGTTTGGAATCGTTCTTTCCCGTGTCGAATGACGTCCTACCACTGTATTTTAAGTTATCTTGACGTTTTCTATGTATACATTGCATAAGATATAATGTACAGAGCAACTGCAAGTCTTTTACCTTTCAGTTATTTATGAAGCTATCGATTGAATTCCTGAACGAAGGAAAGACTCTTCCTAGGTCTAATACAGATTAAATACGTCCCAAACCGTAAAAAAGACAGTTATCCACTTGAAATCTGATTAGATACATAGAACGATCACATAATCTAATTCCATCATATATCTGCGTTTGATACCTCTGAAACGTTTGGAATCGTTCTTTCTCGTGTCGAATGACGTCCTACCTCTATATTTCAAGTTATCTTGACGTTTTCTATGTTTACATTGCAGAAGATATGATGTAATTAGCATCTGAACGTCTTCTAATTTTTCTTTATTAATGAAGCTATAGATTGAATGCCTGATCGAAAGAAAGTCTCATCCTAGGTCTAATACAGAGTAAATATGTCCCGCATCGTTAAAAAGACGAAGCTTCACAATAAATCTGATTAGATACACAGATCGATCACAAATCTTAATTCCATCATATATCTGTGTTTGATACCTCTGAAACGTTTGGAATCGTTCTTTCTCGTGTCAAATCACGTGCTACCTCTACATTTTAAGTTGTCCAGATGTTTTCTATGTATACATTGCATAAGATGTGATGCAATTAGCATCTGGACGTCTTCTAATTTTTCTTTATTAATGAAGCTATAGATTGAATGCCTGATCGAAAGAAAGTCTCATCCTTATTCTAATACAGAGTAAATAAGTCCCGCATCGTTAAAAAGACGAAGCTTCACATTAAATCTGATTAGATACACAGATCGATCACAAAACTTAATTCCATCATATATCTGTGTTTGATACCTCTGAAACGTTTGGAATCGTTCTTTCCCGTGTCGAATGACATCCTACCTCTACATTTTAAGTTGTCCTGACGTTTCCTATGTATACATTGCATAAGATGTGATGCAATTAGCATCTGGACGTCTTCTAATTTTTCTTTATTAATGAAGCTATAGATTGAATGCCTGATCGAAAGAAAGTCTCATCCTTATTCTAATACAGAGTAAATAAGTCCCGCATCGTTAAAAAGACGAAGCTTCACATTAAATCTGATTAGATACACAGATCGATCACAAAACTTAATTCCATCATATATCTGTGTTTGTTACCTCTGAAACGTTTGGAATCGTTCTTTCCCGTGTCGAATGACATCCCACCTCTACATTTTAAGTTGTCCTGACGTTTTCTATGTATACATTCCATAAGATATAATGTACAGTGCATTTGAACGTCTTTTAAATTTCAGTTATTAATGAAGGTAAAGATTGAATTCCTGAACGAAGAAATGTCTCATCCTATGTCAAATACAGAGTAAATACGTCTCAAATCGTAAAACAGACAGAGCTCCACTTGAAATCTGATTAGATGCATAGAACGATCACAAAATTTAATTCCATCATATATCTGGGTTTGATACATCAGAAACGTCATTAAGCGTTCTTTCTCGTGTCAAATTACGTCCTACCTCTATATTTTGAGTTATCCTGACGTTTTCTATGTATATATTGCATAAGATATAATGTACAGAGCAATTGAACGTCTTTTAAATTTCAGTTATTAATGATGCTATAGATTGAATGCCGTATCGAAGCGAAGTCTCATCCTAGGTCTAATACAGAGTAAATATGTCCCAAATCGTTGAAAAGACAAGGCTTCTTCTTAAATCTAATTAGATAAGCAGATCGATCACAAAACTTAATTCCATAATTTATCTGCGTTTGATACCTCGGAAATGTTTGAAATCGATCTTTCTCGTGTTTGATTACGTCCTACCTCTATATTTTGAGTAATCCTGACGTTTACTATGTATACATTGCATAAAATATAATGTAAAGAGCATTTGAACGTCGTCTAATTTTCAGTTATTAATGAAGCTATAGTTTGAATTTCTGATCGAAAGAAAGTCTAATCCTAGGTCTAATACAGAGTAAATATGTCCCAAATCGTTAAAAAGACAAGGCATCACTTTAAATCTAATTAGATACACAGATCGATCTTAAAACTTAATTCCATCGTATATCTGCGTTTTTAATCGTTCTTTCTCGTGTCGAATGACGTCCTACCTCTATATTTTAAGTTATCTTGACGTTTTCTATGTTTACATTGCAGAAGATATGATGTAATTAGCATTTGAACGTCTTCTAATTTTTGGTTATTAATGAAGCTATAGATTGAATGCCTGATCGATAAAAAGTCTCATCCTAGGTCTAATACAGAGTAAATATGTCCCAAATCGTTAACAAGACGAAGCTTCACATTAAATCTGATAAGATTCACAGATCGATCACAAAACTTAGTTCCATTATATATCTGTGTTTGATACCTCTGAAACGTTTGGAATCGTTCTTTCCCGTGTCGAATGACGTCCTACCACTGTATTTTAAGTTATCTTGACGTTTTCTATGTATACATTGCATAAGATATAATGTACAGAGCAACTGCAAGTCTTTTACCTTTCAGTTATTTATGAAGCTATCGATTGAATTCCTGAACGAAGGAAAGACTCTTCCTAGGTCTAATACAGATTAAATACGTCCCAAACCGTAAAAAAGACAGTTATCCACTTGAAATCTGATTAGATACATAGAACGATCACATAATCTAATTCCATCATATATCTGCGTTTGATACCTCTGAAACGTTTGGAATCGTTCTTTCTCGTGTCGAATGACGTCCTACCTCTATATTTCAAGTTATCTTGACGTTTTCTATGTTTACATTGCAGAAGATATGATGTAATTAGCATCTGAACGTCTTCTAATTTTTCTTTATTAATGAAGCTATAGATTGAATGCCTGATCGAAAGAAAGTCTCATCCTAGGTCTAATACAGAGTAAATATGTCCCGCATCGTTAAAAAGACGAAGCTTCACAATAAATCTGATTAGATACACAGATCGATCACAAATCTTAATTCCATCATATATCTGTGTTTGATACCTCTGAAACGTTTGGAATCGTTCTTTCTCGTGTCAAATCACGTGCTACCTCTACATTTTAAGTTGTCCTGACGTTTCCTATGTATACATTGCATAAGATATAATGTACAGAGCAATTGAACGTCTTTTAGATTTCAGTTATTAATGAAGGTAGAGATTGAATTCCTGAACGAAGAAATGTCTCATCCTAGGTCTAATACAGAGTAAATACGTCTCAAATCGTAAAAAAGACAGACCTCCATTTGAAATATGAATACAGTCATAGAACGATTACAAAACTTAATTCCATCATATATCTGTGTGTGATAGTTCTGAAACGTTTGGAATCGTTCTTTCTCGTGTCGAATGACGTCCTACCTCTATATTTCAAGTTATCTTGACGTTCTCTATGTTTACATTGCAGAAGATATGATGTAATTAGCATCTGAACGTCTTCTAATTCTTCTTTATTAATGAAGCTATAGATTGAATGCCTGATCGAAAGAAAGTCTCATCCTAGGTCTAATACAGAGTAAATATGTCCCAAATCGTTAAAAAGACGAAGCTTCACATTAAATCTGATTAGATTCACAAATCGATCACAAAACTTAGTTCCATTATATATCTGTGTTTGATACCTCTGAAACGTTTGGAATCGTTCTTTCCCGTGTCGAACGACATCCTACCTCTACATTTTAAGTTGTCCAGATGTTTTCTATGTATACATTGCATAGGATATAATGTACAGAGCATTTGAACGTCCTTTACTTTTAAGTTATTAATGAAGGTAGAGATTGAATTCCTGAACGAAGAATTGTATCATCCTATGTCAAATACAGAGTAAATACGTCCCAAATCTTCAAAAAGACAGAGCTCCACTTGAAATCTGATTAGATACACAGAACGAGCTCAAAATTTAATTCAATCATATATCTGCGTTTGATACCTCTGAAACGTTTGGAATCGTTCTTTCTCGTGTCAAATCACGTGCTACGTCTATATTTTAAGTTATCTTGACGTTAAATATATATATAGATTGCATAAGATATAATGAACAGTGCATTTGAACGTCTTTTAATGTTCAGTTATTAATGCAGTTGTCAATTGAATTCCTTTACGAAGGAAAGTCTCATCCTCGGTCTAATAAGGATTATATACGTCACAAATCGTAAAAAAGACAGAGCTCTACTTGAAATGTGATCAGATTCATACAACGAGCTCAAAATTTAATTCAATCATATATCTGCGTTTGATACCTCTGAAACGTTTGGAATCGTTCTTTCTCGTGTCAAATCACGTGCTACCTCTATATTTTAAGTTATCTTGATGTTTTCTATGTTTACATTGCATAAGATATAATGTACAGAGCATTTGAACGTCTTCTAATTTTTCTTTATTAATGAAGCTATAGATTGAATGCCTGATCCAAAGAAAGTCTCATCCTAGGTCTAATACAGAGTAAATATGTTCCGAATCGTTAAAAAGACGAAGCTTCACATTAAATCTGATTAGATTCACAGATCGATCACAAAACTTAGTTCCATTATATATCTGTGTTTGATACCTCTGAAACGTTTGGAATCGTTCTTTCCCGTGTCAAATGACGTCCTACCTCTATATTTTGAAGATATGCTGTGTGGACCATTTGGAAGTCTTTTAATTTTCAGTTATTAATGAAGGTAGAGATTGAATTCCTGAACGGAGAAATGTCTCATCCTGGGTCTAATACAGAGTAAATATGTTCCAAATCTTCAAAAAGACACAGCTTCACTTGAAATCTGATTAGATACACAGAACGAGCTCAAAATTTAATTCAATCATATATCTGCGTTTGATACCTCTGAAACGTTTGGAATCGTTCTTTCTCGTGTCGAATGACGTCCTACCTCTATATTTCAAGTTATCTTGATGTTTTCTATGTTTACATTGCATAAGATATAATGTACAGAGCATTTGAACGTCCTTTACTTTTAAGTTATTAATGAAGGTAGAGATTGAATGCCTGAACAGGGAAATGTCTCATCCTAGGTCTAATACAGAGTAAATACGTTCCAAATCTTCAAAAAGACAGAGCTTCACTTGAAATCTGATTAGATACACAGAACGTTCACAAAATTTCATTCCATCATATATCTGCGTGTGATACATCTGAAACGTTTGGAATCGTTTTTTCTCGTGTCAGATTACGTCCCACCTCTATATATTAAGTAATCTTGACGTTAAATATATATATATATATATATATATATATATATATATATATATATATATATATATTGCATAAGATATAATGTAAAGAGCATTTGAACGTCGTCTAATTTTCAGTTATTAATGAAGCTATAGATTGAATGCCTGATCGAAAGAGAGTCTCATCCTAGGTCTAATACAGAGTAAATATGTCCCGCATCGTTAAAAAGGCAAGGCATCACTTTAAATCTAAATAGATACACAGGTCGATCACAAAACTTAATTCCATCATATATCTGCGTTTGATACCTCTGAAATGTTTCGAATTGTTCTTTCTAGTGTCAGATTACGTCCCACCTCTATATTTCAAGTATTCTTGACGTTTACTATGTATACATTGCAGAAGATATGATGTAAATAGCATTTGAACGTCTTCTAATTTTGAGTTATTAAGGAAGGTAGAGATTGAATTCCTGAACGAAGAAATGTCTCATCCTAGGTCTAATACAGATTAAATACGTCCCAAATCGTAAATAAGACAGAGATCCACTTGAAATCTGATCAGATACATAGAACGATCACATAATTTAATTCCATCATATATCTGCGTTTGATACCTCTGAAACGTTTGGAATCGTTCTTTCTCGTGTCGAATGACATCCTACCTCTACATTTTAAGTTGTCCAAATGTTTTCTATGTATACATTGCATAAGATATGATGTACAGAGCATTTGAACGTCTTTTACATTTAGGTTATTAATGAAGGTAGAGATTGAATTCCTGAACTAAGAAATGTCTCATCCTATGTCAAATACAGAGTAAATACGTCCCAAATCGTCAAAAAGACAGAGCTCCACTTGAAATCTGATTAGATACACAGAACGAGCCCAAAACTTAATTCCATAATATATCTGCGTTTGATACCTCTGAAATGTTTGAAATCGATCTTTCTCGTGTTTGATTACGTCCTACCTCTATATTTTGAGTAATCCTGACGTTTACTATGTATACATTGCATAATATATAATGTAAAGAGCATTTGAACGTCGTCTAATTTTCAGTTATTAATGAAGCTATAGTTTGAATTCCTGATCGAAAGAAAGTCTAATCCTAGGTCTAATACAGAGTAAATATGTCCCGAATCGTTAAAAAGACGAAGCTTCCCATTAAATCTGATTAGATTCACAGATCGATCACAAAACTTAGTTCCATTATATATCTGCGTTTGATACCTCTGAAACGTTTGGACTCGTTCATTCTCGTGTCAAATCACATGCTACCTCTGTATTTTAAGTTATCTTGACGTTAATATATATATATATAGATTGCATAAGATATAATGAACAGAGCATTTGAACGTCTTTTAATGTTCAGTTATTAATGCAGTTGTCAATTGAATTCCTTTACGAAGGAAAGCCTCATCCTCGGTCTAATAAGGATTATATACGTCACAAATCGTAAAAAAGACAGAGCTCCACTTGAAATGTGATCAGATACATAGAACGATCACAAAACTTAATTCCATCATATATCTGGGTTTGATACCTCTTAAACGTTTTTAATCGTTCTTTCCCGTGTCAAATGACGTCCTACCTCTATATTTTGAAGATATGCTGTATGGACCATTTGGAAGTCTTTTAATTTTCAGTTATTAATGAAGGTAGAGATTGAATTCCTGAACGGAGAAATGTCTCATCCTAGGTCTAATACAGAGTAAATACGTCCCAAATCTTCAAAAAGACAGAGCTTCACTTGAAATCTGATTAGATACACAGAACGATCTCAAAATTTAATTCAATCATTTATCTGCGTTTGATACGTCTGAAACGTTTGGAATCGTTCTTTCTCGTGTCAAGTCACGTGCTACCTCTATATTTTAAGTTATCTTGATGTTTTCTATGTTTACATTGCATAAGATATAATGTACAGAGCATTTGAACGTCTTTTACTTTTAAGTTATTAATGAAGGTAGAGATTGAATTCCTGAACGAAGAAATGTCTCATCCTATGTTATATATAGAGTTAATACGTCCCAAATCTTCAAAAATACAGAGCTTCACTTGAAATCTGATTAGATACACAGAACGATCTCAAAAGTTAATTCAATCATATATCTGCGTTTGATACCTCTGAAACGTTTGGAATCGTTCTTTCTCGTGTCAAATCACATGCTACATCTATATTTTAGGTTATCTTGATGTTTTCTATGTGTACATTGCATAAGATATAATGTAAAGTGCATTTGAACGTCTTCAAATTTGCAGTTATTAATGAAGTTATAGATTGAATTCCTGAACGAAGGAAAGTCTCACCCCAGGTATAATACAGAGTAAATACGTCTCAAATCGTGAAAAAGACAGAGCTCTACTTGAAATCTGATTAGATACATATACGATCACCAAACTTAATTCCTTCATAAATCTGGGTTTGATACCTCAGAAACGTCTTTAATCGTTCTTTCTCGTGTCAAATTACGCCCTACCTCTATATTTTCAGTTATCTTGACGTTTTCTATGTCTATATTGCATAAGATATAATGTACATAGCATTAGAACGTCTTTTAATTTCCAGTTATTAATGAAGGTAGAGATTGAATTCCTGAACGAAGAATAACCTCATCCTAGGTCTATTACAGAGTAAATACGTCTCAAATCGTAAAAAAGACAGCTGCACTTGAAATCTGATTAGATACACAGAACGATCACAAGACTTAATTCCATCATATATCTGCATTTGATACTTCTGAAACGTTTGGAATCGTTCTTTCTCGTGTCAAATTACGTCCTACATCTATAATTTGAGTAATCTTGGAGTTTCTTATGTGTACACAGTATAAGATATTATGTACAGAGCATTTGAACGTCTTGGAATATTCAGTTATTAATGAAGCTATAGATTGAATGCTTGATCGAAAGATAGTCTCGTCCTAGGTCTAATACAGATTAAATACGTCCCAAATCGTAAAAAGGACGGAGCTCTACTTGAAATCTGATAAGATACATAGAACGATCACAATACTGAATTCCACCATATATCTGTGTTTGATACCTCTGAATCGATTGGAATCGTTCTTTCTCGTGTCAGATAACGTCCTACCTCTATATTCCAAGTTATCTTGACGTTTTCTATGTATACATTGCATAACATATAATGTACAGAGCATTTGAACGTCTTTTAATTTTCAGTTATTAATGAAGCTATCGGTTGAATTCTTGTACGAAGGAAAGTCTCATCCTAGATCTAATACAGAATAAATACGTCCCTAATCGTAAGAAAGATAGACCTCCACATGAAATCTGACTAAATGCATAGAACGATTACAAAACTTAATTCCATCATATATCTGTGTTTGATACCTCTGAAACGTTTGGAATTGTTCTTTCTCGTGTCATATTTCGTCCTACCTCTATATTTTGAGTAATATAGACGTTTACTATGTATACATTTCATAAGATATAATGTAACGAGCATTTGAACGTCTTATAATTTTCAGATATTAATGAATATATAGATTGAATGTGTGATCGAAAGTAAGTCTTATCCTAGGTTTATTACAGAGTAAATATGTACCAAATCGGTAAAAAGACAAAGCTTCACATTAAATCTGATTAGATACACAGATCGATCTCAAAACTTTTTTCCATCATATGTCTGTGTTTGATACCTCTGAAACGTTTGGAATCGTAACTTCTCGTCTCAGATTACATCCTATCTCTATATTTTAAGTTATCATGACGTGTTGTATGTTTACATTGCTGAAGATATGATGTAATTAGCGTTAGAACGTCTTCTAATTTCTGGTTATTAATGAAGCTATAGATTGAATGCCTGATCGAAAGAAAGTCTCATCCTAGTCCTAATCCAGAGTAAATATGTCCCAAATCGTTGAAAAGACGAAGCTTCACATTAAATCTGATTAGATACACAGATCGATCACAAAACTTAATTCCGTCATATAACTGTGTTTGATACCTCTGAAACGTTTTTAATCGTTCTTTCCCGTGTCAAATGACGTCCTACCTCTATATTTTTAAGATATGCTGTACGGAGCATTTAAAAGTCTCTCAATTTTCAGTTATTAATGAAGCTGTCGATTAAATTCCTAAACGAAGGGAAGCCTCGTGCTAGGTCTAATGCAGATTAAATACGTCCCAGATCGTGAAAAAGACATAGCTTTACTTGAAATCTGATTACATTCACAGAGCGATCACAAAGCTTAATTCCATCATATATCTGGATTTGATACCTCTGAAACGTTTGGAATCGTTCTTTCTCCTGTCAGATAACGTCCTACCTCTACATTCCAAGTTATCTTGACGTTTTCTATGTATACATTGCGTAACATATAATGTACAGAGCATTTGGACGTCTTTTAATTTTCAGTTATTAATGAAGCTATCGGTTGAATTCTTGTACGAAGGAAAGTCTCATCCTAGGTCTAATACAGAATAAATACGTCTCAATTCGTAAGAATGATAGACCTCCACATGAAATCTGACTAAATGCATAGAACGATTACAAAACTTAATTCCATCATATATCTGTGTTTGATACCTCTGAAACGATTGGAATCGTTCTTTCTCGTGTCAGATTACGTCCTACCTCTATATTTTAAGTTATCTTGACATTTACTACGTATACACTGAATAAGATATAATTTAAAGAGCATTTGAACGTCTTCTAATTTTCGGTTATTAATGAAGCTATAGATTGAATGCCTGATCGGAAGAAAGTCTTATTCTAGGTCTAGTACAGAGTAAATACTTCTCAAATCGTGAAACAGACAGAGCTCCACATGAAATATGATTAGAATCATAGAACGATTACAAATCTTAATTCCATCATATATCTGTGTTTGAGACCTCTGAAACGTTTGGAATCGTCCTTTCTCGTGTCAAATTACGTCCTACCTCTATATATTAAGTTATCTTGACGTTTTCTATGTATACATTGCATAAGATATAATGTACAGAGGATTTGAACGTCTATTAATTTTCGGTAATTAATGAAGCTATAGATTGAATGCCTGATCGAAAGAAAGTCTCATCCAAGGCATAATACAGAGTGAATATGTCCTAAATCGTTAAAAAGACACGAGAAAGAACGATTCCTAACGTTTAGGAAGTATCAAACACAGATATATGATGGAATTAAATTTTGCAATCGTTCGATGTATCTAATCAGATTTCAAGTGAAGCCCTTTCTGTTTTACGATTTGAGACGTATTTACTCTCTATTAGACCTAGGATGAGACTTTGTTTCGTTAAGGAATCCAATCGATAGCTTCATTAATATCTGAAAATTAAAAGACGTTCAAATGCTCTGTACATTATATCTTATGCAATGTATACATAGAAAACGTCAAGATAACTGAAAATATAGGGTTAGGACGTCATTCGACACGGGAAAGAACGATTCCAAACGTTTCAGAGGTATCAAACACAGATATATGATGGAAATAAGTTTTGTAATCGTTCTATGTGTCTAATCAGATTTCAAGTGGAGCTCTGTTTTTTCACGATTTGGAACGTATTTACTCTATACTAGACCAAGGATGAGACTTTCTTCGTTTAGGAATCCAATCGATAGCTTCATTAATATCTGAAAATTAAAAGACGTTCAAATGCTCTGTACATTATATCTTATGCTATGTATACATAGAAAACGTCAAGATACCTCAGAATATAGTGGTATGACTTTATCTGACTCGAGAATGACCGATTCCAAACGTTTCAGATGTATCAAACACAGATATATGATGGAATAATGTTTTGTGTTCGATCTGTGTATCTAATCAGGTTCCGAGTGGAACTTTGTCTTTTTTACGATTTGAGACTTAGTTACTCTGTATTAGACCTAGGATGAGACTTTCTTCGTTTAGGAATTCAATCGATAGCTTCATGAATAACTGAAAAGTAAAAGACGTTTAAATGCTCTGTACATTATATCTTATGCTATGTATACATAGAAAACGTCAAGATACCTCAAAATATAGTGGTATGACTTTATCTGACCCGAGAATGACCGATTCCAAACCTTTCAGATGGATCAAAACCAGATATATGATGGAATTAAGCTTTGTGATCGTTCTGTTTATCTAATAAGAATTCAAGTAAAGATCTGTCTTTTTTACGATTTGACACGTATTTACTCTGTATTAGACCTAGGATCAGACTTACTTCCCCTCAGGAATTCAATCTATAGCTTCATAAATAACTGAAAATTGCAAGACGTTCAAATGCTCTCTACATAATATCTTATGCTATGTACACATAGAAAACGTCAAGATAACTTAAAATATAGAGGTAGGAAGTCATTTGACACGGGATAGAACGATTAAAAACGTTTCAGAGGTATCAAACACAAATATATGATGGAATTAAATTTTGTAATCGTTCTATGTATCCCATCAGATTACAAGTGCGGCTTGGTCTTGTTTACGATTTGAGACTTATTTACTCTGTATTAGACTTAGGATGAGACTTTTCTTCGTTCGGGAATTCAATCGATAGCTTCATTAATATCTGAAAATTAAAAGACGTTCAAATGCTCTGTACATTATATCTTATGCAATGTATACATAGGAAACGTCAAGATAACTTAAAATATAGAGGTAGGATGTAATTTGACACGAGAAAGATCGATTCCTAACGTTTCGGAAGTATCAAACACAGATATATGATGGAATAAAGTTTTGTGATCGATCTGTGTATCTAATCAGATTTCAAGTGGAGCTTTGTCTTTTTTACGATTTGACACGTTGTTACTCTGTATTAGACCTAGGATGAGACTTTCCTTCGTTCAGGAGTTCAATCGCTAGCTTTATTAATAACTGAAAATTAAGAGACGTTCAAATGCTCTGTACATTATATCTTATGCAATGTATACATAGAAAACGTCAAGATAACTGAAAATATAGAGGTAGGACGTCATTCGACACGAGAAAGTACCGTTCCAAACGTTTCAGATGTATCAAACACAGATATATGATGGAATAAAGTTTTGTGATCGATCTGTGTATCTAATCAGATTTCAAGTGGAGCTTGGTCTTTTCACCGATTTAGGACATATTTACTCTGAATTCGACCTAGGATGAGGCTTCCCTTCGTTTAGGAATTCAGTCGATAATTTCATTATTAACCAAAAATTAATAGACGTACAAATGAGCTGTACATTATATCTTATGCAATGTATACATAGAAAACGTCAAGATAACTTAAAATATAGATGTAGGACGTAATTTGATACGAGAAAGAACGATTCCTAACGTTTCGGAGGTTTCAAACACAGATATATGATGGAATTAAATTTTGTAATCGTTCTATGTATCTAATCAGATTTCAAGTGGAGCCCTGTCTTTTTTACGATTTACACGTATTTACACTCTATAAGACCTAGGATGAGACTTTCCTTCGTTAAGGAGTTCCATCGCTAGCTTCATTAATACCTGAAAATTAAAAGACGTTCAAATGCTCTGTAAATTATATCTTATGCAATGTATACATAGAAAACGTCAAGATAACTTAAAATATAGAGGTAGGAAGTCATTTGACACGGGATAGAACGATTAAAAACGTTTCAGAAGTATCAAACACAAATATATGATGGAATTAAATTTTGTAATCGTTCTATGTATCTAATCAGATATCAAGTGGAGCAGTGTCTTTTTTACGATTTACACCTATTTACACTCTATAAGACCTAGGATGAGACTTTCCTTCGTTAAGGAGTTCCATCGCTAGCTTCATTAACACCTGAAAATTAAAAGACGTTCAAATGCTCTGTACATTATATCTTATGCAATGTATACATAGAAAACGTCAAGATAACGTAAAATATAGATGTAGGACGTAATATGATACGAGAAAGAACGATTCCTAACGTTTCGGAGGTATCAAACACAGATATATGATGGAATTAAATTTTGTAATCGTTCTATGTATCTAATCAGATAACAAGTGGAGCCATTTCTGTTTTACGATTTGAGACGTATCTACTCTCTATTAGACCTAGGATGAGACTTTGTTTCGTTAAGAAATTCCATCGCTAGCTTCATTAATAACTGAAATTTAAGAGACGTTCAAATGCTCTGTACATTATATCTTATGCAATGTATACATAGAAAACGTCATGATAACTGAAGATATAGATGTAGGACGTCATTCGACACGAGAAAGTACGGTTCCAAACGTTTCAGATGTATCAAACACAGATATATGATGGAATAAAGTTTTGTGATCGATCTGTGTATCTAATCAGATTTCAAGTGGAGCTTGGTCTTTTCACCGATTTAGGACATATTTACTCTGAATTCGACCTAGGATGAGGCTTCCCTTCGTTTAGGAATTCAGTCGATAATTTCATTATTAACCAAAAATTAATAGACGTTCAAATGCGCTGTACATTATATCTTATGCAATGTATACATAGAAAACGTCAAGATAACGTAAAATATAGATGTAGGACGTAATTTGATACGAGAAAGAACGATTCCTAACGTTTCGGAGGTTTCAAACACAGATATATGATGGAATTAAATTTTGTAATCGTTCTATGTATCTGATCAGATTTCAAGTGGAGCCCTGTCTTTTTTACGATTTACACCTATTTACACTCTATAAGACCTAGGATGAGACTTTCCTTCGTTAAGGAGTTCCATCGCTAGCTTCATTAATACCTGAAAAGTAAAAGACGTTCAAATGCTCTGTACATTATATCTTATGCAATGTATACATATAAAACGTCAAGATAACTTAAAATATAGATGTAGGACGTAATTTGACACGAGAAAGAACGATTCCTAGCGTTTCGGAGGTATCAAACACAGATATATGATGGAATTAAATTTTGTAATCGTTCTATGTATCTCATCAAATTTCAAGTGCGGCTTCGTCTCTCTTACGATTTGAGACGTGTTTACTCTGTATTAGACCTAGGATGAGACTTTCCTTCGTTCAGGAATTCAATCGATAGCTTCATTAATACCTGAAAAGTAAAAGACGTTCAAATGCTCTGTACATTATATCTTATGCAATGTATACATAGAAAACGTCAAGATAACTTAAAATATAGAGGTAGGAAGTCATTTGACACGGGAAAGAACGATTAAAAACGTTTCAGAGGTATCAAACACAAATATATTATGGAAATAAATTTTGTAATCGTTCTATTTATCTCATCAAATTTCAAGTGCGGCTTCGTCTCTCTTACGATTTGAGACGTATTTACTCTGGATTAGACCTAGGATGAGACTTTCCTTCGTTCAGGAGTTCAATCGCTAGCTTCATTAATACCTGAAAAGTAAAAGACGTTCAAATGCTCTGTACATTATATCTTATGCAATGTATACATAGAAAAGGTCAAGATAACTTAAAATATAGGGGTAGGATCTCATTCGACACGGAAAGGAACAATTCCACACGTTTCAGAGGTATCAAACACAGATATATGATGGAATTAAAATTTGTAATCGTTCTATGTATCTCATCAAATTTCAAGTGCGGCTTCGTCTCTTACGATTTGAGACGTATTTACTCTGGATTAGACCTAGGATGAGACTTTCCTTCGTTCAGGAGTTCAATCGCTAGCTTCATTAATACCTGAAAAGTAAAAGACGTTCAAATGCTCTGTACATTATATCTTATGCAATGTATACATATAAAACGTCAAGATAACTTAAAATATAGATGTAGGACGTAATTTGACACGAGAAAGAACGATTCCTAACGTTTAGGAAGTATCAAACACAGATATATGATGGAATAAAGTTTTGTGATCGATCTGTGTATCTAATCAGATTTCAAGTAGAGCTTTGTCTTTTTTACGATTTGACACGTAGTTACTCTGTATTAGACCTAGGATGAGACTTTCCTCCGTTCAGGAGTTCAATCGCTAGCTTCATTAATACCTGAAAAGTAAAAGACGTTCAAATGCTCTGTACATTATATCTTATGCAATGTATACATAGAAAACGTCAAGATAACTCAAAATATAGAGGTAGGACGTCATTCGACACGGAAAGGAACGATTCCACACGTTTCAGAGGTATCAAACACAGATATATGATGGAATACAGTTTTGTGATCGATCTGTGTATCTAATCAGATTTCAAGTGGAGCTCTGTCTTTTTACCGATTTAGGACATATTTACTCTGAATTCGACCTAGGATGAGGCTTCCCTTCGTTTAGGAATTCAGTCAATAACTTCATTATTAACCAAAAATTAATAGACGTTCAAATGCGCTGTACATTATATGTTACGCAATGTATACATAGAAAACGTCAAGATAACTTAAAATATAGATGTAGGACGTAATTTGACACGAGAAAGAACGATTCCTAACGTTTAGGAAGTATCAAACACAGATATATGATGGAATAAAGTTTTGTGATCGATCGGTGTATCTAATCAGATTTCAGGTGGAGCTCTGTCTTTTTTACGATTTGACACGTAGTTACTCTGTATTAGACCTAGGATGATACTTTCCTTCGTTCAGGAGTTCAATCGCTAGCTTCATTAATACCTGAAAAGTAAAAGACGTTCAAATGCTCTGTACATTATATCTTATGCAATGTATACATAGAAAACGTCAAGATAGCTGAAAATATAGAGGTAGGACGTCATTCGACACGGGAAAGTACGATTCCAAACGTTTCAGATGTATCAAACACAGATATATGATGGAATAATGTTTTGTGTTCGATCTGTGTATCTAATCAGATTGCGAGTGAAGCTTTGTCTTTTTACGATTTGACACGTTGTTACTCTGTATTAGACCTAGGATGAGACTTTCCTTCGTTCAGGATTTCAATCGCTAGCTTCATTAATAGCTGAAAAGTAAAAGACGTTCAAATGCTCTGTACATTATATCTTATGCAATGTATACATAGAAAACGTCAAGATAACTTAAAATATAGATGTAGGACGTAATTTGACACGAGAAAGAACGATTCCTAGCGTTTCGGAGGTATCAAACACAGATATATGATGGAATTAAATTTTGTAATCGTTCTATGTATCTCATCAAATTTCAAGTGCGGCTTCGTCTCTCTTACGATTTGAGACGTATTTACTCTGTATTAGACCTAGGATGAGACTTTCCTTCGTTCAGGAATTCAATCGATAGCTCCATTAATACCTGAAAAGTAAAAGACGTTCAAATGCTCTGTACATTATATCTTATGCAATGTTTACATAGAAAACGTCAAGATAACTTAAAATATAGAGGTAGGAAGTCGTTTGACACGGGAAAGAACGATTAAAAACGTTTCAGAGGTATCAAACACAAATATATTATGGAAATAAATTTTGTAATCGTTCTATTTATCTCATCAAATTTCAAGTGCGGCTTCGTCTCTCTTACGATTTGAGACTGATTTACTCTGGATTAGACCTAGGATGAGACTTTTCTTCGTTCAGGAATTCAATCGATAGCTTCATTAATAACTGAATATTAAAAGACGTTCAAATCCACTGTACATTATATCTTATGCAATGTATACATAGAAAACGTCAAGATAACTTGAAATATAGAGATAGGACGTCATTTGACACGAGAAAGAACGATTCCTAACGTTTCAGAGGTATCAAACACAAATATATTATGGAAATAAATTTTGTAATCGTTCTATGTATCTCATCAGATTTCAAGTGCAGCTTTGTCGTTTTTACGATTTGAGACGTATTTACTCTGTATTAGACCTAGGATGTGACCTTCCTTCGATTAGGAATTCAATCGATAGCATCATTAATATCTGAAAATTAAAAGACGTTCAAATGCTCTGTACATTATATCTTATGCAATGTATACATAGAAAACGTCAAGATAACTGAAAATATAGAGGTAGGACGTCATTCGACACGGGAAAGAACGATTCCAATAGTTTCAGATGTATCAAACACAGATATATTATGGAATAATGTTTTGTGTTCGATCTGTGTATCTAATCAGATTGCGAGTGGAGCTTAGTCTTTTTTACGATTTGACACGTAGTTACTCTGTATTAGACCTAGCATGAGACTTTCCTTCGTTCAGGAGTTCAATCGCTAGCTTCATTGATATCTGAAAATTAGAAGACCTTCAAATGCTCTTTACGTTATATCTTATGCAATGTATACATAGTAAACGTCAAGATTACTCAAAATCTAGAGGTAGGACGTAATCTGACCCGAAAAAGAAGGATTCCAAACGTTTCAGAGTTATCAAACACAGATATATGATGTAAATAAGTTTTGTAATCGTTCTATGTATTTAATCAGATTTCAAGTGGAGCTCTGTCTTTTTCACGATTTGGAACGTATTTACTCTATACTAGACCTAGGATGAGACTTTCTTCGTTTAGGAATTCAATCGATAGCTTCATTAATATCTGAAAATTAAAAGACGTTCAAATGCTCTGTGCATTATATCTTATGCTATGTATACATAGAAAACGTCAAGATACCTCAGAATATGGTGGTATGACTTTATCTGACACGAGAATGACCGATTCCAAACGTTTCAGAAATATCAAAACCATACATATGATGGAATTAAGCTTTGTGATCGTTCTGTGTATCTAATCAGAATTCAATTAAATCTTTGTCGTTTTTACAATTTGACACGTATTTACTCTGTATTAGACCTAGGATCAGACTTACTTCCCCTCAGGAATTCAATCTATGGCTTCATAAATAACTGAAAATTGCAAGACGTTCAAATGCTCTCTACATAATATCTTATGCTATGTACACATAAGAAACTCCAAGATTACTCAATCTATAGATGTAGGATGAAATTTGACACGGGAAAGAACGATTCCAAACGTTTAAGATGTATCAAACACAGATATATGATGGAATAATGTTTTGTGTTCGATCTGTGTATCTAATCAGATTGCGAGTGGAGCTTTGTATTTTTACGGTTTGACACGTAGTTACTCTGTATTAGACCTAGGATGAGACTTTGCTTCGTTCAGGAGTTCAATCGCTAGCTTCATTAATACCTGAAAAGTAAAAGTCGTTCAAATGCTCTGTACATTATATCTTATGCAATGTATACATAGAAAACGTCAAGATAACTCAAAATATAGAGGTAGGACGTCATTCGACACGAGAAAGTACGGTTCCAAACGTTTCAGATGTATCAAACACAGATATATGATGGAATAAAGTTTTGTGATCGATCTGTGTATCTAATCAGATTTCAAGTGGAGCTTGGTCTTTTCACCGATTTAGGACATATTTACTCTGAATTCGACCTAGGATGAGGCTTCCCTTCGTTTAGGAATTCAGTCGATAACCTCATTAATAAACGAAAACTAATAGACGTTCAAATGCGCTGTACATTATATCTTATGCAATGTATACATAGAAAACGTCTAGATAACGTAAAATATGGATGTAGGACGTAATTTGACACGAGAAAGAACGATTCCTAACGTTTCGGAGGTATCAAACACAGATATATGATGGAATTAAAATTTGTAATCGTTCTATGTATCTAATCAAATTTCAAGTGCGGCGTCGTCTCTCTTACGATTTGAGACGTAGTTACTCTGTATTAGACCTAGGATGGGACTTTCCTCCGGTCAGGAGTTCAATCGCTAGCTTCATTAATACCTGAAAATTAAAAGACGTTCAAATGCTCTGTACACTATATCTTATGCAATGTATACATAGAAAACGTCAAGATAACTTAAAATATAGAGGTTGGACGTCATTCGACACGGAAAGGAACGATTCCAAACTTTTCAGAGGTATCAAACACAGATATATGATGGAATAAAGTTTTGTGATCGATCTGTGTATCTAATCAGATTTCAAGTGGAGCTTTGTCTTTTCACCGATTAAGGACATATTTACTCTGAATTCGACCTAGGATGAGGCTTCCCTTCGTTTAGGAATTCAGTCGATAACTTCATTATTAACCAAAAATTAATAGACGTTCAAATGCGCTGTACATTATATCTTACGCAATGTATACATAGAAAACGTCACGATAACGTAAAATATAGATGTAGGACGTAATTTGACACGAGAAAGAACGATTCCTAACGTTTCGGATGTATCAAACACAGATATATGATGGAATTAAAATTTGTATTCGTTCTATGTATCTAATCAAATTTCAAGTGCGGCTTCGTCTCTCTTACGATTTGAGACGTATTTACTCTCTATTAGACCTAGGATGAGACTTTGTTTCGTTAAGGAATTCCATCGCTAGCTTCATTAGCAACTGAAAATTAAAAGACGTTCAAATGCTCTGTACACTATATCTTATGCAATGTATACATAGAAAACGTCAAGATAACTTCAAATATAGAGGTAGGACGTCATTCGACACAAAAAGGAACGATTCCAAACTTTTCAGAGGTATCAAACACAGATATATGATGGAATAAAGTGTTGTGATCGATCTCTGTATCTAATCAGATTTCAAGTGGAGCTTTGTCTTTTTTACGATTTGACACGTAGTTACTCTGTATTAGACCTAGGATGAGACTTTCCTTCCTTCAGGAGTTCAATCGATAGCTTCATTAATACCTGAAAAGTAAAAGACGTTCAAATGCTCTGTACATTATATCTTATGCAATGTATACATAGAAAACGTCAAGATAACTTGAAATATAGAGGTAGGACGTCATTCGACACGGGAAGGAACGATTCCAAACGTTTCAGAGGTATCAAACACAGATATATGATGGAATAAAGTTTTGTGATCGATCTGTGTATCTAATCAGATTTCAAGTGGAGCTTTGTCTTTTCACCGATTTAGGACATATTTACTCTGAATTCGACCTAGGATGAGGCTTCCCTTCGTTTAGGAATTCAGTCGATAAGTTCATTATTAACCAAAAATTAATAGACGTTCAAATGCGCTGTACATTATATCTTACGCAATGTATACATAGAAAACGTCAAGATAACTTGAAATATAGATGTAGGACGTAATTTGACACGAGAAAGAACGATTCCTAACGTTTAGGAAGTATCAAACACAGATATATGCTGGAATTAAATTTTGCAATCGTTCGATGTATCTAATCAGATTTCAAGTGGAGCCCTTTCTGTTCTACGATTTGAGACGTATTTACTCTCTATTAGACCTAGGATGAGACTTTGTTTCGTTAAGGAATTCCATCGCTAGCTTCATTAGCAACTGAAAATTAAAAGACGTTCAAATGCTCTGTACACTATATCTTATGCAATGTATACATAGAAAACGTCAAGATAACTTAAAATATAGAGGTAGGACGTCATTCGACACGGAAAGGAACGATTCCAAACTTTTCAGAGGTATCAAACACAGATATATGATGGAATAAAGTTTTGTGATCGATCTCTGTATCTAATCAGATTTCAAGTGGAGCTTTGTCTTTTTTACGATTTGACACGTAGTTACTCTGTATTAGACACAGGATGAGACTTTCCTTCCTTCACGAGTTCAATCGCTAGCTTCATTAATACCTGAAAAGTAAAAGACGTTCAAATGCTCTGTACATTATATCTTATGCAATGTATACATAGAAAACGTCAAGATAACTTGAAATATAGAGGTAGGACGTAATCTGACCCGAAAAGAACGACCCCAAACGTTTCAGAGGTATCAAACACAGATAAATGATGGAATAAAGTTTTGTGATCGATCTGTGTATCTAATCAGATTTCAAGTGGAGCTTTGTCTTTTCACCGATTTAGGACATATTTACTCTGAATTCGACCTAGGATGAGGCTTCCCTTCGTTTAGGAATTCAGTCGATAAGTTCATTATTAACCAAAAATTAATAGACGTTCAAATGCGCTGTACATTATATCTTACGCAATGTATACATAGAAAACGTCAAGATAACTTGAAATATAGATGTAGGACGTAATTTGACACGAGAAAGAACGATTCCTAACGTTTAGGAAGTATCAAACACAGATATATGATGGAATAAAGTTTTGTGATCGATCTGTGTATCTAATCAGATTTCAGGTGGAGCTCTGTCTTTTTTACGATTTGACAAGCATTTACTCTGTATTAGACCTAGGATGAGACTTTCCTTCGTTCAGGAGTTCAATCGCTAGCTTCATTAATACCTGAAAAGTAAAAGACGTTCAAATGCTCTGTACATTATATCTTATGCAATGTATACATAGAAAACGTCAAGATAACTGAAAATATAGAGGTAGGACGTAATTTGACACGAGAAAGAACGATTCCTACCGTTTCGGAGGTATCAAACACAGATATATGATGGAATTAAATTTTGTAATCGTTCTATGTATCTAATCAGATTTCAAGTAGAGCCCTGTCTTTTTTACGATTTAGGACATATTTACTCTGAATTCGACCTAGGATGAGACTTCCCTTCGTTTAGGAATTCAGTCGATAACTTCATTAATAACCGAAAATTAATAGACGTTCAAATGCGCTGTACATTATATCTTATGCAATGTATACATAGAAAACGTCAAGATAACTTGAAATATAGAGGTAGGACGTAATTTGACACGAAGAAGAACGATCCCAAACGTTTCAGAGGTATCAAACACAGATATATGATGGAATAAAGTTTTGTGATCGATCTGTGTATCTAATCAGATTTCAAGTGGAGCTTTGTCTTTTCACCGATTTAGGACATATTTACTCTGAATTCGACCTAGGATGAGGCTTCCCTTCGTTTAGGAATTCAGATCGATAACTTCATTATTAACCAAAAATTAATAGACGTTCAAATGCGCTGTACATTATATCTTACGCAATGTATACATAGAAAACGTCAAGATAACTTAAAATATAGACGTAGGACGTAATTTGACACGAGAAAGAACGATTCCTAACGTTTAGGAAGTATCAAACACAGATATATGATGGAATAAAGTTTTGTGATCGATCTGTGTATCTAATCAGATTTCAGGTGGAGCTCTGTCTTTTTTACGATTTGACAAGCATTTACTCTGTATTAGACCTAGGATGAGACTTTCCTTCGTTCAGGAGTTCAATCGCTAGCTTCATTAATACCTGAAAAGTAAAAGACGTTCAAATGCTCTGTACATTATATCTTATGCAATGTATACATAGAAAACGTCAAGATAACTGAAAATATAGAGGTAGGACGTAATTTGACACGAGAAAGAACGATTCCTAACGTTTCGGAGGTATCAAACACAGATATATGATGGAATTAAATTTTGTAATCGTTCTATGTATCTAATCAGATTTCAAGTAGAGCCCTGTCTTTTTTACGATTTAGGACATATTTACTCTGAATTCGACCTAGGATGAGGCTTCCCTTCGTTTAGGAATTCAGTCGATAACTTCATTAATAAACGAAAATTAATAGACGTTCAAATGCGCTGTACATTATATCTTATGCAATGTATACATAGAAAACGTCAAGATAACTTGAAATATAGAGGTAGGACGTAATTTGACCCGAAGAAGAACGATTCCAAACGTTTCAGAGGTATCAAACACAGATATATGATGGAATAAAGTTTTGTGATCGATCTGTGTATCTAATCAGATTTCAAGTGGAGCTTTGTCTTTTCACCGATTAAGGACATATTTACTCTGAATTCGACCTAGGATGAGGCTTCCCTTCGTTTAGGAATTCAGTCGATAAGTTCATTAATAACCAAAAATTAATAGACGTTCAAATGCGCTGTACATTATATCTTACGCAATGTATACATAGAAAACGTCAAGGTAACTTAAAATATAGATGTAGGACGTAATTTGACACGAGAAAGAATGATTCCTAACGTTTAGGAAGTATCAAACACAGATATATGATGGAATTAAATTTTGCAATCGTTCGATGTATCTAATCAGATTTCAAGTGGAGCCCTTTCTGTTTTACGATTTGAGACGTATTTACTCTCTATTGGACCTAGGATGAGACTTTGTTTCGTTAAGGAATTCCATCGCTAGCTTCATTAGCAACTGAAAATTAAAAGACGTTCAAATGCTCTGTACATTATATCTTATGCAATGTATACATAGAAAACGTCAAGATAACTGAAAATATAGAGGTAGGGCGTCATTCGACACGGGAAAGAACGATTCCAAACGTTTCAGATGTATCAATCACAAATATATGATGGAAACAAATTTTGTAATCGTTCTATGTATCTCATCAGATTTCAAGTGCGGTTTCGTCTTTTCACAGATTTAGGACATATTTACTCTGAATTAGACCTAGGATGAGGCTTCATTTCGTTTAGGAATTCAGTCGATAACTTCATTATTAACCAAAAATTAATAGACGT